>CM057150.1:24525840-24959840 GCA_029964075.1 Patiria pectinifera | reverse complement strand
TCAAAAAAGAATGCGGGCATAGACGATCAACTGGTATTTTTTGTGCCCTTGGCCTTATATTATATTATACCAAACACCCTCAAGTATGCACATAACACTGCCCCGTGATCTCCGTGATCAATAAACACCCCGATACAGCCCCGATCCCTCTGAACGGAGCATTGCCACTATTGACACACATATGGCTTCTCAATGAACTGAAGTTTTGGCAAAAATATATCTTCGTTGTAACTAAAATGTTATTGGGATACAAATTGTATGCAGCCAGCACATCTTAATGCTCTGTTCATACTCTTCTTGAAGTGTTCCATAACACACTGGGCAACCTGTGTCACGGAGAGCCTTTTTTCCGAACGTGTCTTTGGTGCTTCTCTGAGCTCGTTCCAATCTCTTTCCTTCCCGCCTTCGAGAGGGTCTTTGACTAAGCTTGGTTTTTCAAGATTTTAAAGAACCAAACTAACTAGAGTTTGAGGTGCAAACACACTGTGTCCATTGTAGTAGGCTTATTATTTGGGGGGTTAGTAGGGTTGAGCATATCTCACAGTGGCAAATGGCTGGTTTCGGGGGCTTAGTTGCGCGTGTGTGGGAAACCATTTTGTCCACATTTTCAACACTTCCACCCTTGGAGCATACTATCAGTAGCACGTAAAGTTGGAGTCGAAGAATTCTTAGAAATGTGGAAATTTGCTTGAAGTTTGTTAATGCCCTACAAACCGGACAGGGAACCTCAGCTCTGTTTTTGTATTTAAACCATCCTGCCAAACAGCACAGAAATTGTGTTCACAAGGAGTTTGTACAGAAGGGGAACCCAAGATGCATTGTCAGATTAAGCAAACAACATTTTTTTCCACATCTTTACTTTTACCAAGGATATCAATGGTTTTAAATAACAATTTAGATAAACAAGGGGTTGAAATAAAACTTTTTTTCTTACCCCAAATGTCCCTGAACCCAGCTTTTTTCGGGGAACAATTTTTCTTCTTCCACAAAAGTAAATAACTCTCGAAATTATGGCGTCACATCAAAAATAGCGCCGAGAAAAGCAGATGATATTTTGACATCAACTTTTCATAAAGGCTTGGCCAAAAGATTTTATTTATTAAGTTTTCTTGTATGGTTTTAAAGTACAACTCATTTTATAAAATGTTTTAAACACAATTATTCTCTTACCCCAATTAATGTCCAAGCCAATTTCGGGTCAACAATTATTAAGCTTCTTTGATTAAAATAAATAGTTTTCGAAATTGTGACGTTACTCCAAGTACGGAATGCTACGCAACGCGGAAGGAGAAATACAATAACTAGATTTGTGGTCCAAACACACTGTGTCCATTGAAGGCTCATTATTTGGGGGGGTGGTGGGGTTGAGCATATCTCACAGTGGCAAATGGCTGGTTTGGGGGGGGGGGCTTAGTTGGGCATGTGTGGGAAACCATTAAGCAAACAAAAAATGTGTCCACATCTTTACTTTTGCCAATCTGCATAAAAAAAAAATTGGCCCCCCAAACAAAATCCGACCTACCGACCCTATTTTTGAAAAGCATGTAATCGGAAGCAGAACTGGTTTTTTTCGGCCTCATCAATTTAAAGCATGTTTTTCATATTCACTTGAGAGTTTCCAAGATTTGCTCCCAAGGGTTAAACAGCTTGTTCCTAGTTCCGGATCGCAAACATTATTCCGTCTGCTTCAGCAGGCTCAACTATTAAATCCATATTACTACCACATGCATGTGTAATTCGGTCCTGGTCCTATACACTCCGATCCTACATGTGTACGATCCGGAACTAGGCACAAATTAATGTACTTTCATTTGTTGGCGAATTTCAAATATTAATAAAGGCTTTAAAACTAATTTTGATAAAAAAAAACATTCGATGCAAGAGTTTTAAGAAAGTATGAAAAGAAAATATTTGAAATCACATGCGGAGGCCTTTCTCTTTCTGAGTGATGTACCGAGGATAGGGGAACACTTATCGTCGAATGGCGGCTCCTGTGATTTTATACAACCAGTACTTATCAATGTATAAATCTCACAAAAGCCGTTAGTCATGTGTTATCCCATATAAGCTGCGCCTATACAATTCCTTTAAAAAAATTATCGCCTTTTCCGATAGGTATGTTTTGCCTGCTTTGCGAAAAACATCGACAATCAAGTAAAGCCGCCGTCTGGACAAAAACTGGATGCAAGACCTACAGAGAAGAGGCAATAAAAAGCCACCTCAACTCTGCTACACACCAGGTTTCAATCCAAGTTGAGGCAGATTTGACCGCATCATGTGCAAGCGGTGGAATCACCGGAGCGATTTCCAAAGCCATTTCCCTTGAGCAACGAGCTTTTCTCGCTTCAATTCAGGCCATGTATTGGCTGTTGAAGAATGAAATTGCTCATACTACCAACTTTGAGTCCTTGTTGCAGCTGCTTCAAGATGTTGGGTGCCGCTACTTGGAAAGCCTCCACATAAATAAACGGACAAACTACACATCGGAGAGGACTATGCAAGAAATTGTATTGAGCATAGGTGAGTGTTTAGATGGGGTATTAGTGTATTAAATATATTTCTTTTTCTTGCAACAGAAATCACTTTTTTTCATTGTGTCAGAAGACAGTCCCATTGAGATTCATGTGCCAAAATTCAGAGATACATAAAGTAAGTTTATGTCTTTTCGGACTATCGCCGCTATCGTGGCTTTTGATCACTTTACAGGAAACATGTTGAAGAATGAAAAGCTAGCTGTGATAAAAGCCTCTCCCTATTTTGCCCTTCTCTGTGATGAAACAACAGACGTTACAGTGCTGGAACAACTCATCGTGCACATAAAATACATATAGACTGTAGGGCATGGGGCTGAAATCCCTTCCGATATTAATTTCTGCTCTCCAAAATTTGGGGGGAACACACAATATGACTTATATGGTAGATAGTATGTGTATAATCTAGGATTGACTTGATCCCATGCTCAAAATTTGCACAGTAATGTGCTACACACGAAAAAAAAATCTCATTGTTCA
Source organism: Patiria pectinifera (assembly GCA_029964075.1). Lineage (NCBI taxonomy): Eukaryota > Metazoa > Echinodermata > Asteroidea > Valvatida > Asterinidae > Patiria > Patiria pectinifera. The sequence continues at coordinate 24,956,829 of CM057150.1, read as the reverse complement.
CCTTAAAGAAAAACATAAGAAAACAGCGCCCTCTCTTGACCAAAATGTAAAAATATAATAGTGAGCTCAGCGCACTGTGCCTCCAATGTTATTATATGATGTGAATGTCTTATTCATGTTCAAGGAAATGAATTTGTTTTATATAGTTAGCACAGATGTTTATTTCAAAGGGTTTTTATGCCATTCTAATATATTGAGCAGATTTTAATATGCGCCAAGTTTGGTTGACTTCTTGGAAATGTGTTATAGAGGCATTATCATCCCATTTATTTGCATATATCTCTCCTACTTTTTATTTTTCCGACTGTCCTATATTAGGCTTGAGTACACAAACAACAGGGAGGTGGATTTGCAAAGGTGTACTAAGTGGCTTAGTTATTATTAGTGCTTATGTTTTATTAGGTCATTTTTTTAAAGGTCATGTTTATGGGCGTCGCAAAGCCCCCCCCCGGAAAAGCAAAAAAAAAGTAAATAAAAAGAGGAAAGCAAAGGGAAATTTACTGTGTGTTGACGCAAGTATGTACACCAGTTATACAGTGGATTGAAAATTAAATTACATTACAATTTACAAAATTGTATCATGTTCTTGTCTGAATTCTTCCAAGATATGCTGAATGACATTATGTTCAATGCATTTAAGTGAATAAGCTATTAAAGACTTAAGAGGTAGGATCATAATGAATTTCCAGACCTAAGAATGTTGGTTTTACGACAGATACTGCACCAAAAATGAGCCTCATTAAAGTGTGTTTATCACTAAAGAATTGGGTGATATAATTTAGGGCAATTTTAACTGAAGGTGGCTTTGTGAAACCATTACAAGTTACAGTATAAGTCGGTGTTTACACAGGAGAAATTAGATGCCTTCCTTCAATTAAAAGGAGAAATACTTACCTCAAATCGCAGACCTGAGTACATACTGCTGGCATTCGAAAGCTGCTTGAAAAAAAATTCTATCAAAGCACCCGGACATGACAGCAATTAACCTTTTTGTCTTGAAAAGCTGCGCCAGGCAAATCGCACCCACTAAGACAATGCTACTTGGAAGATTGTTCAGTCTCAAAGTTCTCTTCACTCTCATCATCCCCATCTTCTTCATTGTCATCTTCTCCTTCACTTTCTTCAATGCCTTCATCATCGATTGGTAGACTTAGGTTGTCACAGTTCTTGCATGAGCATAGTTCTGTGCAGGAAATACCTAATGACACACAACATTTGTTGCCTGCTTCACTGACTTTGCACTTTGATTTGCTGCATGCACAGTTGGCAAGTTCGAGGACACTTTGTTGAGCTGAGTCCATATCCATCCAGTCTATGCCAAGGTCATCATCTACCATCTTCCACCCATGTCCGACAGGAGAGGGAATGTCGGGGTGTTGTACAAGGCTGCGCTTATAGGTGGCTGCTTGGAAGTTCGCTCGCTTGGTGTGTTTATGCAAGGCATCCCGATTACGTGGCATGACATTTTCCGCCTTGGTAGCCATGGAAAACATAGCATACCTTGCTTCGTTGACGTGGCTGTAATCATGCTGAGCATACAGCTTGCACACAAATACTTCTAGTGCAGTTACCATATCTTCTGACACCATGAAAGACTCTCCGAGGGATTGAAATGGAGTACATAATGTTGGGTTTTCCACCAGCAGTTTTATGGCTCTCATCTTCCCCTTGCCGTAAAAGGCGCTGACAGAATCACAGCCAGTGAAGCAATGGAGACCAATGAGTGCATCAGAGAGAGGATCTCCAAGGTGCTTCCTTATAGCTTGTAGATTGATGGTGCGGACATTTTCATCTTTACCGGTATGGAAATATATATTGGAACTGATATGATTTGAGGATAGGGCAACACCAATTTTAAACACATCGGTGTCTGGACTCTTGATGACTATGTCGCTGTCGGAGGACTTGGCAATGTAGCTGGCATGCAAAAACATTCGAGTATCAGCTTCTTCGTGTGAACAGTGTAGCTCAGTGACCTCTTTTACATGTACACTTCCATTGTTGGGTGAGATAGAATGGCACAGTTCGCCATGGGCTACGATTAGTGCTACCCCTTTCAAGCTTGTTACATCGCAGTTACTCCAAGTGCTGAAGAGGAACTCTACCAACTGCTCTTTGTTGAAGCCGTTTGCCAGATACTTTTTCCACTGCTTCGGAATTGGCTGTGAAGGCTTTGAAATCTTGATCTTTTGGGACCCAGTGGCTGCCCTGCGTTTCCTTTCTGCATTTTTTATGCTGATCTTGGGGTATCTGTCTGTGACAAAGTGGACACTGTTGGATTTATGTTTGCACGCCAAGTTCACCAACTGACTAAGAAGCTTCTCAGCAAGTTCGCCCATGCTCACTGGCATGTGTTTGGGGCTCATTTGTTGAAGCATTGCCAATCCGTCAATGATCCACACACTTCCTGGTTTCCCTGACACAATGGGTGTTTCCTTTGGTGCGGATTCCAGGAAGTGCAACAACTTGGCTTTGTTAGTCTTGACCAGACATCCTTCATGTGTAGATAACGACAGTGGCAGTGGGGCTAAGCAGTACGACAACATGTCTTTCAAATCAATGTTGCAACTTCTGCCAATGATGACGCGTCTAGCCAGTAGCTCTCTGTCACTCTTACTGATTACATCTTTCCCTTTTACTTTTGCCGTTACATTTTTAGCCATAGATGTGAATGTCTTCAGCTTCATCCTTTTCAGTGGTTTGTTCAAGTCAGTTTCGCCTCCTTGTAGACGGTCTTTGCAAAAGGTCACAAATGCAGTGTTTCCCTTTTCATGAGCTTCTATCAGGTCAGCACAAACCTCAGGTGAAGCAATGACGCCAGAAGACAAATGGATCACATCATTGGGATCAGTTTCTGGATCATTGTCAAAGGGGTTGATCATACTAGATATGGTAGTCATGATGTTTTGTACATCCTGCTCATCACGGGCCATACGCCTCTTAGTTAGATCTTTACGAGTTGCAATCTTTTGCCCTTTCCCTGCCATTTCTTCACATTGTCTTGTTATTGCAGCTCTTTCGTGGTGTGCTCTTATCCAACGATTGCTTGCCCCTTTGTTGGTGGTGAAACCTTTCATTCCGCCTCTTGTTTTGGAATCTCTGTTGGCTGTCTGTTCAATCGTCATATCGCATGCAACTCGTGAGTAACCATGGACATCTTGCCTTTGTACTGCAAAATTCCCAATCTGGAATTCGTTGAGAACAAACGGATGTGTTTTCTCCAGGTTCTTCATTTCCAGCCAGTAAACAGGTAGATAACGAGAGTAGTTTGTCCTGTCATATGAAAACATCCATGACACAAGAGCTCGCACAGCTGCGAGGTGGAGTGCCCAGTCTCCATCTCTTGTAGCCCTTACGAAGAGTAGAACACTTTGGACCATTTGGAGACACGAACTCCAAAATGCAAAGGTCGCATCTTTACTTTTGGATTTGATGAACTCATCATAAGCTATCATCATCGCCTGGAATGTGGGGCCCTCAACCAGATCTTCATACTCTTGACTCGGAAATGTTGTGTGAAGGTTTTGCACCATTTCACCATACTGTTTTGCTTCCACCTCAGACATGTCCTCTATGAAACTCTGCCAGCGTAAGCGATGGAGTGCCTCCGCCATGACCTTGTGACAACGGATACTCCTGTTGTATTGGTGGCCATTCATGATTCCGTTCACGGAACCTGGTGCTACAACATCTGATTCTATGAGTATGTCTTGCAGCCCAGCATCACAAAACCGTTTTCCTATGGCAGCCATGGCTGTCATAGTGGTGTGGAAGGCACCAAGGCGGATCACAATTCGGTCCATGAAGAGAGGAGTCTGCCATCTGATGGTTTGTGCTTTGGCGTAAATTGCTTGATCAACTACGACCACCACCGATGGTAGTTCCAACTTATTGGCGATTTCGACACTCTGATGAAGAACTGTATTCACGGTATTTAGGTCTGTCGGACTTGCATCGATCACTGGTAGATATGCAACTGTAGCCTTTGGAGGGAGTTCGTTGCTGAGTAGCTGGTTAAATCCAGTCCAAGCCGGCAGGAGACGGCTTTGGGGGATCTTTGTGAGATAATATGCTGCATCTTTGCGCAGGGGGTGTTCTGTCGATGCTATATGATACTTCTCTTCAAGAGCTACTCCAAAGGCAAATGTAGCTGGAGACGATTTTTTTAGCACCACGAAATGCTACTAAATCTACATCTGGTGCTGGCAATGAGCGTTTCCTTGTCCTCGTCATAGACTGCTTTGGCTCAGTTGTGAAAGTCTGTGGTTCTGAATGCTGAATTGCGATACCATTGGTGTTATGGGTGGTTCCCTTACCTGACAGTGTCTCCTCCCCAAAATCTCCTCCCCACACCAAGGTAGTGAATGTGCCTTTGACTAAGCACGATGGTAATGCATTGCTGCCTCTTTGGATTTCCTGCTGGGCCAATGCAGTGTCGTGCTCAAGAACTGATGTGTGGGAGACACAGTGGCCAAGACCATTTAACAGCCCAATCAGTTGTGCCGAGCCAGTCATATGCCGTACAGCCATTGCCAAGGACATGTGTTTTGGCATTGCTTTTCTCCCCTTTGTTGCCATGTAGATAATATCTTGGGCAATCGTCAGAATTCGCCGAGTTTCTCCTTGACCTACTTCAACAAACTCATCTTCTTTAGGGACATCTGAACTGCCAACAACCCAGCCAAGAAGTTGAAAAGCTTTGATGGGATTATCTGATGGGCAGTATCCAGAGTAAGGTCTGATGATGTTGGAGGCCATGGGAGTTTGTCAGATGACATCAGCTCTATTTCTCTTTTGATGTCAAGGGCAGTGGAGAAACGGTCTCGCACAGTGCTCCCAAGATGGTTGGTCGAGAATTTGATTTGGCTTGCAATTCTTCTAGACGGAGGAGAAGGGCTTTCTTCCTCTTCACTGGTGCTTGTGTCAGTGTCGCTGTCGGTATCCAACTCCACTTTACAATCGTTTAGAAAGGACAAGCTATCAACATACACAAAGTCGCTTTCATACCTTCTATTTGGTTTCAAGAAGCATAGTTGGGGATATGCTTCTTTCAACCGTTGCTTGAGACTCCACGTCTTGTAAGAAGACGAATCTTTATTTTTAACGTCTCGTACAGTTCGGTCGAAGACCCTCTTCAGTTTAGTCATTCTCCATACTTCTTTGTCATTAATGACATGGCAATCTATTATTTCTTGGCAAAATTTGTCAAAAGCTCTTGAGTAGAGGGCTGATGGTGCCCCACTAGCTACATTTTGCGGTTTACTAAGAAATCTTGTGTAGTCCTTATGGCAAGAGGAATGATATCTTAGTTCAATGGCCACACAGTCTCTGTTTTCAATATGGAGAAGCAAATTCTCGTCTCTTTTCAACTTTGCAGCCTCCGAAAGCTTGCCGCCATCAATAAGCTCACACTGGACTAGCGGTTGCTTCTTCCTCTTTCCATCACGATCAGTTGAGTACCGAGCACTACGACAAATGATGCACATTCTCGGAAGAACGTGGGCAGATCTGGCGGCTCTCGGTTTTTCCAAACCTGACTCTGAACGCAGGATTCGGGTTTTTTTCCCAGCAGGCTCGGTGTCTGAAGCATCCTCTCTTGTTTGTGCAATGGCGTTTATATCTGTAAAAAAATAAAAATAAAAACAAAAACACTTTAAAGTTTCAAAAGTTTAAAGAAATACTTTGGACAAAAAATATCAGCCAATTGGCTAACCTTTCTTTCACCTATTAATACTGGTAAATAAATACACATGTAGAAGGGCAAACCCTAATTTGAATTAACATAACACTGATGCAGGACCATAATAGCATTCATGGGTAAAGTCTTTTTAACATTCTTTCCCCAACAAAGCTATTTTTTTTATCTGTGATGTGCATGCACATGGGCTCTGATCATTTTTGTTTAAAGCACTTTTGAATTGAAAAAAAATGGCCAGGGGTTCCCCTGCGGGTGGCGAACCCAATAACTCAATTTTTTTATGAATCTGATAATAAATATCCTCAACAGATATAAATTATCTTATTCATAACCATAGGTCTGAAATGTTACCAAAATGAAAGTAATTAATTAATATACAGTCGCGGCTTCATATATTGCAGTTGAAAAACTTACGTACTTTTGTGTTGAAAAAATAAAATGGCCAGGGGTTCCCCTGCGGGTGGCGAACCCAATAACTCAGTTTTTATGAATATGATAATAAATATCCTCAAAGGATATAAAATATCTTATTCATAACAGGTCTGTAGTGTAATGTTACCAAAATGAAAGTCCCAGTCAGGGCTTTAAAAATTGCATTTTTAAAAAACACATTGATATTGAAGAAAAATGGCCAGGTTTTCCCAGTGTTTGTATGAAAACGATAATTAATATCCTTAAAAATAAAGATATAATTACCTGGAAAGGCCATTTTTAAGCAATACAAAACACCCTTGACCTGTTGTTGATCGAAACTAAAATAGGCATTGCGATTGTGTAGTTTAGGACCCTCTTCTAGAATAAAGAGAACGAAAATCCACTTTTTAGTTACTGGACTCAAATAAAGCTGCATGGCGACGTCATGTAGAAGGATTAATTTGGTGGAGAGAGGATAGGGTTTTGATTTTGGAGCGCGAAAAGGGTGTCCTAAACTGCACAAACGCAATACACGGTTGCCATCATGTCATGGGAAAATCATGTCATGTTAGCTGATCTCACTCACACTGTTTACATAATATAAACACTAACCTGCAGCTGACAAGGTTTGTAGGCTGGCTTCTTGTTTCTGCTGGGCAAGGAGAGACCGTTTCTGCTTTGTAGAGTCGGTGAAGTACTGATAGCATTTGCGATGAAAACCACCGTCTTTAGGCATCGCGATCGTGAGGCCATCATCATCACGAGCTGCTACGAAACACCTTGCAATTTCAGCTGAATTCCCACCCAAATCTTTCCAAATTTGCACACTTTCTAAGAACTTGGTCCACGATGTCTCGGTTATTGGTTTGATCTCTCCAGTAACATGAGATACATGTGCATAGCATATTAATTTTTCATTTTCGTTCATGTCGTTACGACTACAACGAGTGTCGGCCATTATGCCGCACTCGAATTCCCCGCCGCGGGCCGCACTAACACTCGATTTGTTGACATACATGTCGCGGTTGCCACTGGTGTTCATGTCCCGCATGTGGCCATAACAGTCGTTTTCATTGGCTAAAAAAACGTTTTCGGTTGGCGCACGGAATTTAGCATCCAATGAACGTTGAGCCGTAAATGAAGCAGATCGCGTTTTGCGAGAAACCTGATTTCATTGGTCAATCCTATACGCGGCTGAATCTGTCGTATATTGTTCCGCACAAAATAGTGATTTTTTTTATCATCAAAATTACACAATATACCAGCCCCAAAAATGCGGGATCAACAAAAATAATAACTAATGTAGTGTTAACTTGCTAAAAAGAGATATACTGTGGTCCCCCTCTGCGGCAGAGAACAAGGCTGAACGATACGAACGGACGCCCGACGGTCTAATAGACTGTGTGGAGAGAGAAACAAAAGTCACATTCCTGGAAATAAATGAAGTAGTACTGTACAGTGTACATATCATTTTGCGCAATTGTCAGATGTGCCTGATTTTTCATATTATAAGGAGTGATCTATTCTAACTTTTTTTTTTCTTGCTTGGCAGATTGCCAATTGCACCAGCGATGTCATCAAAGATAAGCTTGTTGAGGTTCTGAGGAGAACAGGCCTTGATTTCAGGTCCAAAATGGCGGGATTTGGCAGTGATGGCGCTTCGACAATGGTGGGAAGAATAAATGGTGTTGCGGCACAACTGAAGAGGGTGAGAAAATAATAATAAATCAATCATGATGATCAACTATGCACTCTGACACGTTTTACTTATCGTGCCATCTATTAGTTTGTGCATTGTCATACTAATTTATTTGTTACTTCCTTCAAGAAGTCGTCGGTTATCATCTCTAATCACTGTGTGGCCCATCGACTTGCTCTGGCTGTTGGTGGAGCATCTGGAAAGGTTGACTATGTCAAGAAGTTCAATAACACGCCGGAGACACTGTACCACTTCTATGAAAAATCTTCTGTCAGGACAGCTGCGCTAAAGGAGATTCAGGTAAGCAGTGTTGATTAGATGGTAAAAATTAAAGCATTTTCTGATGCAAAGGTTTTAGGATCTGTTTCTTTCATATTGCATTCACATTGCTCAAGGATTTGATGCATGTGCCCTCATCTCGTCCCAAGAGGGCTAGGACTACCCGCTGGCTATCACATGATCAGGCATGTGATACTCTTTCAAAGACCTTGCCGGCAGTTATGGTCAGCCTGCAACTCGAAGGGTTGGAGAGAGGAGACCCTAAGGCCATATGGTTGTCCCGGCTTGTGGAGGACTGGCGTTTTGTGGCCTGTCTCTACATGATGCTAGATATCTTGCCACAGCTGAGCATCCTTTCTAAAAGTTTTCAGGTAAACAAAAATATTTTGCTTATATTGCTTTAATCTAATATTTTTATTGGTGGCATGAATCAGGAGTTTTTATCCTACTATTTCTTTCACCTATCATCCAGTAAAGCTCACTGGACTTCGAAATAATTCAGAAACAAGTGGCGATGACAGTAGAGATCCTGGAGGCGAGATTGGTACGGCCAGGCCCAAACTTCCAAAAAATGCAGCAAGGCACCGTCTTGGAAGCAGTGAAACAAAAAATACCAGATTTCACACCTAACGTCAAAGAAGGCGATCTTGAGAAGTTCAAAGAGAATGTAATTACATAATCATGGCACTTTAATTTCACGTTCGAAAATATGATTTTGTTTCTTACAATTGATATGATTATGAACATTTTGTATTAAAGAACAACCCTATTTCATAAATTCAGGTACATGACAACTTCATCATGTCGCTGATAGACAACATAAAGGAACGCTTTCCCGATGTAGGCCTACTCAATGCTCTAATGATTTTTGACCCATCACGTGTGCCTGATTGAGAGGACTGTGACGGCTATGGAGATGAAGCAATGGAGGCAATTGATGCATTGGACTCGTTCAACAGCTCAACATTTTCTCTCTTTTGTCCAACAGGAAATAACAACTCACTACGTACTTAGTGATGGTGAAACAGAATGGCAGTCCTACCGGGCACTGATGGCCACGAATCTAAAACACCAAATTGCAAGGGTTGGGCAGGGATTGAAAGAACTCCTGAAGCCTAGCTACGCCCAGCTTTATCCATTCTTGACTAAAATTGCGGCAGAAGCCCTAGTTATCCCTGTGTCAACTGCTGGTATGTTCCCAATACTTCATTGGTGTCAAAAATAATAAACTGTATAACAGCAGGGTTAAAAATTTAAAAGACTTTAAAAAAATTTTTGTACAGACTGTGAAAGAGGCTTCAGTACGATGAAAATGATAAAAACCAAGTTGAGAAACCGACTGTCATATAAGGTGCTGAATGCCCTCATGATGGTGGCAACAGAAGGACCCGGCAAACTGTTGGATACCGAGCTGGAAGAAGTTGCAAGGATTTGGAAAGGCCTGAAGAACAGACAACTTGAACTAAATGTTTAAAATGTAATACTAAGTTGTATGTTTCAGTCCTAGCAGCAGTATTGAAAGAAGTAGACTTGCTGATAATACATTTCAGCCACCTGGATCCTTCCTAACGGGTCTTCATCAATCATTGCATGGAGATAATAAAATTGAGGAATGAGGATGTACAAATAGTATGTATTTATCACTGATTGTGTTTTTATTTTGAGTTCTATTTGGTAAGCCGGTATTGTACTAAAGTGAACGAAGTAGCAATTAAAAGCTGAATGAAGTGGCCTTAATTAATAGCACCCCCTAGCATCCAAATCATGTCCAGCAGTTAATAGTGCTCCATGCATCAATTATGTCCAGTAATGAAAAGCGCCCCATACCGTGGTTGTTAACTTTGAGAAAATAATAAACTTTATAAGAGCAAGAGTAAACCAATGAAATGGAATTCTCCTTAAAATCTTTAAAACTTCTGCTAAAAAATCAGGGTAACTGGCCTGGAATCGCCTCAGATTGCACCACAGCATCTGGAATCCAATTTTTTTTCCGGGCCCATAAGCGGGCCCCGGACCCCACGCCCTAAGGGCTTCGCGCTCCGCGCTCGCAGGAGTCCCCGCACCACAGCACCAACCTTTAATTTTCAAAGTGGGAGAACACTGCTAAAGGGGCAGGTTCACCAGATTGTTATACACGGCAGCGGACGGGCAGCGGGTGAGAGAAGCCAGCTGGTTGCAGCGGTCAGTCTCGGAGACGGTGGTGGAATGATCCGAGGAACCAGAGGAGGAGGGGGTGGAGGGCAACTTGTTGCTGCCGTCTTGGGAGGCGAAGAGGTCGGCGGAGGGTGGGTAAGCAGAGGGGGAGGAGGACGAACAAAGATCGATAATACTGGGGTGACAGTCAAGGGCACGGCGTCCCGGCTTACCGAGACGATGGACGGCCGGCTTGATGTCCGGCTGGAGCTGGTCCGACGAAGCCGTGCTTGTAGCGTCTGTCGACCACGAATCGGTTTGCGGGATTCTGAGGGGGGTACCCGGGAATCCTTGGGGTCGGACGGTCGGTTCAATGGGGGCGGAAGCAGAACGTCGGAGTTCGTTGGTGCAAGGCTGGGTGCCGGACTTGGACTCGGACTGCGGGTGAAGGGCGTCAGCACTTCTACCGGCGATAAGGCCGAACGTAACCGGGGTTCTGGTGAGAGTTCGTTGCGTGAAGAACTTCGCTCGGAGGCGGCTTCTGATGAAATGACTCAACAAGGGTGTCTCCACACCAACGGATGGCATTTGCGGTTGTACTCCGCGAGCAGGGGGAAGGATTTGAGGTTTTCGTAAATTATGCATCAATTACGAAGGGCCTCCTTCTCTGATGGTGCAAAAGGCCAAAGATCATGATTGCTGGTGGCAAAGACCGGCGTGTGCGATAGAGCCTCAGCCTTGTGTTTGACCGGGACCATTGTGTCCTGGCCCTCCAGTACAAGTTTGGCCTTCTCTGCAAGAAAAAAAAGAACAAGGAAAAGATTAAGTTAGGCAAAGAAAAGGAAAAAAAGACCGTGAGTCCTAGGCAGTAACCGAAAAACTTACCAATCACGCACGAGTCCAGATAGGGCTCGTTGAGTAGAATCATACGCTTGTCGACGCACTCCATCCACAATGAAGGCATATCCCAAGAACCCTTTCCCCCACGTGGACGGCGAGGTCTTCAAGCGAGTTGATCAGCCACGTTTTACCGGCGTTGCTTTGACCGATGAGTGCCAGGCAGTTCTTCTTGGCCTCGGCGCGGTTCAAGACCCGCTCGATATCAACCAAGAGGAAATTTAATAAAATCTCCTGGTGCAGACACCAATGCGAAATCAAGTAGTCCGACTCTTCCACCGAGTGGTGGCGGGGATCCTCCGGGTCGTTTGCGGCCTCCAAGCTGGCTTCCAGCGTCTCCAAGTCGTTGTCCAGTGATCACATTTGCGTGAGGAGCCGTGCTTCGCTAAAACGGTTCCGCCAGTTGGCGGCGAAGTATTGCTTCCATCGACTCGTACCTCATCACGCGAGTGATGAGGTCGTTGCTGAAGCATTTTACCATGGCCTCCATCAACACGTGGCGGACATCTTGTCGATGTCATCGGCAGTAGGACGGATGCGGAAAATAGGGTCCACATCAGCACGCGAAGGTGCTCGTAGATCAGCTCGCGGGGGGGGGGGGGGATATGCATGTAAGTCATCAACCCGGCGAGATCACGGTTGGTGTTTCCTACCATCTCACAGCACGCGTGACGAATTCTCTTACTGAGTTGACGGACTCTCCAGCTATCGGGCCACACGGCTGTAGAGACAACTACGAGGTGCAAATGTTTCCCCCTGATTTTGCAGGCGAGGCCTCCCTTGCTCGGGTCGTGTTCATAGATCTGATATTGGTTATCCCCGAGTTCGGTACCATTATTATGAAGTCTTTTCGAAAATGCAGGTTAGGTCCCTTTTCGGTTTTGGACGATTGACTCCAGCATCAGAACACATCTCTCTAATGTTTTCATGGCCATGTTGTCGAAGGCCTTCATGTACTTGGAACACATCTCTTCAATGTTATTATGCCGTCAAACGTCTTCTGGTTTAGTGGATTCATGAATTATATGGAGGGCACATGTACATTGTACACCTTTATGCTCAACCTTTTCAAATTACTCGGCAACCGAATATCAGTCATTTCGGCGAGATCGACACTTTTTGGGCATCAATTTGAATTGAGAAAAACATTAAATTTTCGCTAATAATGATTGGCACGTCTACAGTGATGTGCATAATACCAGAAACCAGATTGATTTTTTTTTTTGGGGGGGGGGGGGGGTTCTTAAGATTTTAAAGAACCAAACTAACTAGAGTTTGAGGTGCAAACACACTGTGTCCATTGTAGTAGGCTCATTTTTGGGGGGGTTAGTACACTGTAAAAAATTGCGTGATTTAACAGTTGTTTTTCTGTTGAAATTTCTGTAAATTTACAGTAGATGTTACTGTTTTCGGATTTTTCTGTAAATCTACAAATTTGTTACTGCCTACGTACAGTTTTCTCCATTTCGCTGTTTGGTTACGGTATATTCGCTGTTAAACTCAAATTTTGTGGACGCACAAGGAACATCATGTTTTGAACAAGCCCCCGTTCTGACTCTGTTAGAACACAGTCACATCGCTGTCGGTCAACAGAGAATCATCTTTTTTGTACAGGGTTCGGCCGTATCGCGTGATTTTTCACTGGTAGGCGGTAGTAGTGCAGCGTTACTGTGGCATAAACGCTGAAGGGTACCAGTATGTTGTCAAGGAAGGCGCGCGCGGGAGAAGGACTATACAGTACCATACAAGTTCCCGTTGCGTCCATGCGTATGCATACGGTAGCATCTTGGAGCAAATTTACCTATCCGTTTCTGCTTACATGTTTGTATTTTGTATTGTAAATGACTATTACTCTCAAGGAGAAGCGCTATAGAGAAGCAGTTTCAGTTTGTAAGCCTGATTGTCAACGACAACACATTTGAAAGTTGCTTGGTTGTCATTGCAGCATGACTCGCCGTAAGCCAACGTGCAAGTATCTACATTCGCACCTTCATGGGTTTTATCGATAGCACCGCCATTACATGACGTGTAACAAGTTTCTGCATGTGAAGTACGTTCATTATACGAGAATATCTGTGTACTGAGGCTCACACAGTACCTGTCATTCGCAATCCTCGATACAAACATGAACACTTTGTCGTTTATCGGCCCCCATCAAATAATCACCGTTTAAACAAAAACAACATTTTGTTCAGCAACAGAGAGTTGTTAAGGAACAAAAAAACAGCGAATGTGCTGTTAGGTTACAAAACGACTACACTTAATCATCTGTTACAAAACAGTAGAATCCTCTGTAAATGAACAATATCAAATAAAGTAGAATCTGCTGTTAATGTACAGAGAAAAAAGAAACAGTAGAATATACTGTACAAAAACAGTAACTCCTGTAATGCCAATTGACAATAGAATCAACTGTTATTGAACAGACATTTTTTTTAACAGTGTAGGGTTGAGCATATCTCACAGTGGCAAATGGCTGGTTTGGGGGGCTTAGTTGGACATGTGTGGAAAACATTTTGTCCACATTTTCAACACTTCCAAACTTGGAGCATACTGTCAGTAGCACGTAAAGTTGGAGTCGAAGAATTCTTAGAATTGTGGAAATTTGCTTGAAGTTTGTTAATGCCCTACAAACCAGACAGGGAACCTCAGCTCTGTTCTTGTATTTAAACCATCCTGCCAAACAACACAGAAATTGTGTTCACAAGGAGTTTGTACATAAGGGGATGCATTGTCAGATTAAGCAAACAACATTTTTTTTCCACATCTTTACTTTTATCAAGGATATTAATGGTTTTAAATAACAATTTAGATAAAAAAGGGTTGAAATATAACTGTTTTCTTAGCCCAAATGTCCCTGGACTCTAAAACCCAGCTTTTTTCGGGGAACACTTTTTCTTCTTTCACAAAAGTAAATAATTCTCGAAATTATGGCGTCACATCAAAAATAGCGCCGAGAAAAGTACAACACATTTCAAAAATTGTTTTAAACACAATTATTCTCTTACCCCAAATGTCCAAGCATCATAACCCACCCACTTTCGGGGCAACAATTTAGCTTCTTTGATTTGATTCGAAATTGTGACGTTACTCCAAGTACGGATTGCTACGCAACGCGGAAGGAGAAATAGTAACTAGAGTTTGTGGTGCAAACACACTGTGTCCATTGAAGGCTCATTATTTGGGGGGTTGGTGGCGTTGAGCATATCTCACAGTGGCAAATGGCTGGTTTTGGGGGGGGGGGGCTTAGTTGAACATGTGTGGGAAACCATTAAGCAAACAAAAAATGCTGTGACGGTTCATTTCAACGTGAACGACGAGAAATCAACCGGATGAAGGAAGAAAACGAGAGGTTGCGGCGGCAACTTGCGACAATTGGGCACTGCCGATAACGAACGACAAGAACTGTCACCCTACAACATGGAACGACAGAGATCGACACAGAACAACATGTCAGCCCTGTCTGGCAATAAGCCGTGAGTTCGGCCAGCGACGTATGATGGTATGAGCCCGTGGGAAGACTACCTTGTGCAGTTTGAGCTATTAGCCGAGCTCAACGGGTGGAGTGCACAGGAGAAGGCTATGTACCTGGCCGCTAATCTACGAGGCGCAGCACAGGCCGTGCTGGGTGACTTAGATGGCACTAGACGACGAGATTATAACGCCCTCGTCACGGCACTCGGTCAACGATTTAACCCTGACAACCAGACAAGGTTGTTTTGTGTTCAATCCTGTCCTGTTTTTTGAAGATTTTCGAAAAATGTGCCTACGCCCGTAACATTAAATTTCTGGACAAACATAACATTATGACTAAATCACAATTTGGTTTTCGTAGTAAACATTCTACCAGTTATGCACTCCTTGATTTTATTGATAAAGTTTCTAATGCGATTATAGGAATATTTCTTGACCTCTCCAAGGCATTTGATACTATTGACCATAAAATATTATTGCATTAACTGTCGTTTTATGGTATCAGAAGAATTCCTCTTGAATGTTTTCGGAGCTATCTTTCGAATAGATCGCAGTATGTATCAATTAATGGTATAAATTCAAGTTCTGGTATTCTTACCCATGGCATACCTCAGGGATCCATCCTTGGGCCATTGCTTTTTATATTATATATTAAAGCTACAGTCCATCATTTGTAATTTGTGCATTTTGTTCGTTTGAAGCAACAAAAGAGTTCAAAATCTAATTAAGGATACTGAGCAACTAACCTGATGAAGTTTCAGCTAAGCTTCAGCTGTACATTCCGAGAAAAACAGCATTCTAGGATCTCAATTTCAAATCAAAAGTTACTGAATCATGTTTTGAATTGTTTTGAATTGCAGCTATACGCGACGTCGCGCACTGATCCGACGAATTACAACAGCCGCGCGCGCGTGTGCGTCGTTCCAATACTTGTGCGCGCTGCGCTGAATAACAAAACGAACTACTAATTTAAATTTTCCTACGGTGCTTCTTAAGAATCACCGTTGGAAAGGCCTTCTTTCGTTGATTACTTCAGAATGACAGCTTCCCAGAAAGAATAATTTCACAGGGAGTTTAGTTCCCTTACTATCTTTCAACCAAGTTTGTTTTTCAACAATAGTTACGCCAGTTACTTTTCGGATGGCTGCAAATGATGGACTATAGCTTTAACGACTTTACAAATTCTTCTAGTGTGCTTTCATTTATATTGTTTGCTGATGACTCCAATTTACTTTTTTTCACATAGTGACATTAATCACCTTGTGCACACGGTTAACAAGGAGCTTAAGTCTGCTGCGAATTGGTTCGCAATCAATGGGCTATCCCTTAATACTGCCAAATCAACTACATGTTATTTAGTAATTCTGCTAGTAAACTTCCATGTGAAGTCAAGATTAACGATTCCATTTATTAAACTAACTCTTTGCTGTAAACTTTTGGGATTATTTATTGATTGTGGGCTAACATGGAAAAGTCATATCGATCATATTTGTAAAATAATCGCTAGGAATATTGGTGTTATTAATAAGATTAAACATTTTTTTCCCAGACCCGTTCTTGATTCTCTGTACAATGCCCTGGTTGTATCATACATTAACCCTAAAGGGGCCGGAGGGGGGCGGAATCCGACCCCCCCCCCCCTCAACATTTTCCGTGATAGCCTCTTAAAAAAAATTGTTTCGCGACCTGAGCTGTTATGACTTCTTAGCCTCGAGCTTTGCGCATCTTTTGATACCAAAAACATAAAAATCAGACCACGGGTTGCCGCTAGCGAAAAATTTTCCGGCGTGAAAACTGAATTTTCACATATACGTCGTGTACACAGAGCAGAATTGCCATTCGTACATATGAATAATTAATTAGCCATCATTCCAAAACCCTTTGACCTTTAGTCATGACATTTCTTGGGTATGTTTAGAAAGAGTTGCTCTATGCCTGTGCCGAGTTTCAAAAATTTTCGTCAATCGATGGCCGAGATCTTAGGGGGGGGGGCGGAATCCGCCCCCCCCCCCCGGCTGAGAGATGGTCAAAATAACCCGGCCCCTTTAGGATTAATTATGGGATAATCGCATGGGGAGGTGCCGCTGACAAATATTTAAACAGACTTCTCTTGCAGAAACGGGCCCTTCGAATAATAAACTTCTCAGATTTTAATGCACATACAGATCCCCTGTTCTTAAAACATAAAACATTAAAACTCGATGATATTTATCATTATCAGCTTGGGTCCCTCATGTACAAGGTCGCCAGTAACAATAAACCTTCCTCCATTAAAAGTATTTTTTCTCGGAATCTCGACATTCATTCTTACTTTACTCGTCAAGCCTCTAATTTTCAAATTCCATACACCCGTACTTCTTTTGCCCATAAAACGGTTAAACACGAGGGACCCATGCTTTGGAATTCAGTTCCTGATAAACTTAAAGCCTCCAAAAACATTTCGACCTTTAAACGTATTTACACATCTATTTTGTTAGAAGCTTATAGCTGAATCTCTGCAATGCAATTGTTCATTTAAATCCAGTTAGCGAGCCTACATTGTATAAAGCCCATGCCCGTAGGTATGGTAAGTTAAACTTAGCTTTTGTAAGCAACATGTGCACTGAGCCCTGTTGGTATTTTTGTCTCCCAATCTAATGCCCTCTCTTTTATCTTCTTTCTGGAGGCTCAATGCACGTGTTTGCTTTATATAGGGACCATTGCTTACAAGCTTTGCTTCTTAATGGATCCCTCTGCAGTATCACTTGTTCGTTAATTGCATCTTTATATATCCATTTATTTATTTATTTATTTATTTATTTATTTATTTATTTATTTATTTATTACTTTCTATGATTAACTTTTGTTGGATTAATACTGTGGAAATAAATAAACCTGAAACCTGAATTAAAAAAACCGAACGAGAGGGCGAGATGAGAAACTTCCCGAGTTGGCCCAGAGTATAAGACGGTTAACACGACGGGCATACCCAAACGGCACCCTACGAGCTACAAGAAACACTAGCAAGAGAGCATTTCATGGATGCTCTAGATGATTCTGACATCCGTTGGCGAGTGTTTCAGTCCAGGCCGATCAACATTGATGATGCTGTAAGAGTTGCCATTGAGCTTGAGGCATTTCATACGGCAGAGAGACAACGGGGCCAAAATAAGAGGGTCAGCACCGGCTGCTAGAGTGATATCCTCTGACACGACAGATCAACAGCCGCACAACCACAGGAACGACAGCTGGCTGCATTTACCTCTACAACTGGTAATGCTATTACCGAAGGGTTCAACAATCTACAGAAACAACTAAATGGGGAAAGGAAGATGGATAATGGCCAAAAGTTTACCCCCAGATCATCAACACAATGAAGATGGGCACGCCAGAGAGACAAAGGCACCGTGAAGTGTTGGAACTGCCACGAGACCGGCCATTTCCGACGAGAATGCCCGAAAGCCGGTTCATGGAGAAATGATACAAGCTCCCTTCAGGGAAACGGCGGACAGTCCAGCTTGTGGGCCGAAGATCGACTCCAGCAACCAGGCCCGGGCCAACAGACCCAACCACAACAATAAAGCCACGCATCAGATCGACAGTGGGGGCAGGTGGCATGTATGTGGCCGGACATCTAGAAGGGGTTGGTGTGAGTTTTCTGGCCGGAGATTTACTACGCCATACCAGAATCAACGCGACCACGACTAGAGAATAAAGTAATCACCATGGTAACAGCAGATGGCAAGCCCCTACTTTCCCTTGGGCGTGGGAGTTTTCAACTTAAAATCGGCAAGCAGAGCCCTCAGGTACAACATGATGTATGGGTGGCTGAGATCGACATAGACGGTATCCTGGGCTATGATTTCATGATGAAATACAACTGTAATGCGTGCACAGCCACTGCACGGGCACCAGCATCATCATGCCGCATCACTGCAGACACTACTGTGAACATTCCACCAGGTGGAGAGGTATTTCTACGGGGAAAACTGTACAAAGGCTTATCTCGCCGGCCATGTGACGAATGTCAACAGTGCGAAATAATTGAGCACAATGACTATGAAATGCATGATCATGACATCACACCGAAGCCGGCAGCCATCATTAACTTAGAGCCAAATAATGTCTTGCTTAATTGCAAAGAGAAGGAAGAAGTGATGAGCCACAAAGAAAAGTGTATGATTTTATCGACAAAGAAAAATCGTCATGCAATGGCAATGATGATGAAGTGCATGGATGCTCAGCCCAACCCGTGTGCACAAATGAAGTTGATAAAAACGCAGACATACAAGATGTAAGCACTGACACCAACGCAAATACCGAGGCGCAATATTTACCAATAACGTACTATTCCGTGATTGGAACTACCGAGGCCAGAAGAGAAACCCCAGAGGAAAAGTCTGAAGAGGGCTGGAGGTCAGGAGACCTCGGATGGACAGCCAAAGACTTGAGATGGTCGCAACTGAATGACGAAGATATCGGGCAGGTGCTCCGATGGAAAAAGTCAAGAGAAGAGCGACCAGACTGGGCAGAAGTCTCTCCCGAGTGCATAAATCCTATTGGACGCAATGGGAGCGTCTAGAAGTACGTGATGGAGTGCTGTATTGACGATGGGAATCAGCTGTAGGTGATAAGATAACGTGGCAATTAATCCTTACTTCGAATATGCGTGAAGATTTGATCAAACCTCTTCACGTCCGGACACTTGGGACGGACTAGGACGTCTGACAGAGTTCAGAGAAGGTTCTACTGGTACGGGTGGCGAAGTGACATTAGCAGGTTTTGCAAAAGTCGCGATATCTGCGCAACTCATAAACAGCCGCTGAAGCACCGTCGCAGCCTTATTAAGAAGTACAATGTCGGCATACCAATAGAAAGAATAGCAATTGATGTGATGGGTCCTCTGCCAGTTTCAGATCGAGGGAAATTACCTGCGGACTTGCTAATTGAGTGACCCCCAGAAGGAAAGTACAGTGAGCATACAGAGTACGCAGAGAAGTTACTCGAGCACATGGAAACCACACAACGGTATGCGAGAGAACACCTGAAAGTAGCGACAGAAAAACAAAAAAAAGCTATGACCACAAAGCAAATGCAGGTGGCTACAACAAAGGAGATGTTGTATGGTTGTACAACCCAACGAAGAAGAAGAGGATAAGTCCCAAACTACAGAGACACTTGGAAGGCCCGTACCTTATTACCAAGAGGCTGAGTAATGTCACTTACAGGCTTCAGAAAGGGCCGAAGACAAAACCAAAGGTCGTACATAGTAATCGACTCAGGCCATATTGTGGAAGCAAGCAATTAAAATGGCTTTGGACGAGCAGTAAACAAGACACCAAATGTAGCCGGGAAGAAAAAGAAGTCAAGATGGGCCCTGCAGAACAAAACAGAAACAGAAGAAGTTCAACGAAGGTACAAGTAACAACGGGGCGCAGGACTGGGCGACGAGATAAACCTGTGGCAGACAACAAAGAAAGTAATCTACGAAGAAGTAAGCGAAGCAGGTGCCAACCGGAAAGAAACCGAAATTAGCACCAGGCATTAATTGATTGAACACTTTGCAGCAATGGACTCAACCATGTACCAGTACTCGAAGCATGCACGTACGCATGCCGGAACAACGCAAAACGCAATTTTGTTTTCTAAAATTATGTGCGCGTTGGACGTGCGTCTTGAAAAAACCGTTAGACTGGACGTGACGAACAAGACGCGCTGCGTCACACTTCACGTTGCAACGGCAACGAGACAACACGTATAAATTTTTCTTCTAAGTTAAAGATGTTTCGCAAACCAACCAATTACAACAAGAGAGGAGGGTGGTGGAGGCCGAGTCCGGGCTACACGCCAAAAAGATGTAAGGGCAGGGATAAAAGGGAAGTGAGATAAGCGAAAGACAGGGTCGAGCGGAAAGCAAAGGCAGAAAGAGACAGAGGCGAGCAAACAAGAGAAGAAAGAAGTCGTCGTAGTCGTTCTGAGCTCGAGGAGCTTTTGGTGTCGATGGAGACACCAAGGCCACCGTCGTCAACCAACGAGCCCCTCAGCCCCACCCCCTCCATGAGGATATGGCTGGTGGATGATTTTGAGCAGGCGACTGCCGAAATATTGAATGGAATAAAGGAAGAAAACAGGACGTCAAAAATCACACCAGCGGAGGCACCGTCATAGGTTGAAGCGCCGACATCTCCCGTGATGACTGCTTCCAATCCTTCAAACCCAGATCCTCGGTATTTTCGCGCAGCGAGAAGGGAAGAACCCAAGTCCACGGCTGGAGGTGAAGTGGCATGGATAAGGCAGCAGGCGTTGACCACTAGAACAACAAGGTCTCGGCATGACCAGCTGCACGAAATCGTCTTCGGAGTCACAGTGAGGCAAGTGACAGAGACAGCCATTTTTCCGGATGGCCGGAGATACGAGGTAAAGTACACTGAATATAACCTGCCTTCACATAGGACGTTATCCGGAAGTCTGAAAAGCTCCCTATAACTCAGGAGAGTTATACTTCTTAGGTGAGGGGGGTGTTATTAGTTTAACACCGGTGAGGGGTTAAGCTCCCTCCACTGCCCCAGCCAGGTGTAGCAGGGGGGGGGGGGTGTACCTGCATCGCCGAACCCTTTGAGTTTTATCGACTGAGGAGCAATCTGAAGTCAGCCACCACACCTTGTCGCTTGGGGTGTAAAATACAATGCCGGTTCTACCAGTCTAATAATGCAGCTGCGCAGATCGACACGTCGTCACAATCATCATGAAGCTAGCCTCAACTATTTCAGTCAATCGAGTTATTCCGCACAAGATCATCAAGTGTTCATCGATGGAGCTATCTAACCCGGCTATCCAGCGCACCAGGGTTAGCCACCCTCAGCACAGAGTTCATCGATGGAGCTATCTTATCTAGCCGGTACCAGTGTCAGCCAACCTAAGAGGTTCCCGAGTGATCATTAGAGAAACTTTGGTAAGATACGAGTTGGTACAAAAACGAACACAGTGAAGAATGGGTCTTGAAATACAAATTCGGGGAGTTTAAATTTCAATAGAAGTAGCCTGCCGCTTTTGGACGCGATGCGTCTGAAGCGCATGTTTCTTGAATTATGTGTATAGCGCCCTCAAAAGTGGAGGCGCGAATAACATAATGGCGGCGCCCTACAGCTTGGTCTGTGTACCAGTGTAAGTGTATACGGCTCTAGCTCTGGTGTAGAACTGCAGTAAGAAATTTTGCCGTTTTGTTTGAAGTTGAAAAAGTAACATCAGACGGAAACTGTGTCTGTTCAGTATGGGAGACACAAGAACAGTTCGTTTTTGTAGAAGACATGTATCTTTGATGAATGTAGGACAAAGATAAATATTTGTGCGAAATTAGTTAATTGTTCTGAACGGTGTGTATAAATGTACATGGATTCAATAATGACCGTCATGCTCGTTGTACAGACTACGGAAACAAGATGATGTTTGAAAACTGTGCTGCCGTTTTAAACATCAGAACGTTTGTTTTTTCCAAATGTACAGATTAAGTTATTTAGATTATGTTAGCGTTTTGTTGAGGATATTTTTGGCGGACCCGATTTCTAGTTATATTTGTTATTGTTGAGGATATTTGTTGCTGACCATTTCTAGTTTTATTGATTATTGATGAGGATATTTGTTGCGGACTATTTCTAGTTTTATTTATTAGTGTTGAGGATATTCAGAGTTGCGGACCATTACTTATTGTATGGAAATACTTTGAAAATTGCTGAGGACGACTGTTGGAATATCTTGGGGTGCATAAATTACTTTAGGAGTGGCGGACAATTCTAATTTAAAGTGACCGGACTTTTTAGGCAGTTAGTTTGGCATAAGATACCAAATATGATTATTTTATTGAGAACATTGTAAGACTGCCTGGTGCAGTCAAGTCATAGGTAGTTTAATTACACGTGCATTTTCGTTAAGTTTTATTTGGTTCATTCGTAGTTAAATGCAAGGGCGCATTTGTGTCTTAAGTTGGGGAGAATGTAACGAAAATGCAACTCATGATTAATTTCCAGTTAGCACACTTTATTCTTCACTCTGATAAAATACAGGTTCCTTTCATAAACTTAATGATAGGACTTACGGAAGATAAGAAGATACGTTTAAAGTTAACAACTCGTATTTTAATGAGAAGAATTGACAGTTGACTGTGTGTATTGATAATAGGACCTATGATAAACTAATGGTAGAATAACTGTGAAATAAAATGACTTGTACAAGTTTAATTTATCGAATCTTTATAGGTAAAGACGCTATGATTATTATTAAGAAAGACGCTATGATCATGAATAAGAATAATATTTGGCGCAGTGGTTTATGGCCAATCAGATCATTGCAAGAAACATTTATGAGTTGGTACAAAAACGAACATGATGTTATGATGCGCTAGCTCCTTGCATTACATACGCGCCCAATCGCTATAAAAGACGAGCCAAGTCAGGGCTCGGTGTTCAGATCGTGACCGGTTCTGGCCCGGTGAGGAAGTTCACCCAGAAGGAGCGTGTCGTACTCAACGTTTGATTGTAATGCACATTGGCGCTCTGCCTCATCGTTATCCACATAGACATTAGATAATACGCATCGCGGTGTCTGCCAACAGTATTAGAAGACAATAAAACCGTTATTATTATTTTGAAGAACAACACGATCTCTCCAGTTAGAATTCTTGTTTAGTCTCTAGTCATCTAGTACTTGAACCAGTAATTTCGCGCTCGTTACAATAGTGTACGGCTGGAAAATAAAAGATTATCTACATCTTCGATATCTATGGACATATCTTTCATTTATTCTGTGTCACCATTAACTGTTAAACTCGAATTTTAAAGTGATGACCCCGGTCAAAAAGAAACTTAAGTACACAGACAGAAAGAACTGAAGACGAGAAACAAGGAAAAAAATCACCAATTAATTGTATTCACAAATCAAACTATATACAATATTTACAAAGATCCGGACTCATGGATCAAACTTCTAATAATCAATCTCAGTTATGAGTTTTACATTTTACTCCAACAATTTAGTCTACAAATTCAATTTCTCAAGCTCAACTCGTCAATTTCTAAACATCGCAAATCTCTGTAACTGAGTGTTTGTACAACGACACAATCCAAAATCAAATCCAACTGTAGGATATGGCTCTAAAATTCAGCCGTAACTCTTAGTTTAATTCAGCCTTTGCTCCAAAATTCAATTCAGAATTCAGTCTAATCAGATATAAATGATTTGGATCTCCAATCCAACCGTGTCTATACCACAATTCAAAATTCACTTCAATCAAATATCAATACTTCTTTTCCCTTCTTATAAACTGGGTGAATCAAATTAAACTAAATCAACCTTTCAGATTTATCACGCGCCAATTCGACAATTCAATCACAATTTTGTTCTCACTTAATTCCTTCAAACAGCTAAATCAACTTCGGTTATATTTCTTAGGATTATTCCAAAAACAAAATTACAGCTTTCTGCAAATTTAAGGTTTTGCACTTTTAACTGAGGCACTTTCCTTTGCAGAGGGTCTCGTCTCCGTGGCACGTTTCCAGCTGCTATAGGACACGGTCAATCGGCACGGGACACACTATGTACAGACTGACATCGTAGTCGTTCTGCAGTCGTTAAAATTCATCATGAACCCAACTCGTGAGGTTTCCGGCCATCTTTAATATAAAACAGTTACCGAAACCCATCCAGTATTTTGTTCTCAAGATGTCAAGTATTGTAACGGCGTAAATCTGTAATAGCGCCCTCATTCGGCAAATCATTGCCGCATCAAGATCTAGAAACTTCTGCGTTCAGATGTCAAGATAAAAGGTTCAAGGTTTGACAAAATCTTGTGTAAACAAGCCCAAGGAATGCAACAGTTGGTGAGTTAATAGAAACTTTAGGATTCCTTTCTTAACAAAGATTAATAATGGAAGATATGGGCAAGTGGGAAATAAGGAATTTGAGGTTGTTTTATCGTTAAAATTTGGCGATGTACTGTAAACGACATGGACTGTTGTGTAGTACTGCAGGAAACTTTGTAACGGGGAATTGTGCATACTTTACCTTTAATGTGGGGCATGTCATTTGAGCATTTCTCTCTTTAAATCAAGCCCATGCACGCATAGATTACCTGTCACTTACCTCGATAAAGGTGAATTATGTTGCACATGAGACAAGAAGTAGCCTGGCATAACTTAAGTAGCGATGTCAAATGGGTGCCGCCATCTTGGCTTCCTATTGTTACTGTGTACAAATACTCGCTCAAACATCGATCAACATCCGTCAATTAAATAATTAGAATATTCCTTTTTCTGTCGATAACAAAAGAATAATAAATAGGTTTTACCTTTATGTTGTTATTTTTCATGTAAAATTATATTTTAGTTTTCGGATGTCGTCACGAAAACGCGTTTTCTCGCGAGATTGGGGGTATTATGGGTAATATACGCTACGATCATGCACGTAACATGGAAACCTACGTTGACAGTGTCTACAGACGATCTTTGTCACCGAGAACGATTTTAAATCGTACAGATTTAAGAAAAATCTTGTCAAAAAAGGTGAATTAACTGTCGATTTTTTTTTTAATGGAGAGGGTTCGCGGTGAAATTAAAGCTCTAGAGATGATTATTGGAGTGTAATCTTTGAAATTATAACGGGATTGTTTGCTGCGACAAGCTGCGTCTTTTTGTAAAATGGGATTTTTTGTCATGTACTGCGCGTGCGCGCGGCCGGTATTGGCGCAGTGGCGGGTAATTTAATATTTTTTTAGTGAACTTGTAGTGTCTTGCCTTACTTTCCTTAGGTTGAACGTAGGGACAGAAGTGAGATTGAGGAACTTCAGACAGAACTAGACCGGATCACTACTACTGCACAAGAAATGCGTGAGGAAAGACTTTGTCTGTCAGAAAAAAATCAAGGATCTGGAACAGAAGTTACGAAAGACCGGCAAAAACACAATCACCACTTTCAAAGATGGAACTTACACCACAGAATTAGCAGAGCTTGTCTACAAACTTCTAGAGCACCATGTGGGGCATGCACACGTAGGACCCGTTATTGAGGCATGTCTCAAATTCGCAGGAACTTCTGTCTCCAAATTACCAGCACGCTCAACTGTTGGAAACATGTTCAGAGGCTTGCTCTTGCACAGAAGCAGCTTGGTGATGAATTTTCAAACAAACAAAACACATGTCTCTACACTGACGAGACAAGCAAATACGCTGAAAAATTCATGGGCTACCATGCTTCGGACAGTGACGGGCGATACTGGGTTCTTGGAATTAGGGACCTTGCCACCAAATCAAGGAAATACTTCATGACATTGAAGATAGATCAGAAACAACCCAATCCGGAACATCCAAACAAATCCTTGGAAATATTCGTAACATCATGTCTGATCGTGCCTCTACAGAAAAAAATGGCATGAGCTGCTGGAGGCTTTCAGAGGGGAGATTCTACCAGAGGTGGTGGAAAACTGGGATGAGCTGTCTTCAGAAGATCGAGCTCCAATCGAGTCTTTAACCAACTTCTTTTGTGGTTTGCACAGTTTTGTTCAGCTAGCAGAGGTAGCTGGGTCATCTATCCTTGAAGTAGAACAGACAAACTTGTCAGAGAGAGAGACCACCAGCCCACCGTTTGTGCTAAAGACAAACAATGAGTCGGGAACAGTGCGCCTCATCAGGACAGCATCCAAGGCATTTTCCCGGACTGGAGACCAGAAGTCAGGATGCTATGGGGATTTTAAGCTGTTTGTCAAGCCACATCTGACCAAATGTGGTATGACCTCGGTACCACTGTGCCCATTTCGTGGGAATCGTTTTAACATCCTATTTTTTAATGGGGCACATGTATTCTTTCTTCATCGGCAAATGAAAGAGTTCCTTGCTCAGCAACCAAATCTGAACAATCTACTAAAAGCAGTCAAACATGACCTGGACATCCCGATGCACATGGCTAGATGCAAGGCACTCGGCCTCCTCAATAAACTGGGGACACGCCCTATGTGGAAACGTATTGAAGATAAGGAAATCCACATCCTGGACATGAACAAGTATTTGCAGCAGCTCCTTGCTTTCCTTAACCAGGCCATCGACAACATGGGTGACTTTATGACAGGCAAATTGATGCCTTTTGATGATGTGCCCTTCATCAACAAAGATGAGGTATACAAGTGTCTTGTTGAGCCATCAGAGTATGACGTGCAGATGCTGCTGTCAGTTGTCATTCCTGCAATGGCCATGCTCCTTAAGAAGCACTATGCGGAACTTCTCCCTAGTGGAAGTCAATTTAATGCGTCCAGGGAGATGTACCAGGCAGCCAAAAGTGTTGACAAACAATAAATATGCCGAACGTGTTCTCGCCTATGTTGACCAACTTCTTAGGTCGAGGCCAAACTCAACACATCTATCAAAGGAAGCGGTTGTTATGTTCTGTCTGAACAAAACAGGAGACTGGCTCAGTCAGAAGTCAGTTCCTGAGAGGAGCCTGCTGATCCAGGAGGCACGAAAAGACGCACGTGTGATTCAGCACAATTACAAGAAGCGACGGCAAGAGATTGTTCAGAAGAGGAACCGACTCCTACAGGAAAAGCTACAAAAAGAAGAAGCTCGCCGTCAGAAGCAGATAGAGAACAAAGAATTGATAATAGCTGACATAGTATACCATGGTCTGTGGCAGAGTGAGGAGCAGGTGGAGGTAAGTTTGGGCCAGATAAAGTCTAAGACGGAGAAGCTTGATGCTTTGAAGGCGCAACTGCGCTTCCGGCAGCAAATTCTGCTACAGGAGGCCGATGCCAAGCTCTACTGGCAAACTGAGAAGGATGGTGATGGGAGGCGCAATCTGACTATAGCAGAGATTACCTCAAATCTTCTGAGCCTCATCCATCATGCCACTGGTAGACCCAGGCCATGTCAAACACCTTTCTTGATCGGAAAAAAGTGAGACATTTCTTCGGGGAAGGCGAGGCTCGTAAACCAAGCGAGGGGAAGGTTATCTCTACTGTGCCAGGCTACCCTGTCTGGTTCAACATTAAGTATTCAAATGATGAAGCAATCTATACCTACAAGTTACTGGAGGACATGGAACAGGGAGATCTTGAAATCATAGTTTAGGTGACTACAATGTGGTGAGTACAAAGAGTTTGTGATTTTGTTTTAAAATAACAATATATCAAATTACTGTATTTCTACATTGGATAGGCTGTTTTGGTTTTCAGCAAATTGTACACTCTACAAATTGCCCAATATTTCCCCACACAGTTGTCGAACTCGACTATAGGTAAGTAACATACGTGGATGTTGGCTAATTAAGATAATATGCAAATTAGCATGTATAAATGGGCATTCAGTAGTTATATCTTCTGGCTCTGTAATGGTACAATTTATACCCATAAAAATCAGAGAGAATATTGACATTGATACCAATATTGATATATTAGCAGCGCGGTGAAATATCAGGAGACGGTATATGCGTATACGCATAATTAATTAGTGCTAATTTGAATACGTTACATTTTTTTTTAAACCCGACATCTCATGAGATAGAGGACATCATAAGCTTCAAAATGAGGGGTAGTGTGATATAGTTCACTTCAATATTAAAATTGTGTTGGGCATTGCTAACTTAAGTAATATGACTCGGATAAAGATTAAATCTGTATTTATTAACCAAATCAAGTGTTTGCCATGTGTTATGATTATTAATCTGCTAATATGCCCAGTAACCATTGAAAGGCAATTATTGATAGTGTGTTGTTTATTGTTACAGCGAGCCACACACGCTGACACAGGACTGGGCTGCCATTGGTGACAAGAAGAGGCAGAATAAACAGTAAATCAAGCCAGAGGACTGTTTCATTAAGACTCCTTTGTTAGTGCGTTCACACGTGCATTTCACTGGTCTATGTACACGTAACTAGCTTAAGAGGTTACATAAAGTTCGCAACTGCGTTCATCATGGAGACGAATGCACCGATTCCTGTACATCAAGATGCAGAAAAGGCTGGAACGGCAGTGTCCAGAACAACATGTGGTGGAACCACAGGGGCCGGTACCGAGGGGAGCATCACCGGGGCCGGATTTGCTGGTGAGGCGGCATCTGCTGCAGATGAGAGAAAGTCTGTGGCTTCATCCAGGATTTCAAGAGCCAGCATATCAAGCATGAAGTTGACTGAAGCTCAAGTCAAGCGAGAACTGGCTAAACTGAAACAGGAACAGCTGTTAAAGGAACAAAGGTTGTCTTAGCCCCCGTGTAACCCTTTCCACCTTTCATAATTATTGTTTTTGTTTTGCTATGTTTTATTTCATGCTTTTTGATATAATTGTTGTTAAGCGCTTATATCTTTGAATAAGCGCTATATATAAATTCATTATGAATGTATGTATGTATGTAAAATCCATAGAGTTTGCTGTAGGCTATACATGTAGAGGTGTTTGTCTCAACAGACTGTAAAAATAAACCAAGCAATTTAAATAAATGTAATATTCGCATTGGTTAAAAAAAAACCTACAAAATACAAAAACATAAAGTATTACTTCTGCGCAGGGGAACAAATCCCTAAGAATACACCCCCACCCCTTAGGCTGCAGGGGATGGCCCTTCCCCGGATTTTATAATTGTGCAATGACAAGAAAAGGTCAAAATAATGGTTAATACTCGTAACTATTTTTTAATTATACGGAACGAGCAACTGAATTGGTAATGATAAAAACATCATTGTTTAGTTTCAGTCTGAAAGCTTATGTCAGGCGTGGATCAAAAACCCACCCCCCCCCCCACTCAAAAATAATAAAGAATGTAACAGTTTTATTATCGAATATAATCTAAAACAAAGGCCACACTTTAGATGTATATTTTAAAATACATTGATTGCACTAACTAGTGTCAACTCAACAATTTCATGACAACTCAACACAACTCATAACAACAAGCAAGTTATTACAGGGGTTACAAGGGTTATTGCATGAGTGTTTGCACATAAAGTGACTGGCATCATCATGCACACATTGTGTGTGTTGTGTAATGCACGTAAAAGAACCCAGTAAACACTTATCGCTAAGACATGTACTGTAAGAGAAGAGGTTTGCCTCGGGGTTTCCGGCAGTGGCTGCTGAATGTGCCGTAGTACCTTGTAAACCCTTATGAATATGAGGTGCTAATTAAACGGGTCTCATAATTCAAAAACTTCATAAACCTGTCTAATATTTCACCGCTGTGATCCATATCAAATAGCGCTGTATAAGAACCTGTTTATTAATTTTCTGAATTAAAATAATAAAGAACAGATAAGGTTTTGGACACGGATCCCCCCCAACTGAAATTTTTTGTTTTTTCAACACTGAAAATTTGTCATTCACTTGTACGGCGACTAAGACGTTTTTGTCTTGTGAAATGAATAGTCCCTTGCGATAATAATCCTCCCATTCCTCTCTGAGCTACTCAATAATTTTATACTATGTAGGGCCTCCTATTATAACATTTTCAAGATGGTCAACAACTCAATGAACGACTGATGTCATGCCAAAATACTGGTCTTAAACTCGGATCTAGTTTGACCTACTAGTACTACATTCATGACACGCATACAAATTTCTATTGTGTACCTCTACTACATGATCACGGGAACATTCACTGTTTTCTCCGCAAAGTGGCATCCAAGCAGCTATTTAATCAATACAGGTGCATGGTCAATAAAACTAGGCCTAAAAAAGAGAATGGATTTAAGTATTAAAAGACCTACCGAAGTGTCATTGAAAGTCGTTCCTCAGCAGAAATCGGGAATGCGTGGGCTTCTTTATGGTGAATTTTCGGAGCAACTACCTGTAACAACCACCTTTTGAACTGGCAGGGGTTCATTGGAAAGGCGCTGAAAAACAAACTGCGATCTGCCAGCATCATCTCCCGAACGAGGGTTTGGTGAGCTCCTTCAAGAGGTCGCAACTGGTTGATTCGACGAACGTAAATCGATCGATTTTTATGAACTTTCCTGCGACGAAGCAGAAAGGCAACAATGGGCAATTTATTTTGCTCTACCGGCAGCATGGTGGATTTTGCTTCGAATGATTTGCCAAAAGTATGAACGTTGTTTTCGCAACGAATTAATTCGTCCCATTTCGCCGCGTTTTTTTTTCGCGTCCGGTGCGCGAATTCGCAAACCAAAATTCGCTTCCCGTTCGCATTCGCGTTGAAGTACGAACCGGGCTTTACTGTAGAATTTAACAAAACTGAATCATAATTCAAAGTGAAGTCAATGAACATGTATTAGTCAAGTGGGGAAGGGGGTGTGCTGCTAAGAGATTAGTACACACACAAAATGAAGAAAAAGCAAAAACAGAAATACTCCTCCACATCCTCAAATCACAATTCAGTGAGGAAATCTACTCAGTATATTTCAAGCTAACCCTTTGAATTTAGGGATGAGGGTACAAGTCCTGAATTTTATGACCCGGAATACTGCAATAAATCACTCTTAGGGGCCTATACTTGTTTTTTATCCTGAAATGTTAATTTATATTTTCAGTACACATATTATGCTGATATTTTGATACAGTGCACATGGATAGTTTAGTGCCAGTGGTTAGTAGCCAGTTTATTTGTTCTGATAGGAACAATATGATTGCTACCACAGTAGTGCATTACAGCCCAATCTGAAAGTTTGGATAAATGAACATCCAATACATAAGATTCATTATAAGGTGGCAGGATGCAGTGTGAAATTGGAAATGTAACATGAAAAAAAGAAAGGGAGAAACAAAGTAAAAACAACAAAGGTTAAAGGTCAAAACGAGGATGGTCTATGCTGTTGTGACAATTTCAGTATCTGTACAGACGTTGAAGTTTGACTCATTTTACTATGATGGTATTTATTTTTGCAATTTCATGTGGGATAAGTTCAAAAACTACACGGACAAGACATTTCTCAACATCTCAAGAAACTGGAAAGCTGTTGGTCTGTTATTTGGTGCATACAAGAAACATTCGCACAGTTTTGCTCTCACCTTGGCCTCTTTTTACATTGTGACAGAGGGTGGCATGATTTCACTTTTCATCATTAACCTGATGGAAGATACTGCATCAAACTCTGAACTGTCGTCATTACAATCATCGTCTTCAGGAAACCAAATGTCTCCCTCCACAAAAAGCTCCAAAATTGTAGCAGCTGGAGACCATACACCACAGTTAAACTGATCACTTATAGTACTAGTAACACTTCTGGTGCTGTGTAGTATGGTGTCCCAACAAACTGGGATGGGTGTTGTGACATTGGTGCACTGATCTGGCATATAGATATACATAGGCCAAAGTCACAAGTTTTGGCAGTCATACTCTTTGTGATGAGTAAATTGTGAGGTTTGAGGTCCCTGTGAACAACAGGAGGTGTTATTCCATGGAGATAGGAAAGTCCCTGTGCACAATGAGTTGCCAGATTTGTTTTGAGTCCATCATCCAATGTATCCTTCCCTATTGATTGCTTATCATATATAAGTCTATCTAGGTCTTCCCCATCTATAAACTCTGAAATCAAACACAGTTCACCTCTTTCAACACAGATGCCTATGAGTTGCACAATGTTCGGGTGATGCAGCATTGCATGCTGCCTAATTTCCTGCAATGCAAGCTTTTTTAAGCGTGCATCTTTCAAAATTGTAATTCGCTTGACTGTCTCATCGGTTCCAAAATAAGGACGCGTTCTCAACACATGAGAAAGATCCTCTACCTCATGAAATCTAGGTCACTTTGCTTGAAATGATATACGGCTGATGCATCCGAAGCACTTGCACTGCACGAACTTGAACTATTCGAAGAGGACTCAGAACACGAAGTGTCTGCCACAGATTTTACGTCTAATGCAGATTCAGCATTATTGAGATTTTTCAGTCACCAGGTTCCCACTTGCATCAACAAATCTGACCACAACTGAATACTCTCCTTCAGTATGCACTTCTAGTACTGATGCGTGATCACCCTCCAGTATCATTATGCCATCTTTTTATACCGAGCTTAGCTTTCAAAAATAGTGTGCCATGTAAGGCACACACAGCCTATAGTGATTTCCGAGGAAACCATGAATGTTTTCAGGACCATGGATTATTTGTTGCTGGTGGGGACCTATGGAAGGATTGGGGAAACTTATAACTGTCCCTGAGTCACTTCACTCTGTCTTTAAGTAGTTTTTTCCTTCACGAGCAATCCCTGCAACTTCAAATCCTTGAAACAGAGGATTGCATTAATAACTTTCATCATCATGATCACTACCTTTCCCATTCCAGCACTTAATCATGTCTTTGCAGTCTTCAAAGGAGTAACAAATTAAACGTGACACTACCTTGTTATAGCTAGACTCTGTCTCTCTGGTAAATGTTATATCTAACTCATCACCAACTGTGGTTGCTGTTTCAAGGCGGCCACATATAGTCATTTGAAGAGTACTGTCAAGGTCACAAGTATCCTGCAGTGTGGCAGTTGCATCAAGGGATGGTGCAGTCTCCTGCAGTGTGGCAGTTGCATAAGGGCATGATGCAGTCTCCTGCAGTGCGCCAATGGCATCAGGGGATACGTCTCCTGCAGCATGGCAGTGACATCAGGCATTCTCTGCCGATGTAGCAGTCAAATCACATAGAGAGGATGCACCGAAGGGGCCAGCATCTTTTAAAGGCCAATACTGAGGGGTCAAACTCTTCAAGATCACCTTGAATTGAATGTCCTTGTGAAAAAAAGGATCTTTTCCAACATGCAATAGTTCCTCTATTGTACAATTTTTTGATACTAAACGTTTCCTCGATCCTCCTCCTGATCCAGTTCGTCGCACTTTATCTTGACATACCCACCTTTTTTTCAATTTTGCTGGTATAGATTTCAGCGCATTGCCTTTAGGTTTTCCATAAAGCCAAGGAAGGACAGGGGGGGGGGGGCGGTCGATTCCCAGTGGCCCCTAGGTGCCTTCCAACCCCACCAAAAAAAAAATTAAAAAAATTGTACTTGACAAGGAAGTATTTGGAAAGTCAACCAATTTCCATGTTTATAGCAACGGTCCAGTTGCAAACCATGTCAGGAAATGGACATCAGCCGGGCACATTATAGTGGGTGTAGTTACGGTGGCACTCGAGGTTAGATACTAGTTTGCTGACAGTTTGTTTCTGCTGTGGACTAGTGAAGGCTAGTTCGTTCTTCAGGGATTGTGGAACCTTCTTGTTGAGGTTACTTGTCCCTTAGATAGGAAGCATGCTTTCTTAGGGCTTCCAGCTTTCTAGTTTTTGTTGTTTGGCCGTCAACCAGCTTCTGGACATCTTCTAGGGACTTGCACATTCCTCCAGTTTTCTTTATGAAGTCCACTCTTTGTTTAGCTTGAAGTTTTTTCCTCAGCACCTGCACATCATGTTTTGTTTTTGTTACAAGTAGGGCGGATTTCTTTTTTTCCTGGTTTGTTCTGGTACGATCTGCATATTTCTTTTCCCATTTTCTGGTAGTTTTACTGATGCGCTTCATCACCTCATCACTTCATCATCATCAACATTTAGAGCGGTTTAGAGCATTTGGAGCGGTTGTCTTGTTGAAGATCTCGGAGATACTTGATGGTGAAATTTCTTCGGTAGGACATCTTACCCTCAGCTGCCATTACTCCCATAGAAGGTGCAGTCTCCATTATGTGTGCCCAGTAGCCAAGATCGTTTTCACCAATCTTGTTAGTTTTCAGCATATTTTCTGTCTCACTCCACAGTTCTGCAGATAAGTCTCCACTGTATTTTCCATCCAGTTGATCAGAGTGGCAATCATACACTTCATCTACAAGTGGCTTGATATGCTCTCCAGAATCTGTGACACTGAAGATGGGTTGGAGGTGCTTATTTAGAAGTGGTGAGGCATTTTCACTCCAGCTCTGAAGTTTAGAGTATGTGGTCTGCATGATTTAACAAAGTTGCAATATGTGGACATCTTTTCGCTCCGTAAGCTTCCAGAAGGGCTCAGTGAGTTGTTTGTGAAGAATACCAAGGGCCCTCACTCCAGCCAGCAGTGGATCAGATTGAATGTCTGTCAGAACAGCTTGGAGTAGTTTGTTCTCTGCCTTTACATATCCATCTAGGAACATCCTTTCAATGTGATTTCTATGGAAGAAGATGCCAGCGGCATTGCTGAACAACACATTGAATCTGTTGGCCCGGAATGGCACAACTTTGGCCCCATTGATGTTTTTTAGAACTCTGTATGCTCTAAAACCCGAGATGCAGCCTGACTTCTGATCACCACCTGGAGCAATTGCATCTGATGCTGTTCTGCCTAATCGTTTTGTGGTTGAATCAGAATGCTTCCAATTGTAGCTACCATCTTTATCTTGGAAGGCTGGCTTGCTCTCTACTCGCAGTTGGCCAAACTTTGTTCGCCATTCACCTTCAAGCTGTTTCATAGCAGCATCACAATATGTTGCTGCACCAATGAGGGTATGCAGATTGCAGAAGAAGTGGTTCATCTGGCCTAATTTATCTTTTGAAGAACTGTCTAACTTCTCCCATTGGTCTTGTACACCAGGCAGATTGCTTTCCCGGTACATCTGTAATTTTTCATTGAAGCTTTTTTGAGTAGCAGCTTGGTCACCCATGGTGTTCTTGATTCTTGTGATGAGTTCTTTGGAAGCTAGAGTTGAACTATAGTCGGAAATTACATCCCCCAAATTGTCCATGATGAAATTGAAGGAGTCCAGCTGAGTAGAAGAGTCACCAGAGTAGACATCTAAGAGACCAAGTGTTCTGGTGCCAGCATTTGTAGTAACTTGGAAACCTATGACCTTGTTGCCATCTCTTGATGTTCCATCACTGTGGAGAGTGGCGTGAGGAGTTGCCAGCAACTCGTCTGCAACTTGAATAGTGGAAGCCGAGTTGCAGTCCTTGAACCGCTGTCTGCAGTAGGTTTCTTTTGGCAAGTCGTCAGTGCTAATGTTGTAACCACCCATACTAGTGAGGGCTGCCTCAGCTACATCGGACATCCTTCTGGCACTGACCCCAAGGCTTCCCATTGTCATGTAGGCCAACTTCACGTTGTCTGTGTAGTGGCAGTTTTTCCCTTTCCCAACTTTCAGAAGTGGCTGATTTTTGCTGCGCAGGTGATGAAGCTCCTCTTCGAGAAGTTTCACGTCACTTCTAAGAATCTTGACTTCATGTTGTTCGGTGCTACTGGCAGGTTTTGTAGCTGGATTCCCGAGGGTTTTAGATTTCAAGATTCTTATTTTGCGGTGAAGAGCTTTCAGTTCTCTGGTTTTTTTTTCCGAAGGTGGACGCCTGTAGTTGTGATAGTGCGACGTTGAACGTGAGGTTGTGATTTCACTGTTCTTAAATGTCGTTTGGCAAGTGTCAGCTCTGTCGCTGCCTTTTCTAAATCTGCCTTTAATTTACCGAGTTTTTCATCCCTTCTTTGGATTTGGCGCTTGACATTATATGGTTGGAAGTTTGCCACCGATTGCTTAAGGTGTTTTACTCTGGCCTGTAGCTCAGCTTCTGCTTTCTTGGACTGCTGATCCTTCTTCTTGCTGTCAAGCTTCATTCTCATCATCAGCTTATTCTTTCCACGAATAGTGCTGTAGGTTTTGGCCAGTGACAGATCCATTTTCCTTAACTTTCTTTGCTGAGACTGGAGCTTCTTGTTGAGAAGATGGTTTCTCTGTTTTAATTTGAGTTTGGCGCTATTTGCTTTATGTAGGGCATCGGTGGTGGTGGATTGAGGGCGACCATCCCTCTCATGAGTAAAGGTGAAAACAGACTGTGCATACTTCATCCCGTTCGCCATCCCTTTGTCATACTTCTTCCTCATCTCCCCTGCACGCTTGGCCAGGCCTCGATCAGACTTTTTACCACATCTGGTAGTGACCACAGGCTCCTTGGCATGGTGACGAAAAGCATCACGTTCAATGATAACAGCCTGTGTTATCTTTTCTCTTGGAACTTCAATGAATTCCCAGCTTTCAGGCAGCTTACGGTAATATTCAGCTTACCGCATTCCTCGCCAACAAAATCTGTAAAGAAAAAAGGTAAGTTTTAATAATAAATTAAAATGTAATAAAAAAATGTTATTTAAAGTGTTGATATTTTTGTGTGGTTTCTTTTGAAAGGGTGGTTTCTTTTGCAGAGAATTGCCTTTCATTTTCTTGCCTTTAATTTATTTTCCCTTTTACAGGTTTTAGTCCAACTCTAGTGATGTATTTTTCTTAATTTGCAATTAAAACAAAACAAAATTTTATGTAATTATTAGGTATTCCTAAAAGATGGGAGGAAAAACATCTGGTTAAAAAAGTCCATCCGTAGTCTTGGGAAGATTGCCGTATGGGACAGTAGTAGGCCTCTCTGTTCCTCGCTCTATGCCTAAAATAACAAATTCTTAATTTGCAATAAGAACAAAAAAAAAATTATGTAAGTAATTAGCAACGATTAGGTTTTCCAAAAATATGGAAGGAAAAAAAATCTGGTTAAAAAATACCTAAAATAACAAATTCACCTACATTAATAAATTATTCCTCAATCAAGGAAAAACTTTTTTTTTCAATATCAATGACTGCTTACGTCAAAGACATTTTATAAGAAACAATAAAAAGATGCCCCAAGGCAAAAAAATATAGCTCTGCGGCCTAACCAAACATAAATAATATGAACAACTTAAACCCTGGCTGACTTCTGTTCATTTTATATTTCATTTCCAATGACATTAGGCACATGTAAGGCCGGGTTAAATTTGTTTGATATCTTGGAAAATGCCTCACAAATTGTAGCTTCAAGTAGCGCTGACATTAACAACCTAGTAATACTAGGCTAAGGCCTAGGCCTACCTGTCATTTTATTTTTTTTAATTTATAACTCACCTTAAACATGGACATGATGGAGTGCTCTTGAAAAACCAGGAAGATTAAATTATAAAGAGGGCAGGCATGGCAGGGTTGCAGTCACAAAAGCAGTTTAAAAAGTTTGCTTTTTTAACCAAAATACTGCCCAAAAGTTACACAGAAAACCTGTAGTACTAGGGATAAAGAAGTGTTGCTCATGTTATGGTCGGAAATGTAAGTTTAGAATGATTATTTTATTTATTGTTATTAAAAAATGTAAATGTTATTGGATTAAAATAAAAATTATATTAATAGCCAAAAAGAACTGAAAAACTTGGACCCAATTAAAACATGGATCGGGCAATGAGAGTCCAAGGCAGCATTCATGAACCACCGACAACTCAACAAAAACATCGGATTTTAAAAAATTATTTAGATACACCACCTGAGAAAAATAAGATCGACGTATGTGGCGAAAAGTGAAATTTTCCAATCAATAGCAAAACGCAGTGACGTTACTGTCGTGCCCAGTGTTCACAACATGATCGCCGATAGCGAAAGTACAATGTATTTCGAGATCGATTTCGTTACCGCACGCGATCCGGAGGCAGCTTTAGCTGGTATCCACCAATAAATTCTGACGGTAGTGGTCATGAAAGGAACCAGTGCAGGATACGCATCACGTGACAATAATACGCATCACATGGATGCACTCGATCTCAAACGTGATTATTTTCGTTTTCATTTACAACACCACGCGCTGGTCACGATCGCAATAATGTTACTGCGCTTTGCCATTCAAACGAGTCGAAAGTTCGTTTGATTAAGTGTCCTAAATTACACAATAGCTCACATTTGTGCTTCAAAAACCCATGTTTTCCTAGTTACTTAATTCATCATCTTGCAAGACCATTTTGTACACCTACATGTTCCTTGCTTTATGCTTAAGTTCAACTCAATCACGCTTGACTAATCAGTGCCGACGAGTCATGTCTGTTGCACGTTGACACACGTACGTACGACGCGGTGTCGAAAAAGGCGCCCATGATCAGATGATGAAAATCACATAGCGACACAAAATATGTCTATAACTCTAAAATAGAGTTATATTTTGACAGTTTGAAAAAAGGCAATTCAAGCTTAGATATTACTTACTTATATTTTTAAGGTTTCATTATTATCATCAATTTATTTCGTAAAGAAAAAGTATGGGGAAAAATAAAAGAATCGTAACTTCGTAACACATAGACCGATACTCATGGAACGAGGATGGGTGAATGACCCGTTTCATAAGCTTTCGACTGATACATAGTTTCTTGACGTTTCATAAGCTTTCGACTGATGTATAGTTTCTTGACGTCTGCAATGTGATACTAGCGTCGAGACCGAGTTAAACACAATCACCAGGGCAGTCAATTCTTGCCGTCAATCTTGGACGCGCTGGCCGGCCCGGCGCCCGTAACATGTCGTGCGCGCAACGTTTGTCGTACTCGGAGACAAAAATCAGACTTTTCCCACAGCAAAACCAATGTAGTTTCAACGTCAATCCCCAATCAAAATGGGAAAAAAATGTAAGTTTATTACATGATTCAACTATCTTTCCAAAATACGAGGAATCTTTTAATATTTTAACTAGGAAATGAGGAATGACAAATCCGACTTTTTAAAACAAAATCATTGGGCGATGCTGTGAACGTGTGTTGGTTGCGGGCATTCATTTTGTACACAAAGTGATCACCAGTTGAAACCAGCTAGTGCGCGAGCCCTAATATCAGTTTCTTCATTGTTTTTACATGTTTGTGAAATAAGCATCGATCAAATAGAAGTATGCTACAAATGTCAACAAAGTCGTAAGTTAATTGAAATACTATTTATTGATTTGTTCATTTACAAACTGTGCATGGATAGTTATGACCAAAATATGATGTAAATATTGTAGCTTATTTAGAACTTATCGTAATGTTCGTATTGTTTTTACATATTTATCATTACAGATTAAACGAAGTCATCACCTGCAGTGTGAGTTTGTGACAAAATTCTTTGTAGCATAAGCCGCCGTCGTCGGTATCTTCTGCAGGTAAGTATGGGACCTAAGCTATTTAGGGGTCAAGGGTTAAGCCCTGATTTAGGGTTATTACTTATATAACTTTATATTACGTTTGACCCCTTCACCTTTTACTTCAATCTAGATATATTATTGTACCAAAAAGTGCGAGGGGTCATTACCTGTATCCTATCAGGTCACGACCCCAAAACTCGAAGGTCTAAAAAAAAAAAAAAAAGAACACAAATCACACGCTTAATTACGTGACCTACTGAAAAGTACGCACTTTCCCGACTTTCCCAAGGTCTAATTTCATGTTTATACATTGTAATAGATCGTCTTTTCTATTTTTCCCGTTCGTTCGGGAATTCAATACCTTCCACTTCCAGCCTGTAACTGCAACACTTGTGGCCTCCCAACCACAGAAAACCAACCGTGGGAACGGACCAGACTGTGTATGCAAATATGTCCAGTCTACACCAAGAACCTCCCTTCTCTTACATGACAGATGTCGATGGCATTGCGGTACATGGGCATTTCTCCATGATAAGCACCATGAAGAACTGTAAATACGTCACCAACATACAGCGCCCAAGTACAGTTACATGTACGATGACATGTACAATTACACATACAAACCCTCCAATGGAAGCTGGTGTTATTCAACTTAAGATGTGAAACCTCTTGAAATGGCTATTCATTGACCTTCACTACTTTTAAAGGGTGGATTTCCACCATTTCTCATCAGGGGACCATTTATTACTGTTTGGCACCTTCTGACACAAGTCACTATGTAAGCAGGTTTAGAATCAACATATGTTTGTGGATAGATCTGTCATGATTGCTATTACCATGTAAGCTGCTTCATAATGGTTAAAGGACACCCTGTACTGCTGACCTTTGCATGTATGTACTTGTTTCATAGATTTATAAATGTTGTGGTTAGGGGTATGGGGAACTATTGTGAAAGAGCTGGGGAACATAGCCCGGGGACCAAAACGTAAAAAGAAGTAAAGCAACCTGATCATGGATATGTACCATGCTGGACTCGATCAGAGCAGTCAAGACAGAGTGGCAACCACCTTCACGAGGAATGGTTTGCTTCCCTGTGTGATAGCGACAATTGCATTTGGGATTGGCATTCAGGTGACGGATGTTCGCAACGTGTTTCACTGGGCACGGACGGCGACCGAGTACTGGCAAGAAGTAGATTGATGCAGCAGAGTTGGCCAACCTATGATGTATATCATTCGTGCAAGATCTTTGCTCGGGAAAGTTGGAGGAGTCAAGACCTACGTCCTCACGTCACCGAGTGTCAAGGAGTTCAATGGCTGGCTCTACATATTTCTGGCAGAGGCATCCATGGATGTGTGTCTCCTTGACAACGCGTGGGCATCCGAGCTGTCAAGCGACCAGGCAGTCCAAAAAGCAGCGGAGGCCGGCAGATTCAATCAAATCACCATCAACATGGACTTTGTCCGTGCCTTCGGCTCCTGGCTGCAAAAGCTCATCAGAAAAGGTGGCAGTAGCGAACCTTGCAGCCTACGAATTCGGCCGGAAAATGACTATAACAGATTATATGTAATTCATAGATTGCATTCAGGAAGGAAACGTCCGCAAGAGCATCATCCACCTCGGGATCAACTTCAAAGATCCTGAGAACACAATTTTCGCCAACCTGGGGGAGCTCTTGATGGACGACAGGCAACAAGCAAAATGGTTTCGCCCTCTCACCGAGAAGTCCGGCTTCAGAACCGCAACCTTCAGCGGCTGGGGAGAGAACAGGGTGTTTTTAATGTAACAAAAAAAATATCCTGCATGCAGAATTTTCCGAGTTGGCTTTTCTCCTTTTTTTCCCAAGATTACTTTCCCCAAAAGTTGGGTCCTTGATCGATTCAAAACCGGCAATATCCAACAGCATCCAACACAACGTAGTCCAACCAGGGCTAAAAGTGTGGCCTGTAGACTCGCTGCGCTGTTTGCCAGATACAGCACAGCGAGTTGTTGTTATGGCCGGCCAGTCCGGTAACCAGTCATGTGGAGGGCCCGTTACTCTAAGGGAACCCGAATTTACTCATAAAATGTGGGCCTCTACCACGCAGTTGACGATGACACTATGTTGTATATGCATGATTATTTTGGGAGAGTGGATGCTTTCGATTTTGAGAGAAATTATGATGTTATGCCCATGAACTAGCCTAGGCTAACTAAATTTAAAAGTGCGCCTTCAATTAGTTTGGTTTAGCATTATATATGCATATACTAAAACAAAACAAATGAAACATCATTAATATTTTTTTGAAATCTCGTGTTATTCGAAGGACGTGAATTCCGGTCTGCTAATAACAAGATCAAAGACGTGAGAACCATTCATTGGGTAAAAGAACAACGGAAGAGCCGTGGTCTCCCCGCCCTAACCCACATATCAACACCCTTAAACAAGCCTGCATCATGCACCAGGTCATAATGACTACAAAAAAAAGATGGTTCCGGGAAATTTCAACAGCCCTGACGAATGCCAACCTTTAATATTCAAGTGTAAGGTTTGACAAATACACCATACCTGCTGTTTAAATGCCCTAGATGGAATATTTTAGAGGACCACAACCAAGTTCCAAGTACCAAGTAAAAAGCAATGCAGCAACCCACCATGCATTTTATGCAGAACTTCGCTGGAGGTCCATCCCATGGGGTTATACATGTTGAATTGCCCCAAGTCAGGGGACTCCTGGCTCTCGTAGGGACAGACTTGTCATAACCAGATCCACACTTACATGATACTAAAGCATGAAGATTTTCACACTAAACATTATTTTAAGCATTGAACTTTTTATTTGTGTATAAGTCTGTTTGTTTGAGTTTTTCAAAACCACGGAGAACTGGTCTGACAGTACCACAGGCTGTATTATTTTTTCTTTAGCCTTCATCATTGTTACATGAAGGTCACTATTGAACCACAACTACCTTTTTTTTTAGAAAATGAGCTTGCAGCAGCAAGTCATGAAGATAAGTCAACTGTGTCCCTGCAGGGGGACAAGGACTAAAAAGAGAAATACCTGTAAGGGAAATAACAGTGGTCATAAAGAAGGAAAACTTTGAAATCTTACTCAAGTGTACGATTTGACAAATGCATGTACCCCAAATCTTGGAAACACGGTGTTATCCTTATCAATGAAAATGTTAGAAGTATGGTTGAGAAGAGAACAGTTGTCGAAAATATTCAAAAATTACAGGGTTTTGACAGAGAGAAACCGATTGATGTGGAATTAGATAGGCAATACAACATCCCCTTGAGAAACTGCAGGGAAAAACACCATTTGTGCCGGCGACCTAAACTAGGGACGTTGTATTTGAGAATTGACTTGTAAATACCAGCTTTGACTTGTGACTTGACTTGGACTTGCAAACAATGACTTGTGACTTTACTTGGGATTGCAAAAAATGACTTGTTACCAACCCAAGTCAGACGCTACTCGAGCGACCCAATACACTTTAATTAGGCTATTATACTTTTAATTAGCTATTCGGTTTACATCTTACGTGCATTAAAAATAGAATTTGGCTTGCGCGGTTTCTACTTCGCCCAGCTGCAGCTGTAGATCATTATCAGTGAGCTGAGCTGTTACGTTGCGTACGCGCGCGTGAGTGAAATAAATAGTGACCTCAATATGTCATAATGGACAAGCACGCATGGCGGCTTCTAGCGGTGTTGTTCCACGGGTGGTGAGTTTCGCACGTGTATTCAGTCATGGAGGAATAATTATGAGGCCACACAGAGCAAAGTTGAGTGATACTATGCTATCAAATCTTGTTTATTTGAAGTGTAACAGTTTGTACATGAAAAAATAGATATTTTTTTTTTAATTGAAGTCGCCCAACACAAGGCCCAAAAAGGTCACTCAAGGTGTTTATAAATGCAGTTTAAAGATGCAGCGAGAAAGTTTCGTTCCAGAAAATAGACCTCAGTGACTGAATTCAGTAAAATGAATAGTTCCCACTAGTTTCAAAAGTTTTCAATAAGACTGTCACAACAAACTACAGTTTTCAATAACCAAGTCTCTTGCTTAATGTAATGGTTGAACAAAAGCAGGCCTATGTCAATTGCATGTAAAAAAAACCGGATAGCCTAACCCATTGGTAGGCGTTTAGACTTTAGTATAAATTGAACAATAAAGTGTTAGAATACTACATGTAATCGAGTGAGTCTTTTTTTTTCATGTCATCTCAACATTTATTTCTACAATGTA
The DNA here is from genome assembly GCA_029964075.1 of Patiria pectinifera. Classification (NCBI taxonomy): domain Eukaryota; kingdom Metazoa; phylum Echinodermata; class Asteroidea; order Valvatida; family Asterinidae; genus Patiria; species Patiria pectinifera. Next base: position 24,913,170 of record CM057150.1, on the reverse strand, counting down.
AAGTAAATTTCTTAAAGTATACAAAGGGCTAATATCCGACAGATATGTGATAAACTACAAGAATAGTAATTGCAACACATTGAAAAGGGGGAATTAAGGAGGCATGTTCAAAATAACTCGTAAGTTGACGCCAGATTCTTTTAGCTTATTACAGCTGGACAAAATAATGTGCAACTTGACGTGTTCTTGGACAAAGATACTTGTGACTCGACTTGTTTTTAGACCAAATGACTTGTGACTTGACTTGTGACTTGACCTAATGACTTGTGACTTGACTTGTGACTGGACCTATAATGACTTGTGACTTGACTTGGACTTGCAAACATTGACTTGTGACTTGACTTGGATTTGCAAAAAATGACTTGCTGCCACCTCTGATCCTCCGTAATCTATTTTTACAAAGGAAAAGAAATGAGAACGCTCAGTCTGAATGCCCACTACAAGGCCATTTTCAAAAAACCAAAAGACGTTTCTCATATTACTCACATGAGCAACACATGAGCACTGAAGCCCACTACAAGGGTACGCATAAGCAACCAACCACGGCGATAAAGTCGGGCGGTGCGTGGATAGCCACGCACGTCCTAAACTATCCACATATCCCAATAACAACGACCGAGGCAAAAGACACACCTTTCAACACATCAATCCCTGGGATGAACATTGCAACGGACGACTGTGTTATGATTTTCATACATAACATTCACCCAAGAGAGAAGATATACGCGTCATACGCGTTAAATGCCAAGACGATTTACCAGATAACAGTATGGTATTTAAAGAATACAACAACCAGTTCTGTGATATGTGGAGCCTGAGAGAAGATTTGGCGCGGGGATCACCAAATTATTTGTCTATTTAGACGCGGAAGATACCCCCATAGCCGTCGTCGTGAAAGTAATCGTGACCTTTTGGTTCAAGATTGATAACAGTATTAGACCTATGACGGGTAAGACTGGAGCAGCGCAACATTACGGAGCGGGAATCGGTAACAAATGGCACCACAAGACTGGAGAATTGATGAGTGCGCATGTGTTCGAAATTAGCTTCTTTGCAGCTATCTGAAAAGTAACTGGCGTAATTATTGTTAAAAGAACGTGTCTTCGACGCTGAATTAAGGCCAAATTCAAAACATGATTCAGCAACTTTTGTTTTGAAATTGAGATCCTAGAATGCAGTTTTTCTCGGAATATACAGCTGAAGCTAAGCTGAAACTTCATCAGGTTAGTTGTTAAGTATTATTAGATTTGAGCACTTTTGTTGCTTGAAATGAACAAAATGCACAAATTACAAATAATGGACTATATCTTTAAATTGAGATCGTCAAACTCATACGAACGCTCGTTACAAAGTCAAGACTCCCCAATAAACATAGAAAATAGCAAAGAAAAGGCCTATTTGTCGCAGGCTTCATTCCAACGAACCCAAGAATAAGCAAGCAAGACAGCCCAAAATATGGTCAAAATATGCCATCATCTTTGAATTGGTAATAATATTTACGCCGATGTTGCCCCTCCCCCAACTTGTTAAAGCAACGAGCGGAGCGCAAGGCAAGGGACGCCGTGCACCATCAGGAAGTGTGGGCACATAAAACCCCACAGATGCAAACGGACCGTCAGGCAAGCAATGCAGCACACTTGGCTGAAATGAGAGCACAGGAAACGCTGCAGATACCAGCGAAGCGATGGGCAAGGGGCGCCGTACACCATCAGGAAGTGAGGGCACCTAGCCATCACTTGCATTGCGCCACTGCAGCAGGCACGCCATGACTAGCACAACCTCCCTCGGTATGAATTTTTCCAAGACAGCCCTATGGGGATTACAGGTAGACACTGAGCAAGAACGTAATACTTCAATGTCCAAAATGCTCACATTGTGGTGCCTTTGTGAGGAAAGAAGGAAAGGATTCCGCTGCAAAGCAGGTAAGATTGACTTTACTTATGATCCCACAAATCCCGAACCTGGATCAATCTCACATCAGCCTCCAGATGTTATATGTAACCTTTCCGCAAAAAGAATTTTGTAAAGCACACAGCGTGCTGGCATATCAAGGAAACTTGATCATTACATTGGTGATCCTCTCCCCAGATCTACTTCCACGACCATGCCGACACCTCCGACTACAGCTTCAATGGAAAACCCGATTTCTTGTAGCCCACCACCTGCAACCCCAAGTAGCTGAAATGATGGACATGTTCCTGAACGAAGATGTCATCATCGCAAGGCCAACACCCTACCACCTCGTCAACCAGCTGTGGACACAATGTTATGGACTCCAACGCATTGCAGATAAAAGCTGAACAATAATTGTCAGTGTCTTTTTGTTTGTTTTATTGACACAACTTCAAGAAATACATTAAGACAAAAATATTGCATTTTCATATCAAAGTATATAAAACAAACTTGTTTTCTTGCTTATTGTGCTTCTCGAAATTGAAAAAAAATCCTGCGTATCAAACTTTTTCATTGCTTTTGGCACTCTAAACTTATTCAATGCTTACAAGATTACGTTTGTAAATGACAAAGATCCATATATTAGTAATTCATACCTCCTTTATTCACAACAAAAACAAACAGTTAATTTTCTTTTCAGGGAAAACAACAAAGCCAATGTTGAAAAATAAAAAAAGCCAATGTTGAAAAATGTAATATGTGTATTATATGTAGTAGTTTGTTTTGGTTTTTTTACCTGTAATTATTAGATTTATAAGTTCGTGGTAACTACATTGCATTTTTACATCTTTTTAATTAATGATTGTATGTTTATATAACTCACTCTTTGTCAAGGCCATTTTAATTTCCCTCCTGAGGGATAATAAAGTTAAATCTTATCTTATCTTATCTAAATGCCGACAAATAAATACGAATACATTAGTTACAAATATCTATAAAAAAAACCCACTGTATTCTGTGTATGAGGGCTTAGGAGAGAAAAAAATGCACATACATTGTATTCACTCGGATGGGACTTGCGTCTTAAGATCTTCGTAATAAATCGGTGTCCTGTGTACGTTCTTCCATTTAATAATTTATTATATGGTGTTGAAATACTGGACAATCAAATTGACTCAAACATAAATTTGACTCAACTTGACCACAAACTGTGACTCGACTCGACCTAATAACTCCACTCAACAGAAGAATTTTTTTTTTTAAAACATTTTACGACCCTTGTATCTCAACTTAAAAGGTCAGAGTTTAAGTAGCAGCGACCGGAACTGGCGGCGTAGTATTTTCGAATGCGGTAATGTAACCGGTGCATACCTATGTTCCCCAATAACGATGCGCGTTCCCCGAAATCATTTCCCTATGACCGCAACCTGAACCTTAACCATAACCCCAGCCCTAATTTTAAGGATCTTGGGGGAAATCGGTATCGGGGAATATAGGTATTGAGGAATAATGGGTAGACCCTATAACAAAAAAAAAAAACATAAAAGGGAACCTTTTAAATGTGTTAATCAAATGAATTAGAAACACAATAGGAAAGAGTGATCGGAACATACAGATTCATGTAGTGCTACACGTCCAGCAATAATGTACTCAAACCGATTTAACTGAAGTCACAGGGTACAGGCAGAAGCTGGGCCAATCCTCAAGAAAAGCGGGGGATGTTAGCCCAAATATATGACATGGCTTCTGTTTTTTTGAAAGGAAGCCTCACTTAATTCAATTATGTTGACAAAGTCATCACAGCCTATGCAAAAATTAGACCTTGACTTGTAATGTCAATTTCTTCTGTATCTGTTCATGACAGGGAAAAACTGAAAACGTTTGCGTCAGACAGGAAACTCTGCTGTCTTTAAAAAATCGGAAGAGAATAGGTGACCAGGTACTGCTGAAAAATATAAAATACGAGGCAGCAACACAAAAAGCCAACTCCATGAAAAAAATCCAAACTCACGTCCCTGAAACAAATCCAAACCAAATAACTTAAAGAAAATTCCTCGAGAGAACACAGTACAATTCATCGTCAACAACATGCCACGACCATTCACAAGTGTAAAGGTTCATGTACAACGAGCTAAGAGCTACGATTACAATGTGAAGGGCAAAGCATAGGGCAAATGATATCACTAGAACAACTTTGCCAAGTCACTGTACAAGAAAGGGCCACAAAAGGACTACGTGGCAGAGAATGAGACAAACGTCACTGGACTGTAAATGGAGACTAAACACTGATAAGGTAGGTCAAAAAAACGAACTTGAATTGATTGTTCAACCCAAAGTTACTCGCGTTAACGACCAGAGTTTGAATAAAGCAAAGCTTTTAGGTATGTTCAAAACGAATTTAGTGTCCGACGTGCAGAAAAGGATTTCCCCTGCGGAAATTAATGGTGCAAATAAAAAACATCGTGACACAATCACGATAAATCACGAAAATTACACCCTGCCAAGCTATTCGCTTTGGAGACTATCTAGGCAAATACCAGCAGATTTCGAGATAATAAACGACAATATTGATTATGTGATGAGGTAGGTAAAGACCAGCAGCGTGCTACCCGTGCTGACACCACTTTAATGTGAATTATGTCCCAACATTAAAACAGGGGGTAACTCAAGATGCAGGTCGCGTATGCCATTTGTTTTTCGCAATAAGTTGTACTTTCGCAGCCAAATCTGCATGATGTTGACACAGCAAGGGCAGCGGTGCAAATGATCCGACCGAGTTCAAATTATGTTGTTGCATGGAACGCGCACTGCGCTATTTGTTTCACAGACGCGGGCGACAGAGGGCGCGCGCATACGCTGTATGTCCACGGTTGATTGTTCGCATAGATATAGAATAAAAAGATTAGATCAGCAGCGCGTGCATAGCGCCACGGAGTGTGCACAATTTTTTTCCGTTCCCGCATGGGCGCTCTACGCGCAGTAGTACGTGGGGCAAAACGTTGGTTGCGTGCGCCAACATTCCCGTAGGTTTGTGCACGAAGTTCTATTTTTATGTCCGTAAAAGTAACATTTTTTTTACCAGAATCTAACAAAATTCAATATGCATTTTTAAGCTGGTCCGACGACTCATAAGTCCGACAACGGACAAACGAGGCGTTTAATTTGTCGGACCTATGAGGCGTCGGACTTATGATACGGCCCCATTACTGTTCGTTTCAAAATGGTGGTGCACGTTGCTAAAAATCTTCAAATAAAATAAGCTTATCTGATGTATAAAGACAATTGAAATAAGCAGACTCCGTAGACATTTTGGTAAAAAAAACGCACAAAATGCACTTCAGTTTGAAATTGCTCAGAGTGTCCGATATTCACGGACAAACTTCTCAACCACAGTTTGTCGATTTACTGGAAAAAAAACAACAACGATATTTACCACACTACCAATAGATAAAAAGTATGCTACTACACACAGTATAACAAAAATATGAATTTTAATACCATTTTTAATACCATTGAAAATGAAAGCGAATTACAAAGTTATAGGCACTTAATCACACAAAGGTTAATCTACATACTGACAAGTGGAAAAATTGTTTAACCACATAGTGATATATATTTTCATGACTCATGTGTGTACACATAATAAAAAAAACTTGTATTGTCCATCAGATAATTTCAACAGTCACTTTGCCAAAGGCTTCCTTCAATATAAATGTAAACTTACACCTTGGATTATTCCATTTGCAGTTTTCAAACCCAAACAAATATATTTACAGACACTTGTTCAAAAATAACACTAGATACTTTAAACACTCACTTTGTCATCCTTAATTAACGTTTAATTTCTCATTTGTGTGATATGTATACATTTTATACACCGAGATAAAAATGTATCAATTTAGTTTGCACTGGAGGGTAAATTCTATTTTCATAACACATTTCATTATGTAACAACTTCAACTGACATATTGAATCATTAAAACACATTGTCAACATGTTTAATTATAGCAATTCATTTAAGGGGAAAACCGTTGCTTTTGCTGCAAGTTTCAAAACTGAATGGATTTAGGGATCCGATTGGGGATTTAGCGAATTTATTGTTGCACTGACTCGTTAAAAGTGTTGTTTTCGGTTAGGGCCCGAGTCATACGTTAAGTCCAAAGCCTAGTAAGTTCGACGCCTTATAATTCCGAGATACCGCTATCCAAAAGTCAATTTTGTGGTACATACGAGTATATTGGCTACGGATCTATTCACAAGTCAGGGATGGAATGATATTCAAATAATAAAAACAATATCGTTTTCAAAATCTTCCCACAGTAACTACCGGTAAGACAATGGAATGAATTTTAAAAACCTAACAAAGTTGTCTGTAGTTATTATCAAGGGGCTTTACAGCTGTTATGGTTATTGTTTCTACGTCCGACGTTTGATGTTACGTTTAATCCCAATTTGTTCACCGCCAGATACGAAAAACCACAAAAACCTTCAAACAAAAAGTGGAAACGTATACCTGGTCTATGCAATATTACGAATGAAATTGTACATAACATACCGGTGTTCACAATTGTGTGTTGACGTTGGCAGTCGAACGTGTGAAGTGAAATCAGCTTCAAACATACCACATATTCATGCATGTGCCACTCCCGATTATAACCGCTCTTAACCACTCAACAAAAAGATGCTAAAATAAATTTAATCTGATTCACCTCGGTAAATCAGCATATCTGATAATGTAACTGACATACAGATGCTTTTCATTTGATTGTGGCAGCTCACTTCACGTGATTGAAAAATACTATTAGATAACATCATGTTGTGCAAATGTATGCTTAGTATACGCGTTCAGCTATCGCGTATTGTTCCAAAGAGCGAACGCTGAAGAGTTTGGTTCAAACATTTTCGTGGAGGGGTAATTTGTGAAAGAGAATTACATATTCCACCGACTTTGCATTAAAATATAAGTTCTAATAAGAGATGGATATCAAATGGTTTCCAAATTGTAATATGGTAAGAATGTCTTCGCTAGGTAAAATCTAAAGACTTTTCCAGGTCACTCGGCTAAGCCTCATGAAATGAAAAAATCCAGCTTTTTGCCTTGCATTAATGATTATTCAACCCGTTTTTACTCTGAGCCAGTCAATAATGTTATACTATTTTCCCTCCCTCCTCATCTGCTTCTATTCTGAGACTGATTTGGAACAATTTATCCCCTCCTCCTTTTGCTCTTCTTTTCCTCTTCTTCATCCTCCACTTCCTCTGAATCTGGTCAAATCTGCTAATCTTCTAGCAATTATTAGTTTATGATGATAGAAATGAAAACAGATGGTTATTGGTAAGAGGGGAAGTAATTTTAAGGCGCCTTACGTGTTTCTTTGTTTGTTTTTGACTACCTAAATTTGTGCGACATTTGTTTTGGCCAAAACTACCACGGCTACCACAAAATGCTGTAATATGTCCCTTACCACAGGTTGTTTTTACTTGAAGGACAACAGGGCAACGCAAACAATCACACTTACATTGTGTGTAATGTAATACATAAACGGAAATTGAAAATCAAGTTTGAAAGAAATGAGTTAAAAAAACCCAAAAACATGCTATATATTCGCATTTTATTATCTGTGAAAGCTAACTTTGAAATTGGCGGCATGATAGTTGTTGCATGAGTTTGTATTCATCGTGCTTATTTAGTTGGCTCACTGATAACACCCTGCAACGAACGGACGACATTGACTTAATAATTGAATGACCTGCTAATTCTGGTGGGTTGTAGCTGGCTGCCATTATTATATCCTTTTCCTGGACATGGGACTGTGTTGTTAGGAAAGTTTCAGAGTGTGATGTTTTCTGATCAGATGAGCATTATGAGCATTAAAAAGGACGATGTTAATTCAGGCCTATGCAATATCACCACATGTTGGTGTTGACTATCCCACAAGCCTATTCCCGTCGTGTTGTTCTGCTCCCTGGCAATGAAGTATATATAGTTAAGTGGTAGTTGACAGGTTTTTTTTTAAATAACATATTCAAAAAAAATACAGCTGTAATACACATCCACACACATGAGGATTTTCTATTGTTTCTCTTCCCTTCTCCTATGTCTATACTCCTTTTTGCAACAGCTCTCATTGGTTTTGTACACGTTTCTTTTAGATAAAGAATAAAATGATTGTGATTGTATAGCATCACCGATAAGGTGTTTGTGATATAAAGCAAACTATATTATACTAAACAACTTCAATTTTAAACGGGTTCAACTAAAATTCTTATCTCTATCATTGACGCCACTAAACAATGACTATCTGTTATATCGGGCACCAGAGCGGTTAGGTGTGGTGGCATCAGAAAGATGGGGCACATAATAAGGCCTGGCCCTCTCTACAAGAATAACATAAATTGAACCCAAGCGTGTATTCTTTTTCTTTGCTTTCAAAATATCACTTAATTGGCTATATTTGAAATAATGATACAGCTATATTAAATACAATACAAAGAAGCTCATCAGCGTATAGCCCAATTAAAAATCTTATCTTTATCATTGACGCCACCAAACAATGAGCAGCGGTTATATCGGGCAGCCTCTGTGGAAGAGTGGTTAGGAGTGGTGGCACGATGGCGCAAATTATACAATGAAATACATGTGAAATAACAATGAAATACAGTGAACCCAAGCGATTACTATCTTTTACTCTAATTACGTTTTTAAAATATCACTTAATTGACAGTGTGAACAGCTTGATTTCCATAGTCGGCCTATTCCTCCCTTGCTATGTTTGAAATAATTTAAAGAATTTCTTCAACGTATATAGGCCTTTGAAACATTTTGTAATGATACACTATGTCTTAAAAACGACAAGGAAAGTCAAAATTAACAAAACACCCAATGATTTACGGTACACTAATATGGATAAAATAAGTAAAACCATCACAAAAAATAATCTCGGGTGCGACGGAGGTCGGCTGAAATCTTGTTGAGGGTTTTGGGGGATTCTTAGATAGTCTTTGCCCTCACTCAAAACGCAGCGTTGTGTCTGCAATGTCCATAAGGAGTATCTAAATAAGAGATGGTCAGAATTATTTTCCTGTTAACACGTTAACAATTTGCGTGAGAGAGCTCATGACTATAGTACACTCTCTAAACGCTGTTTGAAATTGTGTCGGTGAAAAAAAATTGTTAAAAATTTAATCAACGTTATGTACAATTGTCAAATTTTGCCCAACGTTGATATCATTTGCCGAACGTTGGCTATTTTGTTAACCAATTGTTAGGCTTTCCACGTTAAATAACAGTTGGTTAAATTTATCTTTTTGAAAAAAAGCTGGTTAAATTTACCCGAATTCAACCAGCGTTGGACAAAAACGACTTATGTTAGTTGAAAGGTTTCAATACCTTCTTAAATTATAATGTTAAATGACTTACTTGTAGGATTGAGATAGCAAGAAAGTTTATTGTAAGCTTCCGGAAGATGCCTCTATACCTTTTCTATTTTCGCCTTTTTTTTATCCTTTTGGCTCGGGCCATTAACACATTAAATACCCCGCGCAGGTCTTGGAAGTACTTGTTTAATACAGGTAAAGCACATTTTCATTAGGTTTTAACCCTATCAGAGCCGGATTATTTTGAATATCTCAACGCAGCCGGCTGTTGAGACGGACCCCTTCCGCCCTCAGATCTCCGCCATAGAGTGACGAAAAATAATCAGACTTGGTGCATGCGTAGCAAAACTTTGCGTGTGTCTGGATGTGTTTTATTCATTTTTTATTCAGAATTGTGATTTTTAGCAGTTTTTGTTTATACACACTGTAAATATTTACATTGTTTTCAACCTGTAATCAGCAAAGCGTTCGTTAATATAACTACAATGTTACCCTGCTCCATCAATTTCTATCAAATGATTGTTGAATTAAAACCATTTTTGGTGATAAGTGATACGTTTTAAATAAGTGCTGAATCGCAATGCTTCTTTCATTCAGACTTGCAGATTCCCATGTCAACAATATTCTTTCCTGCAGAGATTAAGGCACTGCAGCTTACATTTGCTGTGGTTTGTGAATTTTAAACTCATCACTGAATAGTGCTTTCCCCGAGTGAAAGTTACTTTCTAAAGAGCTTATATTTTTTTCTTTGAAATCTAAGGTTCGAACATGATTTTGACACTTTGTAGTGCGGCAGTCACAATAATGAAGCAATGAACTTAATGATTTTTTCTCTAGCTTTTTGCCGTAATCACATGAAATAGGCTGATTTCATACTGCAGTAAAGAAAAAATACTACAATGACCTGCATAGATAACATGAGGGATATGGATAGACAGCTTCATGGAGAAAGGTTCTACTCGCCTGTGCACCACTATTTCTTGCTCAGAATTTTTTCTTTTAAGTTGTGCTGTTACTGTGCGCCTTATTTGGTCCGAATCAGCATTCAAGATGTCTTTCCAAGAGTTACGTCTTGAACATATCGAACTGTGGCATGTAACTCTCAGTGTCCTCTGTCCATTATGTTGTTGTCCCTTTAATTATTCTTCCTTTGTCTGCCCGCCATTTCTAGCTCATGTCTCTTCATCTGTTATACCCTGTGTAACGCGGCAATCGGGCGCGGTGGGGTAGAGGGTGCTATTCACGTCTATCTGCCGTTACCTTGCTAGATGCAATGATGCCAAGTCACAATAAATTTATTTTTCCCGGATTCGTTTGGTTGAAATATACAACCAGACAGCCTTATTTCCCACGACCAGAATAGAACTAATGAAGACACAAGACACTAGATCTTTAAGTTGAACAAATAATGTATTCTTAAAAACTGTATTCTCCCCCCTCAGTCTCAGAACATCTGAAGGAATCAGCTATATTGATTCAAATCGACGCGTCGGCTCAAAGACTCCAATTACTCCGACTCCCTATAATCATTAATCGTCATCAACTCCTAGCTGGAAATACTCTCGCTAGCACCAAGCTGATGTAACTCAAATTACTCCACCAGCTCCAAGGTGGAAAATACGAAGCCCAAGGCGGTTGAAAAACCTCGCCAGTTCCAAACTGGAATAACTCAAAATGCTCCGCCAACTCGAAGCCGGTAAATAAACAGCCCGATGCTGTGGAAAAACTCCCCTAGTTCCAAACTGGAATTACTCAACAGCATGACGATTTCCATTGGTGCACAACCCTCTTCCCGACCCGTCTTATTCAGCCATTTACGGTCAACTCCGCCAATTAATACTCGGAGTCCCGGAGTAATTCGAGTCAATGAGTTGCCCCCAGAAAGGTCTGGCCGTCCTTAGAAATCTGAACCAACCAGATCCCCTGTTTATCGGCAACTGGTTTTATACTAATTTATGCACAACTAAAATATAGGGTGCCCCTTACATTTCTACAATATTCAAGTCTACCATCACACGGTGCCAAAATTATCAAGGTATACATTGAAATAGCGACAATTTATCGATAGGTACATGTTTGTCAAAATAAGCACTAGACTGTCATTTCCAATCCAGTTCCACGAAAACAGATACAATACACTGCAATCGATATATGATTCTTAAATCTTCCTCAAGAAACAAGTAATCAGATGCACAGGAAAGTAACCTCGATGTGAGAGTAAATGAGATGATAAATTTTGCACTTACCTGAACAAGGTCCCGTGGTGTTGAAGTGTTCAATATGTCTGGCTCCTCCCCCATTAACGAAATGCATGCCTCGTAGGCCTGTTCTTTTTCTACTCCTAGCTCCATCTCCAGCTCTTCAGACTCCTCATCCTCCATCGTTACCTCATTCTCAGTATCCTCCTCTTCCCATCCTCAAGCCTGACGAATGCTGCTGGGCATTGTGGGCATCTTTATATTTGCCGCTCCGTTCGATGGGTCTGTAAATGGCGATGTAAGGTCCATTTCCGTCAAAACGTTTGTCCGCAAATTCTGCAGGCCAGGGTTGCCGTCATCGTTTTATTGTTGTTGTCCTATACAGTCGTTGTTTTTGTCCACAAAAAGAATAAATATTTCCCCAGTGAGTTTTCATAATAGTGTCTAAGAAAGCTTTTAACCTCCTCTTGTATCTCGCAATCGTGACTTCTGCGGTCGTAGTTCTTCTTTTGTCGTACAGCTGCACCCTGTGCAACCTGCATTTGCATACGTAACTGCTCCACAAAATCGCCATTTTCCAACTCTTCCTCATCATCATCATACTAGGTGTTTTACATGTTGATTCTTGAACGGATGTTTGGTAGGCTAGTGTTGCAAGTGGTAGTTGGTCGTCCCAGTCCTTCTGTTTCTTTACAGGGCCTATTACACAATGTTCATCAGAGTTCTGTTGTCTGGTTGGGCAGTGAAAACGCTTCGGTCCATTTGGTGCAATGATCACCTTTAACTAGAATGTAAGAGTTGCCTCTGTACGTCTCCTATGTCTTCTTCTGTCAGTATCAAGAGCAGCCTTTACAACTTGTTCTAGAATTTACAGCCGTCCCAAACTATTCCGGGATATGAAAATCATACTCGTATGAAAATCGGACTCTTTTTCCCTTTTATTGGTTAAACCCTCTCACGTGACTGGTCCCTCTCCGAATTATCTATGCATAAGCATGCGCAATACCACCAATGAGTCCGTATTTTATAAAACCTAAATTCATGCTACACCGGCCCTAATCTTTAGATCCTCCATGGCGTCTGCAAAATGTCCTTTTGCATACCTCTCATTAACGTTGCTAACGTTCGGGACAAAACTCTTGACTTCCTGGCTTAGTTCTTGTAGGGATTCTCCCGCTCCTCGTCTTCGCATTCGGAGTTGTGCAAGAAAATGTTCTGCTTGTTCACCTGAACCAGATCTCCTTTTGAGTTGAGAAACAAGTTTCAAATTGGGTGGTAATAAAGGGGGAGGAATTTTCAAGTTAATGCTTGAGGTAGACAACATCGAGAATTCCTACTGACGTCATGACACTAGTGTTATTTGTGTTTTCGAAGTTTCAGACAGTGCTTCAAATTTGCACAAAAAAAACTTGAGAGATAAGGATCAAGTGGAATCCCTCAATAACACAACATGAAGGTATGCCACACAAGTGATAATGGTGTTTGCTGGAAAATTGTTTCTCGTTTTTTGTCCTCCATTCTCTGTTTAGTGTCAGCACACGTGTCGCCCACTCCGCCATACAAACAAAATGGTCTGGCAACAACAGCAGTTTAATATTTTGTGTGTATCCCGCCCTTCCTTTTCAGAACTTTCACCGATTATTTTGATGCTGAATTTCATTTTTGAAACTGGAATTGTTTATTAAGAAAAACCAGTATGATACTACTTGGACTTGGTGTCCACGTAGCACACCATTTTCAAACCAAGCTATTTTTTGACTGGTTTTAGATCAATTATCAATTAACATCACTTTTCACCCAATCCAATGTAAGTCTTTACATGTTTAGTGAAATTTTTAATGAAAACAAATTGTGATTATCTAATTACAATCAAATAACTTCATATTTTAGGTTCAAACTTCACATTCATCAAGACTGGCATTGGCATGGGTCCTTTTCCTAAGTAGTATTCTCCACATTCTTAAACAATATTTTTTACTGGATCTGATATTAAACATAAACAATCATGACATGGCATACGCAAAATACAAATGTTGAAAACAAATGGAATAGATGCAGCTTGATTTTTCCACATATTTGGTGCTGTTAAATCTGGCCAGATGAGATTTCAGTGAATCATGATCAATAACAAATGACGAGGGCCCTTAAACATGTTTAGCCTATTTCAGCGTGTAATAACGGGTTTTTGGAACAATTAAAAATATTAACAGCACAAAATTAAATTGTACTGATTGTTGATATGCACCCATAATTACAAGTACACATTAACACAGCACCATAAAGTTATATTTAAAAAAATGTGACCCTGTGCTGGCAAGGACATTTTGTAAGTGGGCAAAGCACATGCGCACAACACATAGCGTTAGGCAAAACAGCACGGTAAAACAAGGATTTATAAGTGGAACCAGCAGTAAAACAACAAGATACGCAGCAGTCAATCCTTAAGTGTGCACATCCTAGTATTTTTTGCCCACTTACAAAATGGCGGCGAGGTCTACAGGGTGGCACGTCTGCATTGTGCGTGCGGTATAGTCAAGGCGTGCTCTAGTTTTTATAATATAACTCCATGCACAGCACACACTTACGTTTCTTGACATCCAAGTGAGTGTACTTACATTTTAGCATATGGAATAATAAACATTGTTTTGAAATTATTTCACGATAAAAAAATGATCAAGTAATGCATAGGATGATACTAATTAATAATGAGTGGTATGAACTATAACTTTTTATCAGATAAAACACATAACATTTATTTACATTATAGTGACTTGATAATTTGTTTATTCGAAATGTCAAATTCACCTTCAATAAACCATTGTTTTAAATTTAACTGCTTGCTTTTTTTCTTTTTAAACTGATTGTAGAATATCTGTCAAGCCAATGTCACGGATGAAAAACAATACCGAAGTCATCCAAGCCTGATTTCCAACTGTAAATGCGGTCGTTCACAAATTCACATATTTTCTTTTAAAGGCTTTTAATTAAGACTTGAAATGAAATTTTTTTTTGGATAAAAAATAAATTACTTTGTGCAATAACTACAGTGGAAGTTTGTAGATAGAAAATCTAGACACAAACTATTTTTTATTGTTCACAACTGCAATCTCATTAGTTTTCTTTTGTTTTGCATTGTCTTTTCTTTTGGTTAATATGTGGCTTCGACGATGATTGGTGGGCAGGTGAGGTGACGGATGTCACTGACGGTATATGTGTCATATCAACCTCCTCACATAGAATGGTGCAAATAAGTTCTGCTGGCCAACACAGACAGATGATGCGTGGATTGCTAAGACTGGGATTTTCAGATGGTTGCCTTGTCCACCAGCACCTGTGACATCTCGTTACCTTGGATTTGATACAAATGTAGTCACTTATGTATCGCATTGGCTTTGTAAATATACCTAGAGAATGGCAAAAAGTGAGATACCTGGGTTAATATTCAAATGTCTGTGACTTTATATCATAAAATTACAAATTGGATGGACAATTAAGGTAGTAAATGTGGACGTTTTAATCTTTTTCAAGTTTTAATCTACAATAATATGTTGCAATTGTGTAAATAGCAATTTGTGCAGTGCTGTAGCCTTTGCTTCTTAGGGCAGTGCTAATTGTGGAAGACATTGTTTTCATCAAAAATGTAACATAAGTTGACTAATGTTGCATGGATACGGTGTCCACAAAGCATAGGTAATGCATTCTGTACAATATTGGGCAATGTGACCAATTACATGTATATGTATAGAAATAGTGGTAGATGTGGTGCATTTCTGAAGAGTTTGTAAATAAAACAGGTTGTTTTCCCAAATATGCAACAAAAGGTAACATTAATACCAAACACTCAACTAGGGTGATAGATGCTACATGGACACGATGTCTATGTAGCATAGGTGTTGCATTTATAGGAATGTACACACTGTATGCGTATTAGTAGTAATATATGTTATGATTCTAAAGATCCCTTGGAACTTAACTTGTCAAATATACATCATTATTACCAAACAGGTAATCTGTAACCTGCTCCAATCACACAACTACGACTCAAGCTTTTCAAATGTATTTATGTTTAAATTCCACTTAAGATGTGGTTAACACTGGTTATTTTAGCACCATTGAATTCCGTTTTTACTCTATTACAACCAATATTTTAAGACACAAAGAGCTCACTGATGACATTTATATAATGTTAGGAAAAAAACAGACAATTCTTTCTGCGCTACATGGACACAGTGTCCATGTAGCATAAGTACCAATATTTGAAAGGCTTTTTGTGCCACAGAGCACACAAATACTGGATGAAATACAGTTGTTAACTTGTACCATATTCATTTTTATTGTTATAACAATGTTCTATATATGTTACTGTGTTCAAATATGTGTTAATAAATGAGGCCAGCAAAAAAAATCGGTCTCTGGTCATATCAAAGTTCCGGAATTGATGCGGCGACGCGGTTATTTTTTTGGGGGGGGGGGGGAATTCTCTTTTTTTCCCAAACTTTTTTGCTTTTGTTGTGTCCTCATATACATTGGGGTCCTCCATAATTTGCCTTGGTGGAATTTCCCCATTCCTTCGTACAAAAATTTGAGGAGGTGCGGCGATAGAGGGCGCTGCTGTAGCTACCGCGGGCAATTTGAAAAAAAAAATAGGTTGACGCGCATGATTAAAATCAACGCGCGCTTTTGCACCAGCCAAACCTACACAATAAAATTGCTTCGTTTCATCTAAAATCAGTTGATGATGATTCCCTCATGAGTCCCGCACTGATGCCATTTTTCTCAAAAAAATGCTACAAAACCTTTCAATAATTCCTCCTTAAAACCTTATTAAAAATATCCTCCTCACCAAGATGATTGTCTCTTGAATAATCCCTCTTAGTATTTAGTGGCTGGTTACAGCTCTGCAATAGGCGTACACCAAAACCCATGTCGACTAATCCAGTCTTCCTTACATTACATGTAAACATGATGGTTTCCTTTCGACAAGTTTCAAGGCATCAAGGCAAGTCTAACCTGCCATCCAGTTTCCCAGGTTAGATAGGAACTCACCATACAGTCTTATACATGTTGAGAGATGACGGCACTAGTTGGCATGCTGGGCGTTTCTCTACAATGATTTCTAAACAAGTCCTCCGATATTAATGTCTTCTCTGTAATTCATTGTAATAACTATCCCCCCAACCTAGACTGGGTGTCTTCTCTATAATTTCCTCTTAAAAACTATCCTCCCAGCTATACCTATTAATCTTCCAAAATTCCCTTTTCCTTTAACACTTATGGCTCGCGTTCTTCTTTTTATCATTCCTATAAACATCCTCTAAATCCAATTGATCGTAATACGAGGACTAATCATTCGACTAAACACCATCTCAATGTAAGAATCACGAAACCCTCTCTATCTACTTGGATAGCATCGTCAGATACGCTAAACAAAAACAATACAATTTTCAATAATTATTTAGCTGAATAGTATTAATCAGTTTTAAATTAAGTATAATTATGTCGGTGTTTTCGGTATCTTTTCAACAAACGTCTTTCAATTTAACATTCGGTGTATTCAGGTGACCAATACGCCAGAAGAACCGTTAAAAACTTGAAAAAATACTAAGGGTGATAATTGTTGTATACTACAAATGTGACACGACTATATATCAACTTTTCAAATATATAAGTAACGATAACGAAACCCTCTATATTGTTCAAAAAAAATCAAAGGCCGTTAGATAAATGGCTTGATGGCTTTTGATGTAGAAAGATAACTAGACAGAATGGATACAGGGAAAACCCCAAAGTGTGGAATTGCAGAAAATAACAAAAGGAAGTAAAGTTGGAAGTAACACAGACGACGAAAGCAGCAGAGAATAAGAAGGTAGCGGAGAAGGAGAAGGTAGCACCGAAGAGGAGAGTAGCACTACGAAACAAAAAATGGTGAAGGGGGTAGCGGGGAGGAAGAAGAGCATACGACAAACAGATGTAGGTGGCGCGACTTGCCGTGGAAGAATGTGATGAAGGGAGTAAGCAAATCAGGACCACATACAGCAGGAATGAAAAACTCAAGAAGACAGCGGTGACTGGGCGAGTGTATGAGGTTAATAAGGACGAGAAGAAAAAAGGTGAAACTGGTTCAGTTAGAAGCATTGTAAATTTGTAATTCCGAATTGATGTGGACAAATTATAACGATTCCAATCTTGAGATTTCAGTGTCAGAAAACTGGATAGGGTATTAGTTATGGATATTAATGGAGTTACGGAAAGTAATATGGTTGATTTTTTTTAATGACGTGATTTTCAAAAAGAAGCTTGCGTAAATAAGAGAGGTATAATTCTTTACAGTTCTAAATTATTCGCATGTAAATGTTCGATATGGATTCCAGAGGGTCTTTTCATTCATAAAATTATTTAAATTCCGAAAGTTTTAGTCTTATTCGTGTTCCAGTATCGGTGTTACGTTTGGAAAGCCCATTTGAAAAGAAGTATTTAAAGTTTGCATTTTCTTACTAGTTGTAGTAGTTCAAGTTTAGTTAGTTTGTCAGCCTTACTCCATGGTACTCTTTACATTGTTACAGAATTATTATTTGTTGGAACTAAAGCTTGGTGTTGCGAGAGGGCGCTGTTGAGCGTGCTGCCGCTCGTGCGCCAATTTCAACCTGCTACCATGTTTGAGGTATTTCCAAATTACGGTCCTCAAAATCATTCAATTGTGTGTGTTCTTTCTAGTCCATCGTTGCCTGACTGGGCGAGTCCCTTGTTTCTGATAATGATTAAGATAAATAATACGTCACCGACCCCACGAAGAAACACTCTACCGTGTTAAAGCATATTTTTTTTCGATATTCAGTTTTTTTTTTTTTTTTTAAACATTATTTATCAAGGCCTACCATTGCACGAAGTTTCAAAGCTTCAAGAGCTTTACTTTAATAATTACGCTAAGTATCCATGACAACTTTTGCGCAAAAGTGACAATTTTCGTTTCCACGAAGTAACACTCAAGTTCCATTCTCCATTGCAATGCATGGCGCGCACTGCACTCTGCTCATAAGTGAGCAAAAACGTTTTCACGAAGTAACGCTCTTCTTGTAACAAGTTGTATGAGCGCGCGCGCGCTGACCTCGTGTTAAATACATTGAAGAGTGTTACTTCGTGAAAACGAAAATTTACAGTTTCGCAGCTTTTTCGGTTTCACGAACTAACACTCATCTTTTTTCTCTTATTTCCAGTCCTTCATTTTTAAGGAGCGCGATCGCGCAGGCGCTCCTACCGCGCTCCTCATCTGTCCCAAAGGAGCGTAAAAAATCGCGCTCCTCGAAAAATCTAAGAGAACTTTTCAAACAATGGCCAATCTGACAATAAACAGTGGAAAACAGCACCCAAAATGTTGTGTGAATCGTTTCTGATAATGTACATTATCCTACCGCGAATTAAAATATACATGATACCACAAAAGTACGATCCAAGCGGGCACGGACTTGCCAGCCACACGCACACTAGCCGGCCGGCCACAGTACACACACAAACTGCGGTGTAAATAGCGCACAGCACAATTCACTGAACGTTTGTGTTGCTGGCTGCAGAGATCAGATGGTAATCTGCAACGTGTTTTTATTGGCCGGCAACAAGTTTTCGGTAACAAAAGAGCCAATCATTATCGATCTTCTTTACGGGACGCTCAATGCAGAAAGCGGTGTGCCTCGTGCTTTGGTTCACCACGAAAACGTTGCACAATGCATTCATAGCATGCGTAAGCATTGAGTTCGCGCACGAAATCCACTCATTGTGTAGGACAATATCATGTGTAAACTGTTGTCATGTTCGCGTCGCGCACGCACGTACATATTGTGGTCGTAACTTTTTCCAAACTTTGGAACTGACTCATCTGACCATGTCCAAACAGAGTGTGCAAGTTGGGACTTTTTTGAAATGGAACATTTCTAGCTTCGGCTACGAAACCTCGGATGTGGATGGCCGTAAAATGGTCACAAGAATCTGGTGCAAAGTATGCCGCAAATACATCGACAAAATAAAACGCGATGGCAGGATTCGCGGACAAGCACTCAAGAACATTGAAACGTACGTCAACGGCTCAGTGTACGTCACCAAGCATACAGCAACAAGGCACTTGGGATCGAAGGTACGTGTATATTAATTTCTGTCTTAGTCAGAAATAATTTTTTGTTTAAATGTTTTCCTTATATTCTTGCAAAGAAAGAAAATGTCAGATTTGAAGACCCTAAAACCTAAACTCCGAAACTTCGCTTGTCATTGTTAACATAAAATGATAAAATCTGTCATGTCTGTCAAGAAATGGCCATCCATCATTGTCCATTATACTTGCAAACAATATTTAAATTGTTATGGTCTTCAGGACTCTTGGTTTCATTCAGGTTTATAGTTGATATACTTTTGTTGTAGCATGCCAATTTCCTCATCACCTTTTATTATGCATCAGGGATGTAATTTTCTTTACCAACAATTTTATTTTTTTATGAGCCCCTTTATTTAAATTGTTATAATTCGATTCAAATAACATTAAATTGTTATAAAATACTTACCTTCATCTGTTCATGTTAATTTGCAGTTCATTGTCCTTCTAACATTCAGATATTCTTAATCTTGTAATATTTTTGTTAGTACAGAGTCGGTTTTGCTTATTTGCTTCAGTATTTCCCCCTTAATTTAAACCCTTAAGTTCTAATTTTTGTAACTTGTTCTTTTTTGGCGGTGTATATTTTGCCGGAGACGGCAAACCTTCAGTAAACGTTAGTTTGCCGGCGTTACCTCCGGCAAAATATACACTACCTTCTTTTTTTGTTTTGTTATTTTTTGTTCAGGGGGACTTCACTTGACAAGTTTTGCTTGTTTGTTGGTCGTTTGCATCTGATGATCTCCAGGTATTGATACTAATTATAATCGTTTTATTTTATGTACATGTACCATATGAAAACAAAGTTAGTAAAGTAATCACCATCTGTCACAGTCACCCCCGTTTAAGTTGTTCCCCCTTTAGTTTCAACAAATTTCACCGCATCCACTAAAAATTAACCCTTCGCTTGATTCCCACGACCCCTCACAAATTTAAACCTACCTTTTATGAAATCAATCATGCCAATTAAATAAATGCAGTTTTATTTCATGTAAATAAATTATTAGGCCTTATTAATTAAAAAAAAAATCAACATTTACCTGCAGGCCTACACAGTGATTGGAATACCATCACTTCAAATACTTATGGACTGTTTGGTTACTTAACAAAACAAAGCAAAATAATGATTAGCTAAATTATTTTTCTAATTTGAGAAATTGTTTTTTTTCCCCCAGGCACATGCTATTAGTTTGGAGTACCAAACACTTCTTGGAGATGACGATGAAGCCTCTGGTTCAGCTGCGGGGTTACATCCTACGTGTTCTAAACGTACCCAACCAGGCATTGCGGTTTCTTTACATAATCAAGCAGAAGAGGGCTACAGAAAGTTGCTGAGAACTGCTTACTTTATGGCAGTTGATGGACTACCACAGTCCACTTTCAAGACTCTTGTGAGGGTGCAAAAAGCAAACGGGGTCAAGCTAATCCAGGGAACAGAGAGTAGCAACAAAGCCCGGGAGTTCGTCCATGAAATTGGAAATGCCATCCGAGCCAAGTTGTCATCTATATTATGCTCATCTACTGCATTTTCTGTTCTTAGTGATGGGTCACAGGCAAGGAAAACCTCAAGTGAGAAAGAGCTGGTGATGGTCCGGGTTGTTAAAGCTGGGCAATCTGCCTTCTATGTTGCTGCATTGGAGAACATAGACAGTTATGGGGATGCAACTGCAGAAAATCTACACAAGTCCCTCGATAATGCTCTGGAAAACAAGCTGAAAATTCCCCATGACAAGTATACCAAGGCACTAGTCTCAGCTACTGCAGATGGAGCGTCGGTGAATACAGGAATCTACAATGGCCTACTTGTCAGATTACGGAAAGCAGAACGTCCATGGCTTATTTCAATCCACTGTGTCTCTCATCGATTAGAGCTAGCAGTGAAAGACACCCTGATGAAAGAAGAGCCTTTCAAGCAAGTGAGTGAAATGATGACAACCCTCTACTACCTCATGAAACAGTCTGGTAAATTCAAGAGGCACTTCGAAGTGACAGCCAGCGCACTACATTGTCAGGTATACAGGTTCCCAAAGGTCCATGGAACACGTTTTGTTGGTCACCAGAGAAAGGGTCTTAAAATTCTCCTACATAATTGGATACCCCTTGCCCAGGCAATCGAGAATTCCATCGCAAGCAAGAAGCACACGAACATGGACGCTAAGCTGAATGGTATCTTGAAGAAACTCCAAAGTTTGCAGTTTCTTGCCATGTGCTCCCTGTTGTATGAGCTCCTAGACATTGTCTCATCTTTGTCTCTGAAGTTTGAGAGAGGTGACGTTCAAACGTTTGAGGTGTTGCCTGCCATTGATGTAACAAAGGTGAGACTGCAGATTCTACTTGAGGATGAAGACCCTGTCAAGAAAGCAGGCTATAGCATCGAGGGCAATTCAGTATTCTGTAATCTTCCAAAAGGGGAGCACATGAGGAAATCCGCTGAAAAGAGGGAGACAGTCTCTGTGGAACTGGATGGCATGTCCCATGCACAACGCCGCGGTGACACATCTACATCAAGCACAGCTGGTGAGAGTGACATGTCACGCAAGCTGAAACAAAAAGTTGTTCCAGCTCTAATGAAAAAACTTGATGAGCGCTTCCAATCCTTCGGCAACACCTTGTTCAAAAACATGTTTTGGGTGAACCCAGCTAACTGGAGAAGTGACGCGCCAGAAACTGAGATTGAATCTCTTCAAGCTTGCGCTAATCACTTTTCAACAACTTTGGTGGCTTCAGGCTTCGACTCCAGTAAAATCAAGCTAGAGTGGCAGACCCTTAAGATAGTGCACAAAAGTTTCTACCAAGGGATGGAAGCAGGAGAAATGTGGGCCAAGGTACTGCAGTACAGGAGGAAGGAGTTCCCTAACCTCTGCCTCCTTGTGGAGCTAATCATGGCAATTGGTGTAAGTGACAGTACGGTGGAGTGTGGCTTCAGCATGCTGACGGCCATGCTGTCTGACTGAAGGCTGTCACTGAGCCATACCACAATGGAGGACCTACTTGTCATCAAAGCCAATCATCAAGTCTGGTCAGAAAGTGAACGGGATGACATCATTGAAGCATCATTGAAGAACTTCATGTCATCCAAGCGACGGAAGCTGCAAGTGCAGAATTCAACCCCAAACTTTGCTACAGTCGAACATGGTCATTCCATGCCAAAGAAAATGAAGTGTAGCAATGTGGCAAACAGTGACACACAGGACAGTGACACACAAGAAGACACTGACTCAAGTACAAGTGACTCTGATCTATCTGGGCAAACAGAATTGGACAACCAGTCTGGAGCCGAACACGTCAGTGATGATGAGTCTGATCATGGTGGAGGCCCTTCCAGATCGGTGGAACAGGAAGATAGAGGAGATAAGGATTTGGATGACACTGACTCTGACTCATCGTTTTGATTGGGGTTGGTTTACTGTCTGCATTGAACATAGTTAAAAGTGCAGTGTTCGAATTAGGCAGTTTAAACTTTCAATTAACTTTTTTTTTCTTATGATTGAAAAACAGGTGAAAAACTGCTCAAATGTTGACAAAGAAAATTTGTGATGCAATCCGGATCAAGCTAAATGGGTCATCTGTCTGGAATTTTAGACCAAAATAGGACCACTTCATCACATCACATTTCTTGGTGTTCCGACTTCCATAATTTTTAAACTAACGATAGTATCAGCATGGGGTTTTCACAGCAGTAATTCTGAAATTGTTCTCTTCTTTTGACCAGGGTCGACAAACAGCTCGTTAATAATAATAGCTTGATCCCATGTACTTTAAGTTGCTACTGATTAAAATTCTTTTAAAGGTTTAATGCACATGTGTACAAGTTCCAATTGTGTTCATTTGTACTGAAACCAGCTAATATTTTTTTTTAATTAACAAATATAAAAATATTCTGGTGGTTCAACTAAACTGGAAACAAACATTGAGATGATTTACATGATTAATGTGTCATTACTCATATTAACTTGTGATTTTAACAAATTAAATAATAACTTGAATTTTATAAAAAAAAAAAAAAACACTAAAAAAAACACATTAGTCTGTGCTGCCCCAAGAAACTAAGAAAGAAATGAAAATGAAAATGAAAGCAATGGACCCCTAAACTAAAAACCAGTTGTTTACCCTGTTATTTGTACTTCTATTTACATTTTTTGTTTAAGGAGAGCGATTTGCTCTCCTCGGATATTTGAGGAGAGCGATTTATAGCTCTCCTGGATTTTCTTAAAATGAAGGACTGTATTTCTTGTTTATTTAATACACAAACGAGTGAAAAACAGCAGATTTAATAAAATCAATTATCAAGTGTCCACAACGAGAAATCCAACTGAAAATACTCTGTCGTTTTGACGCAAAGTGTTGTTTTAGAAGGCGTTCAACTTTAGTTGCCGTTTTCTCCGATTGCTAGTTTTTTTTACTGGTATGTAGACGAGTGTTACTTTGTGGTGTCGGTGACGAATAGTAACTTTTGGGAACAGAACAGATCCAGGAAACTCATACCTACGGGATATCAACTGCATGTTTATCTATCGATGAGCCACATTATGTTTCATTTAACGTTAATTTTCGTTCAAGTATTTGGGGGTGCTATAATGGTGGATTTATCATGTGTTTATTTATATTTAAGTACAGGATGGTGCTATAATATTGCACATGATACTTCAATCAAAAAAACGAAGTGTTTTAGGGTGATTTTCCTTGGCTTAATATGTGCTTATAATATCACTGTCAAGGGTGCATTTTATGGTTAAAATTGGTCACGTCTTCAGTGTAACCATAATCATTTATCGGGTTGAAATTATAATATGTTGTTATTGTTTACTTTGTTAACAGCACAAATACCAGTTGGAGTTGTAATGACTCGACTCGAGTCCGACGTGTCACAAAATTTGGTGACTCGAATCGAGTCACTACGAGCAAAAGACTGGACTCGAATCGAGACCCTCATCAGAATGAAAAACGTTGCGAAAGATAATGACTTACGCCGGTGCCGGTTTTTGTTCACGCCACGTTAGAATGTTCGCGAATATTGTACACATACATACGTGGTTTGATCAGTGTCCCCATTAGTTGAATGACGATCAGCTGGCACCCCCCTTTTATATTTTCATTAAGAGTCGAATGTGGTGTCGCCACATGTAGTAGCCCGAATGCAACATTTAAAAAGCCAAAAAATGACGTTTTTTTATTGTATAGTGCTAAAATATTTGTGACTCGAATTGACTCGAGCTAAATACTTGACTCGACTCGACTACACACTGACTCGACTCGACCTTCTTGACTCAACTCGAGCCACTTCTTTAAAATTACTCGACTCGAATCACAAAAATCAGTGACTCGTTACAACTCTGGTATCAGTTGACGTACACACTGAGCAGTAGCACAAGGAAAAGGACTAGAAAAAGGGAGGTAACATGGTACAACCAGCCGTACAACAAGAACGTACGTACCAAAATTGGAAAGAAATTTCTCCAAATAATGGACAAATGCTTCCGTAAGGAACATAAGCTTCATGAAGTGCTCAACCAGAACACAATAAAGTTATCGCACAGCTGCATGCCGAACATGAAGGCATTCATCCGGTCAATCAACAAACGGAAGGTAAAACAAGAGGACGACGTCGTTGGTAGAACATGCAGTTGCCCCCACAATGCCGAATGCCCGCTGAACCGGGAGTGCCTCAGCAAGAACATCGTGTACCACGCCACTGTCACGAGCGAAGAGAGGAAGGAGGCATACGTCGGGCTAACATCCACAACCTTCAAGGCGAAACTAGCGAACCACAAGCAGTCATTCAGATCCGAGAGCAAGAGGGCGCAAAAGTAAAAATATATGGGATTTAAAGCTATAGTCCATCATTTGCAGCTATCCGAAAAGTAACTGGCGTAATTATTGTTGAAAAACATACTTAAGTTGAATGATAGTGAAGGGACTAAACTGCCCATGAAATTATTTTTCCTTGCAAGCTGTCATTTTGAAGTAATCAACGAAAGATGTCCTTTCCGATGGTGCTTCTTAAGACGCACCGTTGGAAATTTAAATAAGTAGTTCGTGTAGTTATTCGGCGAGGCGCGCGCAAGCATTGGTACGACGCACACGTACGCGCGGTTGCAAGAATTCGTCGGATCAGTGCGCGACATCGCGTAACTGCAATCGGCTCAGTAAGACCGTGTTTTAGACGCTGAATTCAGGCCCAATTCAAAACAGGACTCCGCAACTTTTGAGTGAAATTGAGATCCTAGAATGCTGTTTTTCTCGGAATATACAGCTGAAGCTGAGCTGAAACTTCATAAGGTTAGTTGTTTAGTACCCTTCTTTAGATTTTGAGCACTTTTGTGGGGAAAACTGAAATCAAACGGGACATTGCTCAGAAAGCACAGCCATACTCTAACGTAAACAAGAGTTGCAATTTGTGTATAGCAGAGAAGTACGTAATCATATGTAGGCCAGATCTAGGTACACTAAATAAGAGAAGCGAAATCCTCTCCAAGTGCAGGCATCGAGACAGGTGCGTTCTTACTTCAGTGACGTAAATGCATACAAACTTCAAGGACGTAACGCAAGTAACGCGCGCGCGCGCTGGATTAAAGAAAATAAGGTAAGATGCTACTTGTATTCTATATTTTGTCATTCTGCTGATGAGAGCCGTATGGTACGAAACAGACCTTCCAGAAGAGAAATATGCCAAAGTTCGATCAGCTCATATTCTAAATTTATTGCTAATCCTTTTTAAACTTTTTTTTTTCATTAAAAGATCTACAGTTCGAATTTTGTCTTCTTTTTTTTGTTACAAGAAAGATTGTTAATTGGCAGGTCATGAAGAATCGAGTATTAATCTCGAGTTCGAAACCTGCCTCATCTTTCACCGGCTACATCTGATGAGAACAGTGAATTGGATCATAATCCAATGTAAAAGACAAGTTAAGAATCTTTCAGCCGGCATTTCTTGTCGATAATAAACAAGGTTTTATTTTGGTTTTTTTTATGTTTTAGTCTACAAATTAAACGTGGTTTCGTCATGTATGTTCTTTTCTTCTTATTTTTTTCACACTGATACTCAAAATGTACGTACTGGAAGAAATGATTAGAGGTGTCTTTGGGATCGACAGAAACTACACTCTAACTACCCGGCACCGAACTGAACAGGCTTCTTGCATACTTGGTCATATCCATACAATCAATGAGACCATTTGGTCCAGAAACCTTGACTGTGCAATATTTTACCAGGGAAAGTGTTTTTGGTGCAATCCTGATGCAAATACTTAAACACACCAATGACTAATATTTAATTAATGATCTAATCTAACGGACTTTTAAAAGTTCCTTAATATTCAAATTCATGAAATTTTTGTGTTAATGTTTTAAAAAATAAGGGAATAAATGTGTGCTCCGGAGGTTTTTATCACTCTGTTAATACCGTTTAGAGTCTGGGTGCTGATAATAACCCGAGCCGGAGGCGAGGGTAATTATCAGCACCCAGACTCTAAGCGGTCTTAAACATAGTGATAAATACCGACCGAGCACATATTTTTTTCCCGTTCATAAATATCTTTTCGTAAAAAAAAAATCTAATTATTCGTTCAAAAAATGCAGATTTTGTTGACAAGTTCATTTCATGCTTTTTGAAACATCGTTGCGTTTTGAATTTAGAACTATAAAATTCTGACTAGCTGGTAGTGTTGCGCATGCCTTTGTGAGGAATGTGAACGTTCAACCAATGAAACGTTAAGAGTCACTGGATTTTTAGGAATCCACATTTTATTGTGACACTGGAAAAGTGTTAAGACCAGCTAGCCATGTCTTTATCATCCGTTTAAGACCGGCCACGTGACGGGCTCTCGACCAATAGGAATAGCTGAACTGTCTGAGGTATTTATGAATAATAATTAATTACCTACACATTTAATAGTTTTTTTTTATCAATGTGTAAGATGGGTCGGATAAGAATAGTAATTCCGACCTTACCCTCACTTAATACCTATATAATCAACCCCCTCTTTACACTACTCAACTTCAGTATGCCACGCAACACTTGTACCGGTAAGAACACATTCGCCAAACTCAAATCTTGTAATAACATCTACTCATGGCGTGAAATCTCCAAAAACAACACACACACAACTCATTCCAGAACTTCATTGACATCACCAACAAACATTGCTCAACCCTAGAAAAAAATTCAAAATAACACAGTATTCAATGCCAATTTAACCAAGAGTTTAAAGTCACCGACAATATTGCCACAAACATCACACATAGCAACCTACACACCGGTTTCCAAAACTTGCACAAACTTGTCAACACTACAAAAAGCAACCCATATACATAGTCAATACGTCACCCGCAACTTAACCTCAATTAGGAACAAGGAAATAGATCATGCACTGGCCAAGGAAATCAGCAACCACTCCCCAAATTTTCATAACTTCACACGCCTCTGCATCCCTAAACAAGTTCAAGAGATCATCAATAAGGGCCCTCCTTCGTCCCAACTAATCCTTCCAATGACGAACATGCAATAAAAGACGAAAAAAAAAACATTCCATCATCCATTCCATCATCCATTCCATAATCTCATGAAGAAAAACACACTACCATCTTCAGGAAAGCCAAAATCATGCTTCCACAAGACCAAAACTTAAAGAAACAATTCAAGCCCAAACAATTTATAGAATTAATCACTAACCCCATTACCCCCACAGACACATTTAATTATGTTCAGGCAACACTCGAAGAAAGAGTTAACATCCCCTACAATGACATTTTCAAACTCAACCCCAACCTCCTCCACAACATCACATCAGTTAATTTCCTAAACATAAGTCTTCGCAAAGTTCACAAACTATCTAATCCCCCTAATCCGGATAATGAAAAAGTAATGAAAGGCAGACCTATCATCACGGCCCCCAGTTTGGTTTCTTCCCCTGTCTCTATAAAATCTTAGGCAACTACCTGAATAGATTACTCAGGGTTTTTTTTGACAATAAGTTTTTAAATCAAACTACCCATGGCCCATTCTCAACAGTTCTCAATCCCTAATTAACCTTATCGATTCTGTCAACATTGATTACAATGATAATGACTCCCTTATCTCGTTTTATTCTGAGAGTTTATTCACAAAGATCACACCCCAAGGGTGACTGCTCTATGTTCCGACACCCCTGTGTTCCGACAACCTAGATTGTGTTACTCCCGGTTATGGTTAGGGTTAGGAATAGAAATATGTGCAGTCGGAACATAGAGGTGTAACCACCCTAGGACATTGTCGACACCTCATTTGAAATGTTCACTGCATGTGAAATTACCATTACTGGTTAAAATTATACCAATTTAAATGTTAATATGTTAATTTTTTTTGTTTTGGTAAATGGTGGTTTATCTAAAACGACGGAGTCCCCATGGGCAGCTATCACTCTGCTCAAATCGCCAATCTCGTTTTAGTTTACAGAGAGTACTTATTTTTGTCCGATACATTGATGATAGGTTAATCATTCACCACCACAACTGCCAATCAGAAAACACATTAATAATCCATCAATTAGCTTCCCTGTACCCAAAAACGATACCCATTCAATTTCACAGTGAACAAGAAAACGGTTAATTTCTTGGACCTACAACTCCCTATCAACATTACACACTACCTCACAATAGAAACTTTTTTTCCAGTGCGATCAAGGGTGAATGCAACCGTTATCGAACCCACTCAGCAGATGTACAAGAATATAATCATATGAGTAAGTTGTTTACCTCAAGATTAATTAAATGTGTGGGGTTTTTTTCAAATCATTCACCACCAAACATAAGACCAAGTTTTCCTACATAAAGGCAACCAAATTACATGCCTTCCAAATTTCCCCTAATCATATCTTTTAAAGTTAAGTTTAATAAATCCAGTAATAATGTAGTACTCTTTCGTAAGATTATCCACAAGTACGAAAGCTTTGATTAATCGCAAATTCAATATTCACATTTCAATTACCATTAAAAAAAGTCTCAAGCAACTGTTCTTGTTCTGTACAAGCCGTAAACTCCACCGCAAGATTTCTCATTTTGTTCCTTGAAATTTTTTTGTACATTGATAGTTACATTATTCCTGTTGATTTAAATTACTCACCCACATTAGTCTGAGTAATGTTTTTCTAATCACCCAAGTCAGTCTAAGTAATGTTATTCTAATCCTAACTCTATTTGTTTAAATCCAATACCATAAACCCGATATGCTTAGGAGATCCAAGCAAAATCCAATACTCCACCACGGGGCATCTGTGTAATATTCAATACAGAAATCCATGGTTGATGTCATAAGACAAGTTGTATTATTAAACAACTGTTGACAAAATATTGCATTTTAACTGTGGGCAAAACGTCTTCCCACCACCGTACAAGTTTGTGTACACTGTAAATGTCCTATATTAGTCGTGAATTATAATCTCTTTGATTTATTCAAATCGTATCGTCTCCATGAATTTACTAACTTATACAAGAAGAGGGATTTTTGCAGCCAAGAAACAACCGACCTTGCCCACCCGAGGCCTACCATCCAACGTCTTAACAATGACGAGGGAAAATACAAAAAAAAAGCTACAGCGAAATAAAAAAAATTGAGTTATTAATCCCGTGAAAATAAACGGCAGAAAATAATAATATCAACAATTTTCCAGTAATTATATCCTGAACTGACATCTTTACTCAGCTCATCAATGGCATTATCCTATATTGGTTAAAATAAGATTAGTATTCTTCGTCACTTTGTACGAAATTTGCACATGGTAATTGTTCTCGAAAAAGTAGCAATACTTTTACATTTGTACAAAACGGGCGCATGGACAATTTTCACCGTCCAAAACCGATGTCTTGCAATCTGACATGTTCATATATTTGGAATTGTTTTTTTTTTTTTAACATTGTACAGTTTGTAATTCAAAAGGAGCAATACAGATACAATACGGTCAATTGTTTGTATGTGGTGTTGCACGCGGGCGATGTCGACTTTTAATGTGGCCTCCATATAGATCGACTTGCGTTTGGAGTGACGCGTCTGCGTTCTACAATGTATACATTTTATGTAGGAGCTCGCGTGATGGCTCGCGCAAATAAAATGTATACATTGTAGATCCGGTGAAGCCACAACATTAATACCATTTGGAAAGAATTGTGTCAGATGTCTCAGCGGATGCTGGCGTAATGACGGCTTATGTACAGGGGTGTGAAATCTCAGCTTTTAGCTGATTTCAGCTTTCTTTGTTTTGAATTTCAGCTTTTTCCCCTCATTTGCTGTGTACAAAAGTATAGGAGATATCCAAAATTTAGCTTAACACACATTTTTCAGCTGTTTTCAGATATTTTTATCAGTGGTCACCCACACCCCTGCATGTACCTCGTCTTACTGATTTGGCCTCTGTTCCATCGATACGACCCACAACATCGGGACTTATCGTCTTCTAACAGTCAGCCAGTTCAAAGTCCAGAGAGGTACACACAGGTGTTCCTCAAAGGAGTGGTTGCCCGATCAGCTATGAGGAGTTTCCGTCTCTTGGCACAGAGCCTGAAATAAAATGACTTTTTTTTTTTTCATCTTACATTGTAATTTTTCGTAGGGGGGGGGGGACGGGGGTCAAAACTAACCCACATTTTTGTTTGTTGGCCAACGTTGCAAGGCCTTTACGTACACCGCACCCACAAAGCTCGGCAAAGGGAATACTTTTGCACTCCTACTATTTTTAATTTGGGACTTGGCATTTTGACCCCTAGAGCAATTTTGTTCTGGAACCGGATTTGTACCCATTATCTTGTAATGACCTACCCTTTCCAAAATTTGCCTTGTTATTGATCTTGCCAAACGAGGAATCTATTTTGCACAAATAAATTGAAAGTATATCCTAAAATGTCTTACTTTGAAAGTCAATCTTCCATTCTGAAGTGCTGATTATTATTAACAATGTCCGTCTACAGTGGAATTTTTGTCGGCGAAACCAGTAATTCGTACATTGTTGCATCCCACTTCAAGATGTTCTCCCGCACGACTCAAAACGGTCCAACAATCTTCACTCTAAACTTTCGCGTACAAATCGGGAGTATAACACTGGTTAATTATAAACTCTTCCAAAATTCTAGCACTACTAAGAAAACGCTGTCGTAAGCCATTCCTTTTTAAAGAACTGCTGCAGCGCAGTGAACGTACGTCCACATTTGGAAAACGGTGCGTTCCGGTCTCCACTGTTTAGCGAGTTGACCAGTCCTTATGAAAAATGACATTATCGGAGTTGTAACAGCTTCACTACTCCTATCAAAGCAGAATGGAGTAAAGTTATACCTTCACATATGCATCGATGGTTTAAGTTCGTATATTCATCTCATACAGGCCCGTTTGTGCTGTAGTCGTACCAATCTGAAAAAAAATGAAAGGGAAAAGAGTAATTCATTTATATCTATTATTGTAAATCAATAAACATTAAAATACTTACGTTTGATGTGTATTTCATGTGAAGAAGATCTTTAAAGCAAAAATAATGTAAGATAATTTATTTGTCTTTAGTGCATAGTTGTTTTTTTAAGCTACTAAATGTGTGTGCAGAACAAACGTGTAGGTCCTATATATTCAAGCATACGCTGTATCGATGTAGCAAAATCAAAACCAGAAAGCTAAGCAACTATTATATAAGCAAGGAGTCCTGGGGAGTTGATCGACGAATTATTGCACAAAGTTATTTATCCATGATTCCGTTGCAAATCTATTTAGAATTTAATGTAATGATCTGTCATTTGTAAAAAGGAATTTTGAAATGATCAAGATCTCTTGAAATCACATGGAAAGTCTACCCTTGGCTACTGACGCACATCATCATTCCACTCCATGATATATTTGGAAAACGCAAAGCCTGTAATAAGAAGCACATTTTGGTTGGATTTTCAATAAAGTTTATAAAATGACATTGCCATTTAATTTTGTTAGGCTACGTGGGCCTAAAACAAA
This sequence comes from Patiria pectinifera, assembly GCA_029964075.1. Classification (NCBI taxonomy): domain Eukaryota; kingdom Metazoa; phylum Echinodermata; class Asteroidea; order Valvatida; family Asterinidae; genus Patiria; species Patiria pectinifera. The sequence goes on along the minus strand of CM057150.1, from coordinate 24,880,607 downwards.
TTGTGTGCTTACAGCAAACAATTAGTCCTGGTAAAAAGGCTTGAAAGCGATTTTGATAAAACATATTTGTTCTATAATAATATAGCCCAATGCATGATACACATTTTTTTTTTTAGATGATTAACTTCAAGTTCAATTATAAAGAAAAAAAAACACGGTCCTTAATTTTTAACTGGCATTAACTTTGGTCTTCAACATCCTAAAGAAAATCCCTTTAAATTAGTCCGCAACATTATGAAGAAAACTCGGTCAACGATCGGAAAAGCAGTTTACATAGAAGAGGGCGCTGAACTTGTGAACAAATTTACATCCTTAAATCAAACTCTCCTGAATAAATTGTAAGCAATCCTAATTTGCTTGACCAAAATCAGTGTGTTCAGTTTCCTCGGAATCTGCTAGCCAATCCACCCTTGGCCAGGTCGTGCTCGAATATTTGGTACTGATAATCTCCAAACTCCGACTGGCACAGCTCGAGGATGGTTTGAACCGGCACGTCCGCGTAGGGGTTGACTCGGCTGATGATCACCTCGGTCTTAAAAACGCGGGTCATTTCACCCGCTTTGCAGGCTCGCACTTTGCTTCACAGCTTCTACACCTGCGTTTATCATGGCTTGAGCCATTGCATTAGGATTACGCTCTTTCTCGGTATATGTTGGCTGAAGTACTTCCGTTTAAGAAAAGTGAAAAAGTAAACAAAGGGAAAAGACTACCGGAGGGTCATCGACAGTCATTCGACTTCACTAATCGGCCAGGCATGGGAACGTTCATGGTGAATTTTTGGGGCAACCAATTTGAGCAAACTTTCAAAGTGGCATGGATTCATTTGAAATGAAATGAAAAACGTAGCGTGGTTCGCCAGTATCATCACACGAACGAGCTTGTGGTGAGCTCCCTCCTGTTGCCGTAATTGATTAATCTGTCGAACATAAATTGACCTCGGCCTTTTTTTTTTCTTTGCCGCAAGAGATGCGCGGAAAGTAGAATTGTTGAAGTGCAAGTCCTGCCATCGTTGTTGCTAAGAGAATCGCTGGCACAATTCTGTTATTATTTCACGAATACAAATATTGCTTGATATCGGCACTCGCCCTGCGATTTTGCCGTCCCGAATTCGCTTCGCTTACGTGAAGTATGAACTGGGCTTAATGTTTTAGTCGCTTCAATCCATTGTAATGAATTTGAGATAATTAGCCATGGGAAATAGTTCTCAAAAAAATTGTCTTCGAATCTACTGATCAAAATTTTGAGATAATGACCGAGTGTTTAAAAAATGGGTGATGTTATCCAGCTGTGTGCGGTAATTTTTGGTCGTCCTTTTAGTAGTGATTCATTGGATGTGCTTGGCGTACGTTGAGTTTGTGAACTTAAGGGAGGAGATCCATGGAAAGGATTTAAATTGGTTTGGATTTAAGGTATTTTTGTATATATATGTAGTTAAATTTGGCTGCTTAAGGTAAAATAATCGAAGGGCTTCCGTAAAAAAAATAAAACAAAAGTATGATGCTCCTGAGGAAATCACACGTATAACCGCATGAAAGCAGCGAGCGCTGTACTTGTTTCGAAAAAAAAAATGAATTTGTAGCGTGGGTGAAGCGAAGGGAATGGTGGTGGGTGTGTCTATTCACGCTTTGGATGGCTGTGACAGAGTGGTCGTGTAATTAAAGCCTGCCGAGCGCCTCGAATCTGATTTGTTAAACGTTCTTCCTGCGCAATTTGCATGCCCGTGCACTTTAGCCCTTTGCGTAATTATCCCGTCTAAGATGGGGACACGTCAGGGCGTGTTTGTAACAAACTCAGTGCGCCACACAAGATATCTTTTTAGGTTTCGAATTTAATTCTTTTTATTTCAAAATGTTTAAAAAAAAGTTTCTACTCAAGTTTGACAATGTAAAACTTATGTTCAGGAGACCTTATTCCAGATAGCATCGTCAGTGTGGAAAAGACACTGTGCTCGGCCAAGCTATGTGGAATAAAATTTCTGTGGAATAGAATTAGCTTTAGCTACTGACATACTAGACCAAAATATTTTCCGGTGGGTATATACCAAGAACGGTCAGTATAATCATACCTTCTTACAGCATGAACAGGTCTGTGATCAAAAGGTGTGTGTGGCTCTCTTAAGTCTAAGCTCTGTTTTCTGCTTCTGATGTTTCATAGACCGTTTTCCAACTGTGTATGATCAAACATGATTTTAAGACATCCCTTTTTGCAAATAATCGTATCTCGTCTGTGGACTAACTGCGCACTTTAGGCAAAAATCGTCCACGAATTCCGAAGTGCCCTGTATAAAATTATGACTGAGCCAAGTTACATATGTGTACTGCTTAATATAAAACCCCTTTCAAATAAATGTGTAAAAATCAAATCGAAATTGTATGACGAATTGTTGGAGGACAGAAAGAGGCGATCACAATAGATACGAGGTTTCATTCGTATTTTTCTACCAAAACAACATATATGTTGAGACAAGTAAATCCAAAGCACGGTTTTAAATTCCAAGGGGTGAATGAAAGTTACAATGTTAGACTCGACCATAATTATTGCAAGCCAGTTTCCTAGCAGGTGATCAACTTTGTGTAACCCTAAAATAATTTAGTTCAATAAATTAATACTACTTACACTAGTTTTCATATGATGCAACTTTTGTTATGTGCCATGACCCTGGCATTTCTTTTGCCTTCGACAAATCTTTCGCTGGTAATTGACCAGCCTTAGCTTCAAGGAAAGGTGCTCGAAAAGGATACACGATTAATTGTGGCACAAGTGACTCATCTCTCTTCCGAGGTAAATTGAAATTCTCGGTATGTGCAATGTTAGCCACGCGGTGCACACTTCTCATTGTGCGTTTCTTCGAGCCAGGCATCCGGAATGAGATTTGGCCATATTTTGTTTTTCTGGAACTCGTCGTGGACCCTGCCCGCACCAGCCGTCACTTCTGTTGGTTTTGGCTCTTTTAGAAATACTAAATTGTATCCGACCACTCCATATTTCCACATCGTTGGCCTCCATTTTGACACTTGCCGGTTCCATTCATTCATGCTATGCCATTCGCCGCAAGTTTCCACCCAACTACTGCGATACCTCTCTAAGCCTCCTATATACTTTTAACGTGACAGTCATGCCTAGTCAATTTATCTCTAAAGAGTGAAAATACATTTTTCAAATATTATTAATGTAATTTCATTATACAACCTAAAAAAATATTTACAACGAACAGAAAACCGGTTTTTATAATAACATTCGCTCGAATGAGATTGCATGAAGTGTTTTTCAATAAAACAGCCAACAATAAGAAACTCAGAAAAAAAGATTGTCCAGAAATTTTCTTTAAAAATGTTCTCTGTTTCATGTTCTAATCATCACAAATTTACACAACAATTGCCCCTTTTCAATCACATAACAACATGGAAGCCATTTAATATTACAGGGTGCAGACCAGTAAATAAACCGCCGTAGACACCAATGGTAAATTCCCCAGCATCAAAAATTCAGAAAAATTACTTGCAACTTTCTCAGGTGTTCGAGAGACACATCAAATTGAACTGACTTCGTCATATCTCATTTTCGGAGGGGAAACCAAATGACTTTTGGGAGAAATTTACATCCGAAGATGATCACGCCTTAAAATAGTTCGAAGCCCATAGTCCGTTTATGTGTTAAATTGTTCTCCATGAACAGCCCCATACTGTTCCCCTTGCTTTATGAACAGCCCCACACTGTTCCCCTTGCTTTTTTTTAACATGTGGAGACATATTGCTTCTAACAAATGATCAGTGAACATACAAGACAACTGTGCATGTGTATGTATATGTATATATTGCATAATAAAAACATATCGTGTTTCTGTACATCTATGCATGTATCAACACAATTTTCAGATTTACATGTACATTTACATGTACAATATCAATTTGGATTGAACCGACGAACTAAATTTCCAAAGGTAAATGTACATTTAACAGGCAACATGAATCTTTCCAATTAATTTGCAATCACTACAAAACTGAAATTTTTGGGTTTTCTATATGAAACTTCCACTAGTTAACTGGTACCCTTAAATGTAACTTGAAGTGGGAGCCAATGGCATTTTTTTTGTTACGTAGTGATATGGAAAATTGTTTAATATTAATTCTTAATTTGAAATTCATTTGCCTAAAGTTGGGTATTTTGTAAAACGCAGTAAGCAGTTAATATCAGGATCTCCGGCTCGAACCAGACTATGGTTCTTGGACTCGGTTATTTCCTTTGAATTAAAAACAAAAGTATAAGATAAAGACCAACGACCAAAAACACAATCATAATATAATACCAACAATAACAGGACGGATTTGATGCCAAAATCTTCTGTATTGGTAACGTATTTCACTGTTGAACCAATATCAAGCTACAAAAGAGTTCTGGTTTGATTAGCAGTTATGAGATAAAGGTCTCATTCCCAATGATATTTGTTTATGGTGTTTTGTAATGCTGGAAGTATTACGATTGCCGTATTCGATATCAACTGTTGTTTCTTAAATAACCACTTATACGACATTAAAGATTTAGACGAAACTCGCTGAAGAAATTTGACAAGGTTATAAATAAACAACTCTCCATCCTCAACAATGACATTGTTTTATTTCTTTATTTTACTGTCATATTTATACAGGGTGGCCTTATCAGTTAAAAACTGCTTTCCTTCATATAAATATCATTAGAGACGGATAACAAACAAAACAAATGGTAGACGTATTTTGTAACCAAAAAAAAACAACTTACCGAAAGGAAGTGCAAATGGAGTGGAATATACGTTCAGTTGTATTTTACATAAAAAAAATAAACATACAAATTTCATTATGTGCTACTGTTTAACTGACCGTTTGAAAAAGTTTCTGCGGGCGCGTAATAGGCGTAGCTTATAATAGGGTGATTTTTTTTTCTCGAAGATATAAGTTCTTCAATGTGATTGTATTAGTAAATTAAAACCCCGACAATCTTTACATGTATTCCTGAAGCAGTGCACAGATAAATAACATCAATAATCAACTACAATCTCACATTTCTTTTCCATTTTTGACATACGGAATCCTTAAAAATTGAGGAAAATCGCATTTTCTTCCAAATGGCCTTGACATCAAATTTTGAGTAAGTCCACCTAATTAATATGTGTAAATATTGTAACTTCAGTTTGGAATGTTGTAGCCAAATTATATTTAGTATTCGGGGGTATTTTAGCTTGAAGACAATTTTACAAATTGAAATGTGCCAAAAGTGCAACTGTAGCCATTATGTATGCAAATGACCTCATAATATATGCGAATTACGTTAAAATGGCAAAATATGCAATTTTATTGCCAGTGATGCGCTTGAAGTCGCACTTAATAGTATGTTGAACAAACGACAGTTCATGTAGGCAAACTAAGTTCCAAATCAAACATAAATGGAAAATTAGGGTTAAGTGTAACAATTTAAGAGCATTATTCAAGCATGCTAATTATATGTAAAAGTACTATTTTGAGATTTAATAACACGGGCGCACAAACAGTTTGAATTGGAAATTTTTTGAACGTCGGTTTCGTTCGATTCTGGTATTGTTCTCGACCTTGCGCCCCTCTATTGATTTGCAAGAAAAACAAAATCGCTGGTACCCGTTTAAGTTACTCTTACATGTGACTTAATTGTGTTCGTTTACCTTATTTTAAGCAACTGTATATATGTAAACTGGGCTCTTGTGATTTTACGTTTGCCCATGCACGTAGTATAATGGCGATGAGTTTTACCGCTGAGCAACTTTTGAACGGGGTCTACTCGAGGCTCCCACATACCGATGTTCTGCGAAATCATCAGGATTTGGGTTGGGGTTATGGTTATATGGTAAGATTTTGGGGGACATCAGTATTGGGAACATAAGGTATGCACCCCTTTTGGACACGTACATATTTCAAACTTTGCATGGTGTTTGAAGTACTTGTACACTAAGAAATAAACTTACAGGAGACAATCATGTGAATAAACTCTTTTTGAGGGGCCGAAAAGTTGTTCTGAGAACCAATGTTGGTGTCGACGCTTCCAACTGATAACAGAGTATAGCTCTCTCACATCTTACTTCAAGGGAGATTTTTTCAGAGGATGGTTACCTGTAAGAATATTTGTAACTGGGAATCGAAGATGGTAATCATTTGTAATGTTTGTTACCCGTCATTTCAGTGATTATAATTCCCTAATTACGAATTTTGTCTCGACTTACTTTTAAGTTGTATAATATGTCTAAGCAATTTCTTCCCAGTCATTTTGCAGGGGGTACGTTAAGAGTTTGGCATAGGGTGGATCGTACATAAGCATGTAGAAAGTATATTTCTCAACATACTTGCGGCAGGCCGAGATCTGGGGCAAAAAAGGGGAAGACCACTGTGGCCTTGCCCCCCCCCCCCCCTCAAAATTACACAGGGCTGCTAGGCCATCTCAAGGGGGCACCAAGGCCAATCATGTATACACGCCTATTTTCTAGGTCGCATAAACAATCAAGAGTATTCAGTTCTTGTACAAAATGTACACTATGTCCAAAGAGCCAGTACCCAAAAGACCATTTTATCATGATGCAATAATAAAAGGTCACTCTCCCTGTATACCAAATGGCAATGTTGATAGTAATTTATAACATAATATGGTACCACTTTATTTTTACCTTCCAGCCTCAGTTTTGTAACATGTTTTTGAACGGTAGAAAACAAGATGGCTGCACCATGGTAAAGGCGTATTAATTGTTATTTATTACACAGGCATGCAGCTGCAGTTTGTCAAAAAAAAGTAGTTAAGTGCTGGGCACAGCATAGACTTAGTACTCGATGGCACAGCTGAGAAAAAAATAATAATTTAGAAATAGATTTGCTTAATAAAAATAATAATCTTTGATGATGATTTCACGTAGGCCTAGAAAATATTTTATTTCCCATCAACAACTTTGAATCCGTTTGAATAACTTAAAAGTGTATGATACTTTTTAAATGGATATGAATACTTTAATATGAGAACCCCCTGATTTAAACAAATGCGGAGTCCCTTTTAAATGTTTACTTTTAATAATCTTTTAGCATATTAATTTCCCTTTACCACTTTGAATCCTTTCAATAATTAAACTGATACTTTTCAAAATAATACAAAAACTGAAATATGTGAACCATTTGATAAAAAAATTGTGGAGTCCCTTGAAAATGTTTAATTTAAATAATTTTTTTTAAATATTTCATTTCCCTTTACTACTTTGAATCCCTTTAATAACTTTAATGTATACTTTTCAAAATTATATAAAAACTCCTGTCAGTGTCCGACTCTGGCTCCTCAAAGTTTTGCTCCCCAAAAGTTGGCTCCCCAAAAGTTGGCTCCCCAAAACTGTGCTCAGCTCAGCTCCCCAACCTAATTCAAGTTGGCTCCCCCAACTCAAGTTGTAAAAAGATGACTTACTCTCTAATTACTCAGCTCGCCAAACTAGCCCAAGCACTATGTGTAAATACAGACTTTAGAGATCAACAGTGCAGCTCGCAGCTAAGAGTAGACCAACACAAAACAGCCCAGAATTTATTATACCCTATGGGCTACGCGCCCAGTGTGAAGTCAAAAGTACAACGCTAGTAAATAGGCCACGCCCATATTTGTAAAACTTACAGTATACACATAGCGATGGTTTCCCCGAAAAAAATTATAAAATTAAAAAAAAATTTTAAAATTATACAGCAAAATATTCCATAAAAAGGCTTACATTAATCTTCAAGACATTCCTTGCAGTAAATCTGCTCTATAAATGCAAATAAATTACACAGAATTCCAAAAAAAAGCTCACTTTTACGAGTAGTGAATAATTGTAAACAAACCCTACGTTCCTTGAAGGAAATTCAGTGATGTCACAGATATGAATATTCATTAGTCAGTCACTGACTTATCAGACATAATCTGATAGAAATTTCATCAAAACTTTCGTAACTTTCACAGTTGCTTTAAATTAGACAACTTCACATCTAAATAAGCTAGATAAATATTTATACAAACTTTCTAAATTACTTTTTAGAAGTCTCAGTTTTCTAGAAATAATTTTAGAACTTTCATCCAATCACAAACGTTTCAGCAGCCGCTCAAATGGCGGCCTCGTTGGATTTTACCATCACGCCATTTATAGCTCAGATGTGTAAACAAACACGTGAGTGCACACACAGAATTTCGGCAGGATAATACTCAAAACTACTTGGAAATAAATCCAAAAACAACAACAGGAATTTACTAGACGAAAATGCCAGATCTCTAAGAAGATATAAATAAGATTTAGAGTGAAGAAACTTCAGTAAAAAGTGGGATTTGGGGGCATTTTTGTCACACCGTTTTATTCAATATCGGAAGAAGAAAAATCAGTACACATTTCCTAAACAAATAACGTCATTTGATCGTCATATAATTTGCCATAACTTTGAGTTGCATTGGTCAACTGAGGCCATTTTACTTACCATATATTTTCTTTTCGGGTGGGCTTTTGCAGGTAAGCAATCTCTTAAACAAATACTATGTGCTCTCTAGACGCAAACGTACAAGAAATCTTGTTGTGGTTAAATGTGCCCTTTAAATCTTGATTTAAAGACGATTGCTTTGCTCGATGCTATTTTTATACTAACACATAATACTGGAAAACCTCACTGCCTCAGGTTTGCTAATGGTGTTGATCAGAGACTTGGATGGCATTCTGGGGTCACGGCCAGGCTGCTTAGACGCTGTTATTTTTCCTGCACGGAATGAGTACCATAGTTTTGGGTTTCCTTTTGTAACTTCTTCGACTCGAATGGCCTGTTTTTCTGTTATTTTGAAAGAAAAAAATGCTCTCTCCTTTTCAGCTATTATTTCACCTTAGGGCTTCCTTTGCACGTTGACGACATACACCTTTGAAAGGGGGTTTGGCAGTTCAGAGTCAGTTGCTCCGGGGATAAGTTGATTATAATGTGAATTGCGGAGTATAAATTACGGAAAGTGTGACGATTTGCTAATATAGGTAAAAAATCTCTTAGGAAGTGGGGGCTGGAATATGTCGTGTTGGTTTTGGCTCAGGATGAGCACAGGCTTCGCCTTCTAAAACAAAGCCTGTGTAACTTAGCTTTCTTGCTTCAATAAGATGTGAAGTCTCTCTGCCGAACCGCTCGAATGTCAGCCTTCTTCGGCCATGGTACCAACCAGTATGCCTTCTATGGGGACATTGTCCGAAGTACCATTGCTCTATACGTTCCATTGCTATATACGTTCCATTGACCCGACGCCCCATTGGTTCGACACCCCATTGGTCCAACTCCCAATAGGATTAGGGTTAGGGTCAGTCAACATGAACCAGTGGAACTACACAGCATTTGGCTTCGGCGGACCAATGTGTAACGTCAGACCAATGAGACTTCGAACCAATGGGACTTTGGACCATTGAGAAATAACCGCCTTCTCCTGGGTACAAGTTCCTTAGGAACTTGTACATTTCCGAAGCTGTGGAAATTGTTTGCCCTCCACTCTTCACAGCTGCAGAGGCAAGACTTTTGATGACAGCACTCTCCCCATCTGACTGTCCTTTCCCATGGCGTGACCCGAAGTAGTTATGCTGTGTGGGGAATTTGTTGTCCATCTCTGAATGTGCAATGTCTGCTATAGGGCCTTTCGACTTATATTGAGCGGGACACCCATCTGAAAATCTCACAGACTTGAAAATAAGCAGCTTTCGCTTGGTCTGAAGATGGTCATATGCCAGAAGTGAGAAGCGCTGCACTGCATCAAAGTCATGTTGGGTATCTTCTGAAATGAATATCATGGATTCTGTGACTAAGGACCAACATGCATTGCAGTGATAGTAGCTGACTATTGGATGAATGGTGATCTGGTTGTGATTCCAATGGGCTCCTGAAATTTCATCTTGGAATAATGCAGTATAATTTTCTGCGAAGTCCAGCACACTTAATATCCATTTCTCAGGCAAGTGCGCTTTTAGTTGGGCAAACTGATGTGACTGCCAAGCTGCAATAAATAGATGTTGGGCATGTGGTTCCACTTCTTTGAGAGGAGTTGAGTGATTAAATCTGCCATGGTACCTTCTTTTTCAACAAGCTGCTCCTTCTTAAGTTGCTGTTCATGCCCTCCTTTCCATATACAAGTTTCCACTTTCTCCCATCTTTTCCAAGATGTCTGCACCGTTGTATCCAACTCTCCCAGATGGTTCTTCAGCAATTTTACACCACATCCATTACATTTCCTTTGAATGCATGAAAGCTTATGGTATTTTTCTCCTCCTTTTGAACACATTGTTAGTGCAGCAGCCTCCCAGTTGTCCTTGATTTTTTTTTGGATTTGAGACCTTTTTCCTGCAAGTGTTTGTTAATTGCTTTAAGCTTCAGTGTTACGTTTTCACAATATTCACAGCAACATCCACGATACTTGGCTTTAGTTAAGGATTTGATATGACTGGGCCTGTGTTTGAAAAACTGGGAACTGCTTAGCTGTGTTTCAGGGTAGGCTTCTTTGAAATCTTCTTAGACTTGTAGTATGGGCTTGGTTAGAATTCTGCTAACCAATCCGGTTTTCCTACTAACTGCCTTTTTCTCCGGGAGCTGGGTTGACGCATCATTGTAAAACCCTTCGACTTTCCTAATGATGTAGAGTGGAAGAGTTGGACGTCCAGCTTTCTGCTTCTTGCTTTGCTTCATAATCCTGCGATTCACCTTGAGGGACTGCGCAGCAAACCTTTGAAGTTTGTACTTCTTGAGAGTGTTCAGAGCCAAGGCAAAATACTTTCTCATATTAGAGTTGGATCGAAATGACTTTAAATTTTGTACAAAGGCTGATGAACCTAACTTGTGCACAAAGCTTTCTTTGGATGACATGATGAGGCGCCTATTCAGCACTTCAGCTTTTTTGGGGCTTGCATTTTTGATCAAGTCTGTTACAACATCAACACATTTCTCTGCATCCAAAGGCATCGATTTTCTTGCTTTTGAGGACCTTTTCCTTCTAGCTGATGATGAAGCAGGAATGGAAGGTGATGGACTGATGTTTGGAGTGGAATTTCGTGATCCAATAACAGTTTGGAATGGTGCTGGCTTTGGAAGAGTCATGTACCATCAAGTCATTGGGCCTTCTACCACGTCTTCAGTTTGAGTGGATGATGGTTTGGTTGGATTTCGTAATTCTTTCTCTCGTCTCTTCTTCTCAGTGTTCATGTACCTGTCTCTGTCTTTCTGTTTTATTGCTTTCTTTTTTTCTTCACTGAGACCTGCTCTGTACTTCTGCTTTCTTAGTCTTTCTTTTTCACGCTTTTGAGCCAATCTTTGCATTTCGCTTCTGGTCATCCTTTGTTTGCGTTTCTTATTTTTGTCTTTTTCCTCTTTTCGTCTCTGTCTCATCCTTTGCATTGTTGTTTTGGCCAGTTCATTGGACCGCTTCAGCTTCTCTCGTGCCTCGTCATTTCTGTCAGCTTCAAGTACCAGTTTTTGGCTGTGTTGTCGACTGGCTCAGCACAACAGGTATTAAGTACAATGCCCAAAGATGCAACTGGAGGTTACCAGAAGTTAGTCAAAGCTTTGGGGAGACAGGAACTTTACCGGGCCCAGCTCCGAAATAGGAGGCAGAAACCTCCAGAAAATCTCGTAGAAATGGCTGAGGAGATTCGACGACTGGTGGAAAAAGTGTACGTGGACCTACCTGCTGAAAGCAAAGATCATATGGGCAGAGACCACTTCTTAGATGCTTCGGCAGACGGCGACATCAGGATAAGAGTTATTCAGATGAGAACCACGACACTTCAAAATGCCGAAAAAGAGCGAAGGACGATGGACTTGAAGAAAGCCAACGTGAGGCAGCTCACTACAGAAGAAACAATTCAGGTCATCAGTGCCAGCGAGCCAGCAGGTTGGCAGCAACAGATGAAGAACATTTCGGACCAAATATGGGAGCTTAAGAAGCAGCTCAACAGACAGAAGCCAAGAGGCCGAAGGACAGACGGCAAGGGGCCCCGGTGCTATCATTGCGAGGAGTATGGCCATATCAAGCGAAACTGTCCTTTGCTGACAACAAGTGATGGCAGTACACCAGCGTCCTTGAACGTCCAAAAGTCCCAACCCATCGATAATCAGGGAAACTGTTAGGAGCTGAGCCAGGGGGTCGAGACTCCGCTGTAAAAACATGGCCCAATAGCGATCTACAGATAGGGAATGTAAATGCCGTCGGTAGAGGATTGTACCTTGATGCATGTGTGATTTGAGTAGATCCAGTACTTCTACTTGACACAGGGGCATCCGTGTCAATTATATCCGAGAGAGTCGTCAAGAAATGGTCAGAGAAAAGACAATGCAGCATAATAACCAGTACTGACGTTGAAGTGAATGTTGCAAATGACATGAGCTTGGCAGTCTCAGAAGAAGCTACAGTGGAGCTTGAGTTGGGTGGTCACCTAGTGTTTCACAAATTCATTAACGCTGACATAAGTAATGATGTGCTCCTTGGTTTGGATTTCCTACGATCGGAAAACTGCTCGATCGATATTACCAGTAATAGTCTGCAGTGGAGAGAGATAAAGTTACCTCCTAGGGACACTTCTGATCGACTCTGGAGTTGTCGAGTGACCGTTAGTGAGACGGTGGTAGTGCCGGCCCAGACAGAAATGGTAGTTGCGGGAAAATTCAGCGAAGATCGAGAGGAGTGCCGTATGAGGTGATTGAGCCAGCTCTTAGCCTCGTCAAGCGAAATAATGTCCTGTTGGCGCCCTCACTGGTCAGTACCAAGGGAGCAACGGTGCCAGTAAGACTTATAAATCCAACAGAAACTCATGTGACCATCTACAAAGGAACGACGGCAGGTACATTCCAAACAGTAGACGCAGTAGGGCCAAATCTTGGTGCAGATGACCAAGTGCATTCAGAGCAAATCAATAATGTTAATTCATGTGACGGTGAAAGAGATCACGCAGGCAAACATAGACCAGTTCCCCCACAATTGGACGACCTTTTTCAGAGAAGTGCAATTCGACTGAACGAGACAGAAGAGGTCCAGTTAAAGAAACGTCTGCTCAAGAACCAGGCGCTGTTCTCGAGAGGGGAAGGGGATATTGATAAAACCAGTAAGGTTCAGCACCGTATTGAAACCGGAAGTTCATCTCCTGTTAGGCAGCAGCCGAGGAGATTGCCCTTTCATCAGCGGGAGGTGGCCGAGAAGGAGATAAATGACATGCTGGAGAAATGTGTCATCACGCCAGCAACAGGACCATGGGCGTCGCCAATCGTCCTGGTGAGGAAGAAAGATGGGAGCGTAAGGTTCTGCGTGGATTACCGGCGGCTGAACGCTATCACACGAAAAGACGCGTTTCCTATTCTGCGCATTGACGACACGATTGGCACCTTGGCTGGCTCCCAATACTTCCCCACTCTCGACCTGGCGTCCGGGTACTGGCAAGTACCGATGGCAGAAAAACACTAAGAGAAAACTGCATTTGCTGCTCACTGTGGCCTCTACAAGTTTGAGGCCTTTCGGGCTATGTAACGCCCCCTCAACTTTTGAAAGGCTGATGGAGAATGCATCACGAAGTCTCCAGTGGCAGATATGCCTGGTCTATTTAGACGACGTCATAGTGTACAGTCGTACATTTGAAGAAAACGTGGAACGGTTACAACTCATCTTTGAGCGGATAAAAGAAGCAGGACTGAAGCTTAAGCCGAAAAAGTGCCATCTGTTCCAGCATCGCGTGTCTTACCTGGGACATGTTGTTTCTGACGAGGGAGTGCACACAGACCCGGAGAAAATCCAGAAAGTAAAAGACTGGCCGGTTCCAGTGAATGTTCATGAGGTCCGTAGTTTCCTTGGACTGGCCTCGTACTATCGCCGGTTTGTCTCTGCTTTTGCTGAACTGGCTAGTCCTCTTCATAAACTGACCGAAAAGGGCCGTGAGTTTGTTTGGACTAGTGAATGCCAAGAAGCGTTTGACAAACTCAGACACCGCCTTATTTCATCTCCAATCCTAGCGTACCCAACGGCCACGAACACTTTCATTTTGGACACTGATGCCAGTGATTTCGGTATAGGAGCCGTCCTGTCTCAAAGTGTTGACGGAGTCGAGAGGGTTATAGCTTACGCCAGCCGCTCCCTCAGTAAAAGCGAGAGAAATAACTGTGCGACCAGAAAGGAACTTCTTGCCTTGGTACACCACGTGAAGCACTTTCGCCCTTATTTGTACGGTCTACAGTTCAAGATTCGAACCGACCATGGGGCGTTAAAGTGGTTGTTGGGGTTTAAAAACCCCGAGGGACAAACAGCAAGATGGCTTCAGGCGTTGGCCGAATATGATTTTGTGATAGAGCACCGACCCGGGCGAAGACACGGAAATGCCGACAGTGTAAACGTTCCCCGGGAGACTGGGAGGAGCCACTTAGGATTAACACTGAAGACGGGCAAGATGAAAGACCGGCAACAGCAGATTATCCGGCCGAGTCTACCCGAGTCTACCCCTGATGAGTGCCAGGATGATACAGATCATTGTCATGTGTTACAGGAACAGATCAGAGAGACGGCCAAGGAGCTTGAACCAAATTGGTTGATGGCGATTTCGAACTCGACACTAAAGCCACCGCACACTATACGATCCGACTACGACCCGACTGATTTTTAGTCGGATCTTAAGGTCTGCGGAGGAGTACGACCACGATTTTCCCAGTCGTGAATCAGATCCCGACTGGTCGGCGCCTCAGTCGTAAAGATTCAACTGTCTAATCTTTGCGACCAGAGTCGGGGACTTGTCAGCTGGATGATATGGCCCGCCAGCGTGCAAAACAGGAAGTGTTAAATTTATTTTGTTCAATTAAAAAAAACCTTATAATTTCAATCCATAATTCAGGCATAACGTAATTCAATTTGATAAACAAACCACCAGGGTAGAGTTTTAAAAATAAATCTAGTTTGAGTTCTTGAAGTTTTTACCACTCAGGTAAATGTTTTTGTGACAGCATTTTTTGTTGCAATGGCCTTCCATACAAAGGCAAAACATGCATATATGCAACAAAATGGCGGGCGCATAAAAATCAGAGTTGTGCAGCGCTAGCGCTGTTGATGTTGCACAAGCAAGTCCTTGGTGTGATGAAAAAGAAGAGACTCTCGTGGAAATGTGGAGTCAAAGGAACTGCCTGTTCGATGTATCCTCCAGGGGATACAGTAACAGGCAGCTGAAGAGACAGTCCATTCAGGAATGTTCGTCTGTTCTTGGGATAGCAGGTACGGTCATGACTGTGTGCCTGTGGCATGGCCATGATGGCAGTGTAGGCCTAGTCGTCGTACGCGTATGCATCATTGCATGCTATATAAATTCAGTAATTGCTATGCTTGCTAATAGTAATACATGTATGTAGCTTTGTAAATTGTGTACGTGATCCCGATATGGAAAGATTCCCATATTTGGCCATCACTAATTTTTCCCTTGAATGACCAATCAGTTCAGTGGCGCACCCAGGATTTGGGGTTTTTGGGGGCATGAAAGCCATGATGGGTTGGGGGCTCAATTTTTTTTCTCCAAAAATGCTGCCCAAAGTTTTTGGCCGTAGTCAAGAATTGTATTGGGGGATGGCAAACTATTTGATACTTTAATACACCCCTAATATAGTACTGCTCGAAAATAGGCCACAGACATGACAGAGGGCATGGAGGACCTACATCACCAAGTAACATATCGTGGGACTGAAAAAAAAAATTGACAACCTCTTGGGGGGGGGGTGACTCAAGCCCCTGAGGCCCCACCCCCTTTCCTAATAATGTTTGCTTTGAACCTTATTTTAGTTTAAGAACAATTTAAGTGTAATGACATTTCATCCAAAATTTTCCAGTGCATTCGGTAAATAGTTCTTCTTTATTTCCTCTATTTACATACTTGAAAATATTAAACTGTTTTATATTTTTTCTGGAACATGAAATGCACACAACACATTTTATTAATTCATTAAAGGTTACATTTATGATGTTCTGTATATTGCTTTTCTCCAAACAGCCATGAACCTACAACAAATATTCATGTAGAGTGTATAAATAAATTGATAAAATATCTTACAGTTCATTCATTTTATGTCTTCAGTTGATGACATCAGCAAAAAATGACGTCTCTGCGGACACAGTATTCCAGATTGGTCAAGCCTCTACCTAGTGGATCTGGTGCCAAAAAAAAGACCCCCCCCCCCCGGCAGGAATGGATTCTGAAGAATCTAGATTTCTTGGCACCCCATGTGAAGGCGAGACCTTCAGTCTCAAACCTCAAGGTAATCAAATTAGTGTTTTCATTGTAAACCTACATGTATGTCACGGCCATAGAGTAATATTAAATTACTAGAGTGCTAACTTGTCATTCTGCATGTGAAGACGCTTTGAAGCCGTCCTGGGCGTAGACATTTTTAATTCATGTGCATGTATGTAAAACATAATGAAATTAGATGTATTTAATTTGGAAAGTGTACTCTACATGCAACGGGCAAGTAGAACATACGCAAACAACCTCAGCGTGTCATTGACGGTTCAAAAAAACGTGACTGCAAAAAGCATCTGCAGCGAATACATGCACGAGCAAACTGACATGCTCATTTGCTGATCGTGCATTTCGATTTTGGGCGCATTGGCTTCGATAACTCACCGGTATGGAATACCAACGCAGATATGCAAATAGCCGTACAAAAGCTGTACAAAATTGCTAGGTCTCCATAGGTTTGTGCACAAACATGGATGCACCCAGCCGGCATAACTTTGTACACGAATAGCGCTTTAGTAATTTAATATAACTCTATGGTCAAGGCATTGCTAGAGAAGTTCAAAGAGAAGATTTCAAATTGTTTATACACCCCCCCCCCCATTCAATAACAAATATTACTTATCCTTTAGTTGCACTGTTGTGTTTGCAGTGTAATTTTTGCATATGGTCATACAAAGTGCAAAAGTGTAGTGTAAGATTGCTTAGGCCTACACAATGCTATTCTGCCATTCTACAGATCCCTCCTCAGAGGAAAAGTAGTCGCACAACAAATCACGGTGCTCTTTTGCAGAGTACACATGATTGGTTGTTTTTGGTAATGCTGCTTTTGGCAGGTTCACTAGTGTTCTCCACCTTCCTGGTACTATCTCACTGGTTGAAGGGTTTTCAGAGTCAGCAAACCCTGGGGGTTCAACTTAAGAAGTCCGCCTGCTACCAGAGCCGGCATTACAACCTCAAGGCGGACAAGGCTGAGTACGACGTTGGCAGTGCTGTCGTGGCACGAGTTGGAACAAAGACGGTTGGATTATCTCCAAAGCTCCAGCCGAAGTGGGATGGCCCCTATATCGTCACCCATTTGTTAAGTGATGTGGTCCTAAGAATGCGACGAGAGCCCAGACACAAACCTAAAGTAATCCATGTCAACCGCCTGAAACCATTCCATGGAGATGTAGACAAATCTTGGCTCTCGCGTCAACGGGGCGAGGGAAGAGGCCAGCTAGTGGAGGTTGAGCAATTAAATTGGAGGACAGACTCTGAACCATTGACCCACAGGAAGCTGGAGAAATCCCAGTCCATGAAGACGAGCAAGTAGAACCCTTACGCCAGGGAAGCGCCGGAGGAGACCAAGACAATGACACCGAAGAAACCGAGCAAATGAATGAGACGGATGTAGGAGTTTACCCAGTCTTCAGTACCGAGATGGAACCATCGATTAGTCAACTCGATGCTCGAGTACTACCAGCAGACCACAATGACGAGCCAGAGCCAAAAATCTATGAAAATGACCCACATGGCAGACGAAAACGAAAACCCCCAGACCGTTATGGAGAGTGGTGCTAACATTCGAACAAGGTGGTCATAATGTTTCTCCTCTGCTTCTTTGTGTTTTTGCAGGAGTGATAAGTATGGACCAACGTGGACGAAGCCAGGGTCGGGAGCGAAGCCGTTCTCCCAGGAAACAGAAATGCGGAGAGTGCCAGAAGAGCTTCACTTCATCTGCCACACTACGCCGCCACGTGGAGGAGCAACATCTCAAGATGCGAGAGAGGTATGCCTGTCCCTACTGCCCCATCAAATTCAGTAGGAAGCACGACTGGGACAGACATTGGCAGCTCGCCCATAAAGACCAGTCCTCGTCAATCGACGAGACAGATGAAGTGCCGAGAACCCCTGGTAGAGATCCAGACATGCTCAGCATCCACCCAAACAGCCCAATCCGGCAGCTGCCATTCTACGGCCCAAGGCCTGTATTGCAGCAGTTGACAGTTCCCCCTTCCCCCAAGAGGCTCCACCTGAGAGACCCCACACCGCAACGAGGGCCCGTACCAGTCCGCTCATTGTGAGACACATCTTAGAGGAGCCGAAAGAGCAGATGGCAGACCACTTCCTGCCCACTCATCGAGACGTGGCAGTCCAGACGTCAAAGGCACGAGTGCTCAAGGAGCGCACCAACAAGGAGCTACTAGATGGTGCCACAGTCGTATCACGCGTAGTGACCGAAAAGTTCGATTACGAATGATCGCTAACACAGTTCCATTTTTCTAAGGGTTATCTTTGTTTTCTAAGCAACCTCTAAAGTTTTTGAAGTTTGTTGCTTGAAGTAATTGTTTAAGTGTTATCCTGAGAAAGGTGTTTAAAAGCTGTTGTTAAAATGTAGCAGTAAAAGTTGCCAAAGATTAAATAGTTGTTTTGAAATGTACAGACTTAAAAGTTTTGTCAAGTGTTAAAAATCGTTTATTTTGTCGTTGCATGAAATTGACGTAAAAGCAGTTAAATGATGTGAGGACACATCACCTTCTTAAAGGTGGGGGTAATGTGGCGGAGTGGCCGCTGGCGGCGCTGTGCAGTGACCTAGTTTTGCGGCAGCTATTTTGGGGGTCGCGTGATGCACAGCGCGCGCGTGATCACTGCATGATCAGCTCCTGTACAGATGTGCCAAGCAGGCTTACTTTGCGCGGTTTACGGAGTTCACGTCTGGCGGTCTTACTGGAAGGATCTGTATGCGATAGACAGTGCTTTTAGAATAAGAATCTTTAGAATTGTCAGGTTAGTACAAAACCAAGTGATCTGTGTAAGTTCAAGAGTCAGAATAAACCAATCATCAAAATCAAGAAGAACATTTCATCGTCTATTTATTGTGTGGAATAACTAAACAGAAACGTTCCCCAGAAACCCTTACCGCTCGAGATTTACGTTACAATATCTTTCAGCAATTACAAGTCACTTCCTGTTTCAACCGGAAGGAAGTGTCACGTGATTTTACGCATATCAAAAATGAAGACCTTGGATTATTTTATCCATTCCTGCAAACGTCAAGTTAAGTTCGCTCACGGTTGATTTTAAATTGATTTTCAGAGATTAAATCTGTTAATATTTCACGGGACGTCATCGTGAGTCACTTAAATGTTCATTTTATAACACATCCCATTTTAGGTAAATACCAAGTTTCATTCCAATCGGACATTTAGTACTGTAGATATTGGCCTTCAAAATGTGCAATTTTAATATGACGTCACATGTCACGCGATGACGTCATCGTGACGACACTTAACTTTTCATCTATAACACATGACATCCCGATTTAAGTACAAACCAAGTTTCAACCCAATCGGACATGTAGTTAGTGTATTGTAGCTTCATTGATCTACCTCCATCTTGGCCCCATCTTGCTGTGCATACTGTACTCCGCCCTGCCTCATGACTGATGTGTATAGTAAGTGTATTGTACATGTAGCGTCACTGATTCACATACATCTTGACCCCGCCCTGCTGCTCACATTGTACGCCAGCCTGCTTCATTCCTAATATACATGTAGTTAGTGTATTGTAGTTGCATCGATCCACCACCATCTTGACCCCACCCAGCAACACTTACTGTATTCTGCATGACTGACTGTCCAGACATTACTCCTTGGCCACCACTGCAGATTTTTTCCAGAACAATCAGGTTTTCTCCTTTTACATAGTCTCGGTCTTGGTCTCGGTCCCCTTTGGTCTCGATATTTTGGCTGGTCTCGGGTCGAGACCAGCAATATGTAGCCTTTACAGCTCGATCGATTACTTTGTGTTCACTTCGTTCAGTACCGTTGTTATTTAAAACATTTGCTAGCCCGAAGATCAAGCTTGTTATATATCGCGGTCGGTTTGGACTCGACTGCACGTTCGAAAGTCCCCAAAGTACATGTAAAACTGCAGCAGTACCAGTCACTGAACGATTTGGAACAAGTTCGGCATTTATCTTTTGAGTCGGCCACATAAAGCCAAGTATAAACTTGTAACAATTTATGCAATAAGGGTCAACCATTTTCGGGGATTGTGTAGTTTAGCCCACCCCTGTGGGCGTAATCACTTACATTTTGTATTCTGATAATAAACGAGGTGCTTCAAATTAGTTATATTTTCGACCCCACACAATGTTCTCTTTAATTTGGGACAGTATTTTGAAGAAAATTAAAATTTTCTACCCGATTTTCCAGCTTTGAACTCACACACTCTTACCAGTTACCACTCACTGTTGCCATGAGAGTGTATGATGAGACCCCATTTTCTGGCTGCTCATTTAAAGTACCCAATTATTCCTCAAAAATTAAAAATCCCGTTCAGAAAAAAATTAAAAATCCATATCTGGCACATTCTGGCTACCACCTCGCAACTTGTGGGTCGACATGTACAAGTCCACATTCTATGACAAAAATTTAAAATTTAATTCAACATCTTCTAGCTCCCATTTTTTTAAAAGCAAGTACACAAGTCTTGTTAGAAGTTAAGTCCTAAATTTATTTTAGGAAAAAAAAGGCAAAGTAAAATTAAAATTGTATCTTTAGATATCCGTTAGAAGTCATAGCTGAAACCAAGGGGGTGACTATGGAGTTTAGGATCCGAGTTCCTAGAACAGATGAAACATCTACGTCTAACTTTTACTTTTGTCGCGATTGGGTGCAGACAGCATGTCAAAGCCCATATTTCTTAAGTGTAACTACTTTTTGCTCAAGTAAGGTGTCATGTATCAATTTGTCAACATTGCCACTGGTCAAAATTTTGGTCTGTATTCTTTGTGAATAGAAAAGTTACATTTTTCAACGATAATAACGTGTCTTGTTTTTTTTATTTCGACTAGTGTTATTTATTATCAGCGGTCTCGGTCTCGGACCATATTGGTCTCGGTCCGCCTTGAAGGGGCTGGTCTCGGTCTCGAATCTTCAGGTCTCGGTCTTGGTCTCGGTCTATCCGGTTTCGACTACAACACTGGTGTCTTTGTTCATAATAATTTACAATGTACTTAAAACGAAAACGCACTTCTTTTTGTTAGTCCCAAAGGAGGCACTTGTCCTGTTTGATGTGGATATGACAACTGGAATCGTTAAAATAAGGGATCTCACAGCAAACATGCCGTTTAACCAAACAGAGGAGGGACACAAGGTGACTGTCAAATGGGAAAATGACTCCTTGAAGGTGGTAATATTGGCAATACCAGGTAAAACATTGTGAATAAAAATAGTTTTTTTAAAACAGTTATCTGTCAATTGTCTGTCACCAGCACCCAGTAATCACTCATATTTCTGCTATATTTAACTGGTTTCCAGTGTGTTTATTGCTTACACAGATGACAGGACTATTCTGAACGAGAAACCCGACGATTTGGAAGGGTGTTTGAGGAGGAACCCCCTCAATTGGTACATTATTATCTGTTATTGATAGTATTATTATTATAATTATATAACAAGTATAACCTTTGGAAGACACTTTAGCGTCAGAAGTTAATATGTGGAATTCCCCTAATTCCACCACCCCTATTTAGAGGCAACATTTTGTTGTCGCAAAAAGGCTATATCAATTGCTCCTGGTCCAATTAGTAGGATAAAGTAAAATTGGAGGGAAAAATGTGTGCACAAGTCTATGCGAATGCCTCCCTAATATTCAGTTGTCGGTTACGAGTTCTTTTATTAATATTTAGTTTATGATGTAAACAACAATCTTAGAAATTTTGTGATGGGCACTCTTAACGTTTTTAAGCTATGACTTTTCATCAATAAACATGTCCAGGAAAAAAGCAACCTAATGTGCATATATTTACACGCAGGGAAAAAAGGGAGAAAAGCAAGAAAATGACACAGGACAAATCCAACAAGAAAGAGTGAAAGATAAGAATGCAAAAGACAAGAAGGCAAAGGACAAGAATGCCATCCAAGAAGACTAGTGCTGCCAAAATAATTGCACTTTATCCCAAAGAGGATGAAGACAGTGACCACATTGATGGCACTTGGCAGTGATGGTGACATGTTTTGGGATGAGAGTGATTATGTCAATGATGCAAATGATGGTGTCGGTTGACGGGAGCAATGGTGTTGATGATGCTCATGAGGATGGAAGGGAAGGTTGTGATGGCGATGAGTGTGGTGTCGGTGATAGAAGTGTTGATGGTGGTGATGGCGTGGATGATGTTGGTGCTGACGGTGGTGTCGGTGGTGATGTTGGTGCTGATGGTAAAGGAGGTGATGATGTTGATGTGGATGATGGAATGAAGATGATGATACATCAAGCATCGCTGAAGCCGTCGTACCATCATCAGAGGCGCTCCATCTATCAGCATCGTCGTTATTGAGGCCGGCTCTGCCCATACCCACTGCAACACCCAGTGCCTCGGGAATCAAACGGATATCGATGCTATGCATCAAATAGGGAAATTAATGATCTCGAAAAAGAATGGAATTCGATAGAGAACGACTCCAGATCGAGAGGGAGCATTCGCAGGTGTCACAACAGTACCAATTTGTTTTTGTTATTGAATTTAAATAATTTGTTTAATGAATTTTTTGGGTGTTTGTTTTGTGTTTAGTGTTTTACTGTTTAACTTTTTAATAAGAAAATGTTGTTCGCCCGTACTAGTTAATTTTTGGTAAAATCAATTCTTGTAGCATATTGTTTTTAATTGTTTATTCTTTTATAGAATGTTTGCAAAGTCGAAGCGCTGTTCTCGTAAACAGAAGGGAGAGGCCTTCAGAGTATGCTTGCTATAGGGCAGAGTACCGTGAACACCAAAACTGTTCACTTTCCATGTGCAAATAAAAAGTAAAAAGGCAAGGTCCCCGAGACTTTTGACTGGTTTCAATTTAACAAGTACGTAGACGAGCTGACCAAATTGAGAAAAATGCAAAGGCGAGTATACTAAATGTCAATTTGTGTTATTAATTTTTATAAGATGGAATTTTTGTTATTAATTTTGTTGGCCTTGATTCTCCTCCAAAATAATTTTGCGTCAAGTCACACTCCCCCAACAGCCTTTTTTCACGACAGACTGCTTCCCGCAAGATAAACACAATGTAGCACGAGTATCTCCGTCAGTGTACATTTTTCTCCTTTACACAATGTAAAGTTTGGTCACACCTACCCATGGTCTAAAAGAAATGCGCTTGATGAGTCTCGCTTCTTAAATGCCGGCACTTGGTACAAATGGGACAAACAACTGCCTTTCATACAAGAAGTTTGTTTGTTTGGCATTCGCACAACGTATCTAGATGAGCACGAAACATTCCAGAATGTGATGTTCTCAGAAAAATGTAGCGTAAAATCGAACACTACACGCAAAAGGTGTCAACTTTCAACCCCGGAAAAAACCGAAACATTCGCTTAAAGTTTATGTGTGGGCAGATATTTTAAAGCGGGGATCGACAGGAAGCGCAATTTTTGAACCCATCTTGGATGCCAATTTCTATGCCAATAAAATGTTGCTTTACTTTCCAAAATCACATACCATTCGTAGATAAAAACAGTCCCTGCGGGTCACCGGTTTCAACAGGATAATTGTCGAGACTCACAAAAGAGCACTGAAGCAAGGGATGCCCAGAACACGGGATCAACTGGATGCAATAAAGAGATTATCGCCCACTAATTGAGTGTTTGTGGGTGGAGCTGCCACCACCGACTATTAAAGGGCATAAGATACTTCATGGTACCAAATTCAAGGTCAATAGGTGCCGCAAGTACATCGGCAGATGCAGAAGGGTTATCTTAAGGTCATTAGGAGGGTCGACGCTCCTCCGATTATTTGACAGCAATCTGGGTTATTCTCAGAAGCGGGCTCTTTTAGAGCGACGCAGTCAAAAAGATCGAATTGCATATTTGTTCTTTCTTATTTCTTTAGGGACACGAAATAACTTAATGAATTATCATTTTTAATAGGAATAATATTAACAAATAGATTTTATATAGCGCATAATACATTCAAGACAATGTGCGCTTGTGGAAGTGAATAGGTGATTTTTAACAAGCAGTTAGAATTGATCTAAAGTGAGACTTTCCGTTTTCTTCAGAATGACAGCGCACCAAATAAATAAGATAAATGAAATAAGTAATAATACATTTGCAAATATCATGAAAAATCTCGAATGAATATTGAACTATTTGCTTGCACCGTAACAATAGTCTCAATCAACTTTGAATCATAGATACAGCCCTCACATTACAAATACAGAAACAATATAAACAAATGATAATTGCAAAAAGTAGACAAGAATAAAATAGAGGCCACAATAAAGTATTGACAATTTTGAGCAAACTGAGTTGTTGCTGTAAAGCATGACGGTAAACTGTTAACATAGCGCATCAGTACCCCATGGAAAAAATTAGGGCACTAATGCTTATACTTTGAACCATCGCGATTCATCGCCGTCATAGTGTGTACTACATTTTTCGCGAACTAAAACCCTTGGCACCCTGCAAGCGTGCTTTTGCCATTTGACTGCGAATGAAAATAAACCCATTTTAAGGTCAGTTGGGAAGAATCATTTATTTTGATCAGCCTTAGTTTGTTTCCCAAAAAATTGCTTGTGTAAAGTTTCCAGGCAGGGAAACACAGAACATAAAACGATTCCGTTGGCGTATTTTTAACGAAAACACTCTGATCTAATTTGACATTTAAAACAAAACATTCTTTACACATCATTTACCCTGGTTGCGTTAATATTTGTAGAAATTGTATTATTTATACCCGACAAATTAATCCACAACTGAGCGTGCTGCAGCTGAAATCACTAAATAATGTTTTTTTTGTAACTCCAAACTCTAGCATAACAGCCCAAAAGGCCACCTTTGGGTACGTTATAATAACCGGTATTATTTCTACCGAATTCCTACTCATCTGTCTCAAATATTAAGTTAAAATTTACAAGTTATAGCAAAAATACAATTTTTGACAAAAAAAGTTGGAAAAAAGACTCAGATACAGCACTAAAAAGGTTGCAACCAGAAACTAAGACGAACCTCAACTTATATCCATAACGGAGATTTTGGCCCATGACCCATTAAAGTCTTTAAACGAAATAAAAAACGTTCTTTTTTGGGGGGGGGGAGAGGAATGCCGCTTCAGTAACCTAGTTAGATTTTTAAAGAGCGTTGAGACTGCAGCGACTGCAATGGTAGTGGATAATGTAATCCAAGTTAGAGGACACATGAGCAATTCTTTACTTCAAAATCTTCGAAAGCGCTTCCACTGAATTGCCACCCGGGGACCATCGTTTCGGCCAGCTTACAGCAAAGTTGCAGTGGTGTGGAAATGGCCATGAGATGGCACGCTTATCAACTACCTGACAAAAATGCCTCCCAGTCATTTCCTGGGGATTTACGTAATGGATAAACTTACGATAAATTGGACACTTTTGAATGTTGATATGTGTTTATATATATTTGTTTTTACCTAGTCATGTTATTGGCGCGTTATTTTCTCCCGTTAGGTGTGGATTATGAATTAATAAATGATAACTTATTTTGTCGGTATTATTTCACCAACCTTAATGATGCCAGCTGTGTTCATGCAGTGCAATTGTATTTTTGCTATAAATAAACTTTGTCCACATCCAAGGTGGCCGCCTTTTATGTCCTTAAAATCAGTTCGGATTGCCCTAAAGTTTTCAGGGATTATTTCTTAAGATTATAATAAATGTACTAACATTTTCTTGGTTTTCCGTCTCTAAGTATAGTCAAGAATGTTAACTAGATGACAATGCACTTAAGGAAGTTTTTGTTCATGGGCGGCAAAAAAAATGCCAGAACTTGGCACTTTGCCTCAAAGGCAGGCGACGGGATTCTTTTTTTATAAAATGGATAAAAGAGTACCTCCCACTCAACAGGCAAGTAAAATGTAGTTGTCGGAAACTAATAATTATCGCCTGCTGTAGAAAACCGGTTACGTCTCGATAGTCCGACGTCCCATCGTAACACTGTGTAAGTTCACTGGTTCAGGTCGACTGCCCCTTAACCTAATCCTATGAGGTGGTCTGACCAACGGGACATCGAACCATTCAAACGTATACACCAATATGCCGCTGGACGAATAGTACGTTGGACTTGGAATACCACTTGAAACGTAGCCACAGACCTCATGACAGCGGTCAGAGAGTTTGTAAACAAGAACCAGATTTTAAAATGTATTCATTTAAATTAGACTTTCGGGATTATTTAAAGAAATACTAAAGATGTGCGCAAACAGACATATATATATTGTCGAACAATGTGACGTTCAACCTTTAATATTTTTGTGTCAACTGTCCATTGTTTTGTAGAAAAACTAAATGTAAATAAACACTTATTGTGAAACACCCTTTTATGTTTAGCGGAATGGAAGAAAACGTTTTAATCGCCCGCTACATTCCATCGCCTTCTTTTAATTGGTATTTGTGTCCAAAATGAGCACGACTGGTAATTTTTTGTACTCAAGCAAAATGTATGAAATGTGTGGTACCTTTAAATGTTGCACTCTTCCTAAACATCACACTTTCCCTGCACGTACACTATTTATGTTTATCTAATAGACACGGCGCCTATTTATACAGATTTGCGGCAAGCGCCCGTGTAAAATGTATACATTTAGCGCCCGTCTGAAAATGTATACTTTGCAAAACAAATCCTCGTCAAATGAATTGTCTAGGTCTGGCATAACGTCGTGTTCGTGTTCTCTTGCATCATTTATGTTGAGTGGCTGCCTTAAATTGCTGTGGTACTGGGCATATTTAAGCGTTTTCTTTTTTCCCTAACGTCACAAATATTTTTGTATAATTGTTTTCTACATTTTTATTAACTAGTATTAATTGCAGTATGTTTTTCAAAAATACAAATACCTGCAATTATGCGTCAGTCAAGGTAAATATCCCCGAACCAAAAAAAACCCCAAACAACCCCATAATTCGACAAATTTTCCATGTTATACTGTTGGATTTCACCCTGGACGCTCGGACTTGCTTAACATGGGGAAAACGATCCACGACCACCTGTTGTAAAATCAACACAATTACCATGGAAATATGTTCCATTCATACATGTATTTTTATACATAAAGTATTAATATGAAAAAAAATGAAAATCAACACTTAAAAGTAAAGTACTTCATTAAATATCTAACAGCCTCTCCCCATTTACAAATGAATGTAACACTAAATGGGCAATTTAACGGTGAAGTGAAGAAGGCAAAATCTTGTGAACAAAACATTTAACATTTATTACACATTCTTCATGCATTGCAACAAGAAACACGGTACGGAATTGAAGGTGAAAACGCGACTTTAATGTGAATCGTATTTCAGTAAGCTGGAAATTAGAAAGAACCCATTTCGGGCCAACATCATGAATTTGGCATAGTTATTTTAGCACCTTGTCTTGCAAGCGCAGGTGTTTTTGCTTCTAACTTGCAAAGGTTCCAGTTCCATAACGAGTTTATTTTTTGATTGTGAATGTCTTGAGCGTTTTAACTTAACCAATGAAGGGCGCACAAACTGTAAGGTACGTTTCCGTAATGAACGTCACGATTTTAGGGTATGTGGAAACATTCGGAAGTGAAAATTCCTTTTTTACCCTATTTATATACAGTTAAACTTTTCATTAAAATAAATGTGTGAATACCAAAGTTACACATTTTGACAACGCCCGCCCCCAACTTTTTTATATTCCAGTTTGCATTCATAGGTCCTGTCACAAACCCGGGTTCCCCCCCCCCTACCCTCTCACACGCAATGTGTCCCCGGTCTCATCATAACAACGCTCAGACAAAATAATAAATGCAGGCAAATTTACAGGGTACAACTATTTATTCAAACTATCTACACAAATATATCAAAATCAGCAAATGGGGAGAATTCTGCCAAGTAAATTATAAAATGCAAACACCAGATTCATACTAATTTCATGACCTATAGGACCAATATTAATAATTTACATATTCACCATACATTTACAACCCGAAGTCGCTGAAAGGCGAAAAGCTAACAGTTCTTAGGATGAGTCTTTGTCCAGCGGTCCAAGAACCGGTCCTTGCTTGACACAGGATGCAAAATTCGCTGTCTAAAACACAGCTCTTCAGACCAGGCAAACTTCCGCCCAAAATGGCAGGAAAAATCTCTCTGCAACTAACGCTGCTGAAGGGTAGGCTATCGCCTTATCTGGATTCTCAAACATCCACTCAAACTCTTCAAAATGTTGGAGCTATCGCTCTACAGTGTGCTATCGCACTACAAGCCTGTCTGCTTCTAACTAAAAACTACACCCAATGCATGTATGTGCACACTTCAGTGAGCCAGTATAGTATGGTAATTTCACCTTTAGAAAGTTTACCTGCACATGCCACACATAGAAGTAAACTATGCAGGGCCACACCTTAATTTGCATAAAATGTGTATATAAAAGGAACTAGGGCAAACTTCGCCACACGTAGTTCAAACAAATCCTAAGGAACTTATACTTGGCGTAAAATATCAGGCTGACGTGTGACAGGTCCAAACATTGTTATTAGCAGGGTCCTCATGTAAGTCCGACGCCTCATAAGTCCGACAAAATTGCATCCCCAACCAAATATAGGCCCAAAAGTCCGACATCTCATAGGTTCAACGCTTTATAAGTCCGACGCCTCCGTAGCTCGGACGCCTCGCAAATCCGACAATTTAACGTTTTCCGACGTCGGACTGACGAGGCGTCGGACTTATGAGGCGTCGGACCGATGAGGAGGAATTAATAAGTTTTATGCCTCATAAGTCCGTCGCCTCACAAGACCGCAATTTCGGACTTATGAGGCGGCGGACTTATGATACGGCCTCTTATTAACGATCGTTAACTTGGTTATTGTTTAGCAGGGGTTAAGCCTCTGTTTTACGCGACCTAGGTATCGTGGGGTCCGCTCATAAGTCCGACGCCTCATAGGTCCGATGCCTCATAAGTCCGACAAAATCGCATCCCCTAACCAAATAAAGGCCCATTAGTCCGACGCCTCAAAGGTCCGACGCCTCATAAGTCCGACGCCTCATAGGTCCGACGCCTCATAAGTCCGACGCCTCATTAGTCCGACAACGTAAAAACGAGGCGTTTAATTTGTCGGACTTATGAGGCGTCGGACGTATGAGGCGTCGGACCTATGATACGGCCCCGGTATCGTATACCTCAGTGCATAATCAAACGTTTAATTTACAGCCTTGAAGTAAGGAAATGTCGATCTTTCGACTAATGCCTTTAAATTACTAGGACGGTGACTGCTCTATGTTCCGACACCCCTTTGTTCCGACAACCTAGATTGTGTTACTCCCGGTTAGGGTTAGGGTCAGGAATAGGAATATGTGCAGTCGGAACATAGGGGTGTCGGAACATAGAGGTGTAACCACTAGGACGACTTGTTATAAAAGAGTAAGACATATATCGTCAAAGGTCAAACGTAAACAAACCAGACATTTTATATGGTTGAACATGCCGAAACGTGGCTTAAATAACCATCAAGTTTAGCTTAAAATTAATATGAAGTGCAAAGTTGAGTAATTTTGTTATTTTGAATACTCAAGAAACGGGGGCCGTCCAAAGGACCGATAGTCCGCCTATTTTTCCAGTCCGAAGGTTCTATAGTACAAAGGTTCGTTTATCGGAAGGTCCGAATGTCCGAATTGACAATAAGGTTCGATAGTCCGAATCAACAGGATAGTCCGATAGCAATTTGTACAGTTGATACACAGGCCATATACAACGTTTTTGAAAAAATATAGTACATCATGTTTTAAACCAATACCAAATAAAGTATAAATCATTCTTGAAATAAGATTTTGAAACGGGATAAATTCCATGCAATATCTTGATCTATGTTTCTTGGCATACTTACTCTGCAATCTCTCGAGTTATATAGTCGCGGATCCACCGCCGAAGCTGTCTATCTGGACGGGTGTTGTAAACTATTCTTGTCTGGTCGTTGAGACGGTGAGCGTTTCTCTTCATAAATTCTAGAATTCGTACATAATTTTCTCTGTGCAGTTGGTATGCCTCACGAAGTAATCGAATTTCTGCTTCCGCAACCACAATTTTCCTCTTCGGGCAGCCATGGTTTTCTGATCGATTGCAGGCCATTGATAGAATATATAGCCATGGGATTTCATTCAAGGAGTTTTCTTTTTCCAATAATCCTCTGCTCTTCTGTTCACGTAAGAAATGAAACTATTTGATCAGAATACACCATTACGTAACAAATGTTCGTGTCCAGCCGACTGCAGCCAGAGAATTGACAACAATACAACCTGTGTTATACTGCAGGTTAGAGTTGCAGCATAAGTTTGAAATAACTCATTGATTTACGAGAAAGTACAAATTGGGCATTTACCTATTATTTGCTGATGATTTGGCATTTATGCAAATTACACACTGTTCCCTTATTTGTTTTATTCTCGATATTTGATATGTTATTATATGTGCTTGTCTGAGATCACGCTGTAAAAATCAGCAAGTTTGCAATTTATTCCGGGTTTATTTTTTTTAATATGGCGGACATTTTTGAAATTAATGCAAATTGGGGAAAGTTCCACTGCGATGATGTTGGTAGACTTTTGATATGTTCGTATATATTCTTGTCTGATATTAAGTTGTTAATATAATAACGGGTGCAATTTGTTCTGGTCTTAATTTTTTTTTCTCATGATATGACTGGACTATGATACATGTAGCAACCGACCACTATAATCTGCATTGTCTCAAATTTCCCAAGGCTCAGTAGCGTAACCAGCGGGGCACTCTCATCTGGAGGATTTTTTGGCCATTTTTTTTTTGGTCATCACTGATTTAAATAATCAATCCAACCAACGGAAACCCGCTCAACAACCGGGGTTTCCCCATTTTTTTTAAAGAGTGCCTTTTTCCATTCAAATGCCCTTTTTTTCAACGGGCTTACCCCCCCCCCCCCCGATAATTTGTAAAGTGTGCCCTTTTTAAGGTTTTCGTTCGGGAATTAAGAAACGTACCTATTAGTACGACGCCTTATAAGTCCGATAACGGAAAAAACAAGGCGTTTATTTTGTCGGACGTATGAGGCGTCGGACCTATGAGGCGGAATAAATAAAGGTTATGCCTCATAAGTCCGACACCTCGTAAGTCCGAAATATAGGTACGTTTCATAATTCCCGAACGAAAACCTTAAATGAACCTAAGGCTACGTTCAGCGCTGTAACTTTTGATCTGATTGGTTATGCCGGAGAATGCCACCATGGGCAGCACTGGTCGGGGCAGCAGTGAACCTAACGCTTTGCAGACTCCCTGTGATTGGCTGTCACCAAACTATTAACATGATTACGACCTCCCATTTTACTGAGCGACTAGTGATTGACATGCGTCCCTTTTGACTGAGAAATGAGGGTATGGTTGACCAGACATCGCGTCTTCTCCCTTGAAAAAGGTGTTCCAAGATTTACATACTCCTCCGATCCGTGGTGTACTGTAGAGTCAATCAAGAGCCGTTACAACTTTCCACGTGGCAGCACTCACAATGGGTCGTACTCGTACGTATACAACTAGCAAATGCTTTTTTTATACATACGACCCAATGCACTAGATTTTGTATTAAAATGTGGGTGTGGCCACTTATAACATTTGCAACGGCTCCTAAACGATTTTACAATAGTAAATCGTACTGTCATACTGTGCTTTATATAAAAGTATTGTCTTTTATTAATGGAAGTTCGGTGAAGAATGTTGTGGTCATTGTAATGACCACAGTCGTTCATCGTGACCATTGATTCTAGACAGAAGGGATTATCAACTAGAGGTATTTTGTGAAGCAAAGACGGTTTGGCTTCAGTACAATGGGCAGCCAGCGCTGCCAGTAAGAAGCGAGACATGGGATGTTGTAAATGTAAACTTAACCCACTTGATGCAAGTATATTACTGAGACAAGGAATAAGATCACGCTGGTTTTACGCATGTTAATGTTGTACACGCTGGTTATACGCATGTTAATGTTGTACACGCTGGGTTTACGCATTTTAATGTTGTATGAATTTATGAAAATAATTTTGCAACTATAGATATTTGCATTAATTCGTCAATCATGGACAAAAGTTTGAAATGTGCCTCTGAAAAGGCTCCAAATATTAAAATGTATATTTGTCGACTCGATAGATGCATAATTAAGCATTACAACACACAGAATCCAACCCACCCTAAAGCCCTAAAAGAGGGGGAATTTTGTTTTTAAACAAAAATCGTGATTTTAATGTCAATTTTGAAATGAAAACGCTTGATCAAGGTCCTGTCGGCTTTAGAAATGAACAGTTACAAGTATGGAATACTTAGTTTCATGATATATGTAAACAGGCCATGTTATGTCTGTGTCATGCTTGGTTGAACTATACCATGACATAAACAAACTGCCCTAAATTCCCCCGTGAGTGAAAAGTTAAACTAGACAGCAGTCCACTTAATAAACAGCAGCTCCTGAAAGATTTTTATCAGTTTCTACTAAATCAGCATCCCCAACGCCCTTCAAAAGTAGGTTGTCCCTCCCAAATGATCAGCCCAATGGACAACTTTTAAGACACTTGCTTGGTGCCAGCAAACATACTGGCCCTTTTCAATTATTTAAGCCAGGTTTAAACAATGGGGGAAAAAACAATTTACTTGTTTCCACCCAGCAATAAAGGGAATGTACAACATTTGCATTCGTAGGGGGGTCAGTGTGTGTGTGTGCACCTTTTCTTGCGCCGACATCTAGCCATGGAGTGCCCTTCTCCAGCTCGCTTCAGACAGGAAAAGCAGACACTCTTCTTGCCATGACATGACATGTTTGTATTCTTGTATGTCAGCGCTGTGTGTGTTGTATCTGTGGCATTCGCCTTTGATTATGCTTGAAAAATGTTAGGGTTGCGATCTGAAGTAATGCGCCTACAAATGTCCCCCCCCCCCACCCCACCCCCACCGCAGCACCAGGTCTGATGTCGGGATTTTGTCACGTTTTTCATGCCCCAAAGTGTTGATTTTGGTCACTCAAATGACGGCGTTACCATTGGCGTCCTACATGGAAATGTATTTTCCAGTGCACCCCAAGTATGTATGTCGGAGCATGATCGGGGTGTGTCACTTAAATTTTGCCCGAGGGGTGGGGATTTTGTCACTCCAAAAGTGACAATCCCCACGTCTTGGGCGGGGAAGCTCGGGGGCAGGGGTGCAGCTCGGGGGAGGGGTGGGGGAAACAATTGATAGGCGCATAAGGTGTACGTATGTGAATTGTTTGAATGATTTATGGTAGACGTGATATGTAGTTTATTGTGTTGTAATGTAGGTTGGTTGATGGAAACACACAGGTCTAAGAAGTTAACTTATTTGTTGATGTTGAATGTGATAGGTGTGGATTTTGGATAGATGTGTCTGAGTATTTTGACGAGATGTGAATGATTGAATTCCTTGGTTTTTTGCATTATGATTAGACCGTTGTCAATGTATCTTTGAAAAATTAAAATGTTTGGATGCTTGTGATGGTTGTGGAAGTTGTCTTCTCTGTGAGCTAATATGAGGTCTGCGATTTGTGATGAGTGGTATGATCCCAATTGTTGTATGCCAAGATTCTGTTGAAGATGTGATTATCTATTTTGAAGTTACTGTAATTGCTGCTGAATGTATGTAGCTGTTTACAATATGTGTAAAATACTGGGGGTGCTGTAGTTAGTCTGTAATTTTGAGAAGTGTGTCAACCATATCTTGTGGTGCAGTGTTGGTGTATAAGCTTTCAAATTCAAATTCAAATGTGATCAAGGAGATGTCGTCGTGGTAGTGTATGTCTTTGAAGGTAGGTTTGAAGGGCTTCAATTAATTGTAATGAATTTGTAATAATTGGCCATGGGAAATCGTTTTCAAAAAACTTGTCTTCGAATCTACTGATTTAAATGTTGAGATAATGTCTGAGTGTTATAGAAGTTGTAGCCTTGGTCAAGGCGTTCGTCATTATTCGTCCGCACGCGGTAAACGATCGGCGACATAATTATCCTCGTTGTGCATTGCATTAAAATACATCAGCGCGAACGGCGACCTCATTTGGCCACTATTTTATACAAATCATTTGGATCCGATCAAACGCCTTGGTCCAATCGTCCGAGAAAGCTTGTATTTTTCTTTATTTTCCGCAACATTTCCATTGCAGGACCTCATATGCGAATACAGGTTAGTGTAGACGGGGCTAATTATGTGGAGTGTCCAAATTACACCTTGGTATTCTCGACGTAATAAAGTCATTTGCAGCTTTTTGCCCTTTGCGGACGTGTCTGAAACCCCATTTTTGTTGTGCATTGAAGCACGTGTGTGCTAACAACGTGTGTGTATGTATTATGTACAGTAGTACATGTCTCGCCATTACCCCCTCGCTAATACAATCATAGGCAAGTTTCTACGCAACGATCAGCCAATAAGAAAACGACGTTTAAGGTCAGTTTAGACTATTAGCATAATATGCACCACCCCCAAAACCTCGCATGAACGATTGGACCAAGGCGTTCGTCTGGATCTGAATGATTTGCATAAAATAGTGGCCGCATTAGGTCGCTGTTCGAGCTGAATTTTAGCGCACTGCATAGCGAGGATATGTCGCCGATGGTATACTCAAACGGACGAATAATGACGAACGCCATGACTAAGGCTATAGAAGTGGGTGATGTTATCCAACTGTGTGCGGTAATTATTGGTCGTTCTTTTTTGTAGTGATTCATTGGATGTGCTTGGCGTATTTTTGAGTTTGTGAACTTTAGGGAGGAGATCCATGGAGGAGAGTTATCTATGTAATTAGATGTTGCTAAAAATCGTAAGTAGGTCTGAATGTGCATCTTTGATAAGCTTGTTGACATTTTCTGAGTTGAATATGCTTGTGTGAGTGTACGTTTTGCTGTTGATTTGTCGTTTGTATTCTTGTATGTACCAGTAAGTATGATTGATGCAAATTCCCATGTCTTTCTCTGATTCGATTTGTTTCAGTTGTTGTATACTTTGAAGTATTGTGTTGTGTAATGTGTGAATTTGCATTAAGTGTGTTGTGTGAAAGTTTAATTGATTCTTCTTATGTGGATTGTACGTATGCGAAGGTGTTCTTGTAGACGTTAGGATTGCTTAACATGTTGAGTTTTTTTGGGTTTGTATTTTTTCAGTACTACGTTATCTATGTAGTTAATGCTAAACAGCGGAAAAGCCTTTGTTTTTGTTCTGATTTTCTTTTTCTTCTTTTTCATCTTTTTGGGTCCACCCCAAATCCCATTGACTTTGTACACGTTTTTGGTACCCGCCACTTTTGATCTAAAACAAAGTTTTCCAATGAAACTTATCTCAGGTAAAGACACTATAGTGAAGTTGTGTCTCGAAGAGTGACGTCACGTGACGTCATCACAAACGTGCATATTTGGAAGGCCTATATCTACAGAACAGTAATTCCGATTGGGTTGAAACTCGGTATGTTGGTAAACCGGGATGTGTTATAGGTAAGAATTGAGGTGACGTAACGATGACGTCATCATGCGATTTAATATATTTTTTTTAATTTTTGAGCTTTAAGCCATATCTCACGAACGCAACATGAAAAATTCAAAATTCCTTTTGTATTTCGTTTTCGCGAATTTCCAAAACATATATAACAGACGTTCCCATCCTCATGAAACGTTGTGAATAGGTAGATAATGTCACAAGTATGCAAAATTTGAAATGACGTCGTCATAAAATTATCGGTTGATATTTTTATCATATTTTTAATTTTTAAGATTTACTCCGCTAACAAAATGTTACTTTCTTTCATGGGATTGATGGTGTTGTTACGAGGACGTCATTGCGGGACATGCGACGTCATGTTAAAAGGTGTAAATTTTGAAGTCCTATACATGTATGTGAAGAATTAAGTCCTCTAACTACGGTATCTAATTGCACATGGACAAAACACCCCCCCCCCCAAAAAAAAAATACGGAAAAGCCCTATGTTCTGTTCATCGAACAGACATAGCTCTAGTTTGTGTTGTGTTGTGTGTGTTTTGATGTCTTTTTGAATCGGTGTTTTAAGTGAAGTGACTTGTTTTGTGGAGTTGGAGTTATGTGGTTTAAGTGAATCGAGTTGGGCAATGTTGTCTTTGACTAGTTCTTCCAAATTGTCTATATACGCTTGTGTTGTAAGATGTGTGTATTTGTTGTCTGATATCTTATTGTTTGTGACGAGGGTTTCTTGGTTAACTGTTTGTTATAGTTGGTGCACCTTTGGAATGTATTTATAAAGAATAACACAGTGTTTGTTGTAATGTTTGACGAAAGTGTTCAATTTGAGTGATGATGAATCCAGTAGATTTGACCATTGAGCGAGGGACTTGGGTTTCTCTATCTTATTGAATAGGGCGTTCTTTGAGAACGTGGTCAAAATTGTGATGGTTGCAAGCAGATTACAGGGTTAATTATTTAAGAATGTATTACCAAGGTGTAAATGTAAATAAGTAGAAGTGACAATCTGGAATTAAAGACGTAAATAAAAACAAAAGGACTTAAAGTAAACTTAATTTATCTGAATCCTTTATGAAGTGATCAAAATGGCGCAAAGTAGAAAGTTATTAAAGTGAACAGTAGGTTAATTGTTTATTTTTTAATTGTTTATACATGTATTTATAATAATAATGTTATTATAAATACATGTATAAACAACGCGAAATTTGTATTGGAATTATAATGCTTACAATTTTTGAAAATAATTTATTATATTAACTGATGGTGTAAGTAAACGTAGTTGTGGTTTAAAGTTGATGTAAAGTCTGTTTGAAAACTATGATTGGTGAAGCCGTAGTAGTAGGAGAACTTGGGCTGTTGGAGGTGTTGGGTATATGAGTACAATTAGCAGATTCGGGAATGTTGAGTAGAAAAAACGATGTATCTAGAGGTTTAATGGAATCGATGAAGTTGATTTCCGCAGGTGTCCCCTCAGTTACGGTAGAAGGAACGTTAAAAGGCATTGTTCAGCCACCCATGTGGGATGCACTGCTTATGTTAGCAGAGTAAATGCAAGAATCAAGCAAATTAAGCTGTGGATGACTAAGAGGCCAAT
Organism: Patiria pectinifera; assembly: GCA_029964075.1. Classification (NCBI taxonomy): domain Eukaryota; kingdom Metazoa; phylum Echinodermata; class Asteroidea; order Valvatida; family Asterinidae; genus Patiria; species Patiria pectinifera. Next base: position 24,843,309 of record CM057150.1, on the reverse strand, counting down.
AGAGAATCACAGAGGAAAAGAGAGCAGAAACGAGTCGAGACAGCGGGATCAGGATGAAAGTTCAAAATGAAAGAAACCAAGGAAGATCGGGCACAGAAAGAGTATTAGGAAAGGAGAGGAAAGGAGGGAACACAAGGAACACAAAGGACGGGAGCATAAGGAGTATAAGGGAAAAGACATGGAAAGGCGAGCAGGTGAAAATGAGAAGAGACAAAAGAGCAAAAAAAAAGAAGAAAGACGGGAGCATGGGGAGGAGCACACAGGAAGAGAGATGGAAAGGCAAGCAGGAGGGAGTGAAGAGAAGGGGAGAGAAAAGAGCAAGGCAGAGATACCGGAAGAACAGCAGGAAAAGAAGAATGGAATGGAATGGAGTTAGTAGCAGGGCAGGAGGGGGAGGAAGAAGAAGAGAGAGATAGCTGCAGCAGACGCCGCCATTTCATTAATGGCATCAGATGAAGAAAGGGAATTACAGAATAGCCTAGTCTGAGACTGAGCAAGTTCTCCCCACTTCTGGGAAACCAAAAGGCATCAAGCTACAAACAATGATGAAGAGGACAGCAGTGGAGAGAACAGCAGCGGGAGGGAAAGTACTGATGGGAAGTATATTATACATGAAGTAAAGCAAAAATGCAACAATTCTCCTATGATATGTTGACAGTCAGCAATACAACAGGGAAACAAACACCCGCAGACTTTCTGGTCAGAGACTCAGCTGAGAAATCAAGAACAAAAGGATCATCAGTAGTTCAAGGTTCAGTAGAAGAAAACAAGGCAGCTACGCAAGGCATGGATATAGCTGCATAAGTACATGGTTTACAAGTGAACTTTCTTAGCCAAGACTTTGGTTGACATGGAACAAAATGTTTAGCTTGAAGAGTTTAGCTTTTTTCAGTTGGCCTCCAGCTGCTATAAGAACAGTTCATGGTCCCTGTGTAGACCTTCGATTGTCCTTCCTTCACAAGGTGGACGAGTTCCCTTCTCAAGTGCCATATCTGCACTGGTTATGATGCACCAAATGCAGGGTTGACGACCTGTGAAAAAAAAAGTTTTATTTATAACAGCTGTATATATTTACTTTTTAGGTAAAGCATTCAAGCTTCTACTGCAGTCAAAGTGGCTTAACTTACCACTTGCACCGGAGATCCCCATCATCCTACACAGGAACTCATAGTCGCCAAAAAGGTACACCGCAAGTTTCTTACCCCTGTGCAATGAAAAAAATAATAGGTATTGAATATAGTTTAAATCATTACTTATTTTTTTATTTTTTTTAAGTTTTAAAACAAGTTGACTAAATATTATCTCCATGACATCTTCGAAATGCTATCAACCTGTTCTTTGTAACGATCAAGGCCAATATGGAGATTCCCAGCCGAGTCCGTAGACTGGAATGCACACAGGACAAATGTGTTTAGCTTGGAGTTTGGATTTTGTGTATTCACCAGCTCCAACATCAACTTAAAGCTTCCTCCGCCCTTGTCGCCTCCGATCTTAAGCCACACCTCATCAAGTGGCTGTTCCTTGTGCCAGTATAATTTTCCTGATCTACAGGAAATTGGAACATTGATTATTTTTCATAATGTCTGTTATGCCAGTACAATAGGGGATGGGGTTTAATTCAATCAGATATTGTTTAAGTGAGTTAATTAAATTTTACCTTGCAGCAATATTGTTAAAAACTTTATATACTCAAAGAGTTAAGTTATTTTGAGGGTATACTTTTTTTACCTGTCATATTCATCCAACAAATTGATGATGTATGTTGGAAGGTCTGAGATGTAAACACATGGTGCTGGTTTGGTGGTCATGGAATTGCCTTCACTGGAGAGAAAGGTAGTCTCTCTGCAACCAACATATTTTGCCCCACCGATTTCTTCCCAATTGCCCTGCTGGATTGCTCGTTTTCCATTATGATATTGTATTGTCGCAACCACCTGAAATAATTGCAGTCAAAAGTGATAAGCCTCATACATATCCATGTATGTATTAACTTTTTGCTTTGTTTGCTTTCTTTGTTGTTTTTCTCTTTATTGTTTTATTTCATAACTGGAAATATATTTCTTACATTTTCAGCCCTCGAAGACCTGCCCAAGAAAGACCCAGATCTGCTTTCAGTGCAAGCTCATGCTGTGCTGAGATATGTGTCTTCATCTGAAGGCGTCCAACCAGATCTTGCAGGGATCTCCTAGATCTTGAGGATTGTATGAGATGGCCCAGCTGAATGTTGGATTGGTCTTCACCAATGTCATTCAGGTTGTCCTTCAAAAGCTTGGTTCTGCGCTGGATAGTTCGTTTGTCAACATCGGTGCTTGGCTTTTGTGCATGAGGAACACGCTTGACATACATAGCCTGTAATAATTGCAAAAACTTGGTTTGATTTGAATCCCTATTCAAAATGTGAGCATTATAGACCATGTCACCTTCATAAAAACATGAGTGACCTTGTATGTGATAGTCAATACTGTGACGAAGTTGTGATGTCATCAGTGACATGGTCTGTACTGTGTTAGTTAATTTTTTATTCTATTCAATTTAGGGAACTCTCAAAGTCGGAACGTTCCTGTTCCGTATGGAACGTTCCTTTTAACAACAATGTGTATTCTTATTGGGAATAACGCATGTTCCCAATTGGAACAGGCGATATTCCCTGGTGGTTCGTTTCAAGCATTTCAACTTGTGAGACGTTCCCCTAAGTGATTATTAAAATTACTTACTGCGCCTTTGGTTGCAAGTCGCACTGATGTTCATCCTGTGTCATCAATGCACTTCTTGAGGAGATAGGAAGTCAACTGCTAGCCTACTTTTCCCAGGGGGGCCACATTACTTTCAAGGATGTCTTTGTAGACCTTCTCATCCGCCATAAGGGAAGATTTAGGGTCGAAGCAGTCATGCTCATTTGTATTGTTCATCCAACTACTCCGTTTACATGTTGAACATTTAACCCTAGCTGCTTGTAGTACATCCATAAAGTATTGTTTTGGGGGGCTTATTTCCTTGAGATTGATGTTTTGTTTGCACGTTTTGCATACTATGGAACAAGATGAAGCTGAAGTAAATTCCTTCTGAAGACATGGCAAACAAAATATGTGTTCACATGGAGTTTCTACTGGCCTAGATAGGAGCGCATTGCATAGCTTACAAATAAAAGATGAATCATCACAAGTGAAATTATGACTTGGAAAGGAGATGGTTTCTTGGGACAACATCTCAAATCTAGCTGTTACTTCAGTTTTGTTGTTGTTCTCTATGTCAACAAGTTCAGTCACTCTTGCATATTTTGCTTTTCTTGGCCGTCCACGTTTATCCTGTAGCACTTTGGAACACACATTGCAGGGCCCTTTCGCAGGATGTACACTCCAATCATTAGGCATTTGACGGAGAATTGGTAGAAACAAATTCGAATAGCATAGGTGGCAAATGTAGGGAGGATGGCGAAGGGGTTCATCAAATGACACGTCGATATTATACTTTGCCTTGATTTTATCAGTGTACATGGAACACTTCTTGACTGGTTTCTTTGTGTTTCTTTTTTGAAATGTCTGTACACGATCACCACAGACTCTGCATAATTTATGTAAGTTTTCTTCGTGGCCATCCATAGCTAGCTGTGACACAGACGATTTGAGGACTGGAAAAAATAAGGACAAATAAATTGTCGGTAACTACTTGCATGGCTTTACAAAAATGGGGGGGGGGGACTATGAAAAAGTCCAGTTGACCAACAATTTAATACCTCTCTTGAATTATGAAAGGAAATTATTTACTATTTTAGATTGTCACGTCAACTCATGATTATATTTTTGGTGCACGACCAAGCAAACTACCTTTTGTACAGTCCTATGTATTTATCAATTTAATTCTTTACTATTTTGTGTAATAAAGATTGGCATGGCTTTCATGACTGTTAAATAATTGTCATATATTCCTTTAAGCCTATTATAAAATATACCCAAAATAAAATGAAGTATTTATACTACGTACGTGCGTGACTTAACTTACAAACCCGCCCCCTATGTTTACATACAATTACGTAATGGCTTTGAACTATCGACCTTCCGTTTTTCGTCTTTGCGGTCATGAAACGCACAGGGGAATCCCACCATTTATTAAAAAGCTACTGGGTTTGCTCATTTGAAAATATCATCATTCAATAGAATTAAGTTTCATTGTTGAAATCTTACTTTCCAGATGCTACAGATAATTCATCTTTATGTAGAAAATTCCACTTGAAATCCACCTGTTTCGCGTCATGAACGTAGCGAAACTTGTGCACAAATCGCTCTCTATTTTCGCGCGAATCGCGCCTTCACGGCCGCGGAACGGCCGTATTATTTTTTCACTACATGACAGACGATAATTCTGCCATCTACTATTGGTTAAATCTTCCCTGTAATGAATATTCATTAGGATAAATATGGGTTTTAATGAATGGGGTTTCCGCGAAAAAAACCAACAGGTCACTGAGTAATGAATATTCATTTTTGCATGACCCCGGCGAAAACTTGCGCATGCGCTTAACCGTATGTCGCCTGTGGAGCATTTTAAACAGCGGTGTACCCCCAATACTGCTTTTCGAACCAGAAATGACTGGCCTGGTTCTGGTAACTGTACAACTTATGTAAGTAATTAATGGCTGCTAGAAATGTGACAATAGTACTAGCAGCGTAGTTGCACTCGTTTAAGTGTGTAACAAATAAGGCAATGATAATCGGAGGCAATGGTAGTGAATTTTTAAACCCATACTTCTGTAGAAAATCAATTAATACTGTGTGAGCCCTTTGAAACGTTTTCCATGTTGACGTCAACATCGAATTAGTTAGCAATTTTAACAGTCCGGGAACCAGTTCTGCGGCTGTAGTTCGGCCGGGAGCGTTAGTGGATGTTTCTCGGCCTACGGGGCTAACGTTTTGATTGCATTGATCTGTAAACGAGATAGTTTATCCGCTAGAATATTATCTGTTCCTGGTAAATGTTTTGCTTTCAATTGAATATTGCACTTCATTAAATTGACTACTAATCTACGTACAAGTACCATCACTTTCATTTCCTTGCAAGTGTTAGTATTTATGATGGTAGCTAACGCAGCATTATCCGTGTGGATCATAATCCTCTTGTTTGCAAAGAATCGCCCCCATACGCTCACGGCCGCCAGTATTGGATATAATTCCTTTAACGTAATACACTCTCTGGCCCAAGCTTCTGGCCATCTCCCATAAAACCACTGTTTGTCAAAGACCGCTCCGTAACCAACATAACCTGATGCATCAGTATACAAATGCAGTGTGTGTGCAGGTAACCACACTTCTGAAATAAAAAAACGCTTTCCCATTGAATTGTTTTGAAAATAAAAGCCAAGCTTGTAAGTCTTTTTTTTGCGAATTAAATAATAATAATAATAATATCGGAGTCTTATATAGCGCACGTATCTACCAACTATTAGGTACTCAAGGCGCTGGAGATATGTCTATTATTACAGAAAGGTAAATAAAGTTTATGAAAAATATGAGACCCATTATGTAGCACCTTATAAGGGTTAACAAGGTGCTGCGGCGCATATTGCAGCCTTAACGAATAATACGTATAAAGTGATGTTTGCTTTTCACACCTATTGTTAAATTAATCAGTCTTCTCAAAAACGCCCTTCCTTGGATTACTACTCTACATGCAAAATTAAGAAAAACTATTATTGACTGCAGCTCTTTTAGCTTCAATTTGTTTTTCGTTAAGGCTTCACTGACTAGGCCGATTGCTTTTGTCAACTTTTCGGCTGGCAGGCGTGCAGACATTGTGTTGCTGTCTAATTCAATTCCTGCGAATGTAAGGCAACTTTAGGGGCCTTCTGTTTTTTTCTGGAGCAAGTGGAATTCTAACTCTTCAGCTAATCTTCGAAAACCTTCTAAATTACGTTGGCCTGTTTGTGGTGACGTTGAAATGATCAAAAAAATCATGTAGTATGTGCACCAAGCCCCCTGGATTGAGAGTCCTTTTCGCGATCCACTCTACTGCCGTACTGAATGTTTCAAAGATTGCGCAACTTGAACGACAACCCATCGGTAATGTTCTGTCGTGGTAAAAATTACCTTCCCACATGAAACCAAGAAGGTTGTGATCGTTTGGATGGATGGGTATTATTTTAAATGCCGATTTTATATCTAGTTTTGTTAAAACGCACCCTCGTCCTAATTTATTTAGGATTCTAATAGCATCATCTGTTGTTGCATATTGTACTGTGGCATTGTCATCTGGAATCCCGTCGTTAACGGATCCTTTTGCTGGATGAGAGAGATGATGAATAATATGCGAAATGTTCCCGGTTGTTTTTTAGGAACCAACCCAGTGGGGCTTGCACAGAAATTTGGTAAAGGCATTTCACTAAAAGGGCCGTCAATTTTATTGTTTTGTTTTTTAATTTTGAGCTTTTCTGAAACTATTTGAGGGTTTTGTAAAGCTGATACTAAGTTTTTTGACATTCGCATTTTTTGAGTGCCAGTAAAGCCTAAACAAAACCCAGACGTAAAACCTTCTACATGTATTAAGTATTGACTTTTTGCTTTATCATACCCCTCCAACTTTTCTTGGAGAATTAGTTTATGTATTGGTGTTGTCGGTTCGTCTGCGGTTATGGAAACACTGCCCGTTTCTCGCACCTCGTTTTGCTTGATCTCTTTGGATTGTATTCTGTGAGGCGAACTGTCACGGTCTTGCTGCAAAACTGCGTGAAAATGTTCCCCGGTTTCTGAAACTGGATTGAACTCGAAAGATACACTCTTGTTCTGGGTGATTTCCCAAGCACCTTGAACATCTGTGTTGGTAACTGCATATTCCATAACATGGTATTCTTTTGTTGTAGCGGAAACAACACTTGGTTTGATTCTGGTGTGCGTTTCTGAATATACGCATCTGTGACTTGCCTTGGCTCCCTTTGTGTTCATTTTCACTGTTTGTGCTTTTAGCCTTTAATTACAGCTCGGTATGAAAGTGGTTCCAAGGGAGCTCTGTGACTTGCCGTAATTTCCTGAAATTTATATCATACAAATTGAAATTGCCTTCTTCGTCGGCGATTTGTCTCACGATTTCTCCATACTTCAGGAGTTTGGAACTCTCTTCTGAAAACTTTCGTGTATAAACCGTTGAAAAAATGGCAAATGCAGTTATCCATTCTTTGATGTTCTTGGGTAGCTTTTTGCTCATAGGTACCATAGCCAACGAGTTCTCACCTTTTTCTGTTTTCTGTACCAGAATTTTGTTCTGAACGGCTTGTGATGGGTTTATTCTACATATTCGTTTGCCCAAATTGTATCCCTTGTTTCCTGGTTTACTGCAAAATCAAAGGTTAGTGGTGCGGAAACGGGTACAATCTTTCCAATACCAACTGACTCACCTGCACTATCAGTAAACAGGTTTACAATGTTAGAAACTGGTGATACGTCAGAATTCGGCCCCTGTCCCAATCCTGATGTACCCAGCGATGTCTCTTTCGATGTTCCGTAGTTTGGTCCCTGTCCGTGACCCGCAGTAGCTGCTGAAGGAACGAAGTTTGTTTGTGCTGTTGATATTCCTCCACTTGGGTTTTGTGGTGTCCAAGTAGATGCTGCAGGTACAATTGTGTGATCTCCTACTGCTGTAACTGCTTCCGGTCGTTGTTGTCCTGCTTGGCTTGTTTGTTGTGGTAACAACTTGTTTAGTTCTGTTCTTACAGCTTGTCTGATGTGATCTGTTATTACCGTTACTACTGTCTCTGTGACCGTTTGTTGCATGTCTCTGATGTCTATAACTAGTACTGTCGTGGCCTGCTCGTTTTCTCTCCATTCTGTATAGGTGTTTTCTGTAACGAAAACAATTATCTACGAAAGCAGTAATTTGTTTTTGGTTTTTTTCCCCCTAACATTTCTGTATTGATAAATATTCTGTTACTTTTGAATCTATTTCCAGCTTGTAGGACTCCTCGGCCGTCCTCGTTTACAAGGTCGAAATTGATGTAGCTGAAACCCGTTTATGAAGCGATTATCACCTTTTTTAGCGGACTTGACGTAAATATATATATATATATATATATATATTTTTTGGTAACATCTTAGCTCTTCCGGCAAGGGCTCCCGAGTTGGAAGGGCTCCCCGCTCTCAGCTTTGTTTCTTCTTGTTTTTTTAAAGCCTAGCTTTTTAGATACTTAAACACGCCGGTATTAAGATATCTAATTTGAACCAATTATTGAGCGTTAGAACCTTGCTGTAGGTTGCCGCAGTGCTTATGTTCTTTTGAAGTGGTTACTTACTGACGTCATGACCTGACTTTAACCCAGCCTTAATTTTTTAAACCAAACAAAATTGCTTCACGTATGGACTTGTAATATTTCAATTTCGAAATTTACACACACTCAAATTATGTGTCGTTTCTCCGTCCAATAGCCTGAAAACGCAAAACAATGCACGCTTACCCGTGCATGCAAGCGTTGGGCTATCACTTAGAGGTCTTGAGCTGTCTGCCCCAAGAGAAAACAGAACCCAAATATTTGAAAATCAGCTTTGTAGCAAAGTGCCGACGCGCTCTGCGTTAGCGCGTGCGCGTGTGCTAACGCACCTCATTCAACAGCAATGATTGGCTAAATAACAACACTCCTACGGTAGCTTGTAACAATACATCAGTGCGTATGAACTGGGCTCAAAGTCGTGCCATGCATGGGCAGTGAACGTACAGCAATACGTTAGTGAAACTGCACAGCATTACATGGAGTCAACGTAGGCACAGCTGAGAGTAATATTAATTGAACAAGTATCATTAATTAAATATCTTATGTGAAACTAAGTTCTCAGCTAATTAAAAAGGGTCAGTGGTTCTAAGTTATTCAGCGAGTTCTATCCTTAATTTAATTAGGAACTTCGGTAAGCATTGGATCTGTTAAAGTAAATAAGCATCTTGGCGATTTTCGCCGCACTACCCCCAGGTTAAAATACACATGCGTCCTCACATCTACTCACTTTAAAATAAAAACAATATTGAGAAATTGTATGCATCAACAATTCATCTTTTGCAATTTACAAACAAATACAAATTAAATGCTAAATCCTGGCAAAAAGTTTGTTTTCCAACGATATAATTGAACAGTTTTGTCCTAGCAGTTCTTAACAGTAAGTACAAATACTCTTGTCCTCAACTATATCGTATTTCACACTTTTTACAGAGAAGGTGGTGCTAACATTATGAAGCAATGTAAATCAATCATGCCGACTAATCAAAATCTTCCTATGGCTCAGCAATTATGTGTTCAGAGCAAATCTTGCCTTGTCATTGCATGTACACTTTAATTAATACGATGTAGGTTAGCACGTCACAGCACAGTCGTACACAAGTACCATGGACGAAACTCAAAACGTACTTTTATTTAACTTTAAGTCTTGTTAAAACTTTGGAGCCAATTTGGTCTCTAGAACAATAACAGATTCTCCTCCCCTAGTATTAAACTCACCAGGATTGGTCGGAAGTCTGCACAAATTATTAATGAAATACTGGAAATACAGAGCACACATTGTTGACAATCTCGTGTCAGTAAACAAAAATAGCACGTCTGGTGCCTGGGGGTATTAGATTTCTGAAGACTGTAAGGACTCCGACTTTAGGCTTCACGCAATGAATAGTGGGTAAAGATCAACCAATCACAAGCTAAAAATTCCTGAGTTACCATGACGTATTCCCAGGTCCGTCATAAGCATGGAAAACTCGGAAAGGCGGCAATTTGGAACTGCTTACAGTTTGTAAATAATGCAGTAAGAATACACGCTAATTTTAACTCAAACTCAAACACAATACATTTCCAAAATAAAAACCATAGCTATTGTGGCGAAACAGTCGGTGGACTGGTGCGAGTTTACCATGGCTCGCCTGGTTCCCCGACGTCGTGCGTAGGGTATAGCGCGCAGTCAGAGATTTGTAGGCAGTTCGTCTGCAGACGCTGTTGAGTGAAATTCGGAACGCAATTATTGCCGATTACTGAGTTAACCTCGTGCATGTTCGCTGCTATCGGAAGTGTGGACATCGCGGCGTGCTGTTGAAGGCGTGTGGTGAGACCTTAGAGTCATAATTAGCAAGCTAGACCTTTTGTTGTAAGGGGAAATTAGCCTGGGTGGCTGTGGGTTGAGCTGGTGACTGGGGACCTAAGGTTCGTGTGGTATATGCAGCAGTATTCCCTGGTCGGGAATTGGGTTGCCTGTTGCCTGTCGACCTTTGTCGTCAGGAGTCACCTCGGGGTTATAAACCGCGCTCCGTAACCTGAGCCCAGTGATTTCTGTATGCTAGGTTGCATGTGAGGGTTACTCTGGTAAAGGCTTGATCAGTGTGTGCAGTTCATAACTTGTTGCTGTTGATCGCACTGGGTGTGCACAGTGAGGTTCTTGCCACTGTGGGATAATCTTTCTAGATAATCAACGAGGTTAATTACATAGAGCCTGGTTAGGCTGGTTGTTGTAAGCATTGTACAATAAGAGGTTATTGTTGTTTAAGGCTTACTTTGTAGGGATAAACCTAGAGCAGCGGGGAACGTTGTTCTGCGAGGTTTATTGGCCACTCATTGAGCTTTAAGCTTGTGTATTTGGACCGAATAAAGAGTTGTTTCTTGTTGTTCTCTAAGACACGTGTGTAGTGAGGTTTATTGAGGTTCCCCGGTCACCTCTAGGTTCCCTGCCACGTGAACTGTTTTTCCTTTAGCGTTGGTATATTTCCAACAAACGGACAGGCCTAGGACTTGAATCCTCCGTTCGTGACGTTGTCCCTCCTTATTTGCGCGTAACCGCTCATGCGCATGTAAGGTCATTAAATATTTTTGTGGGATAGTCAGCTCTTGTTGGTGTGGGTGTAATCCCTTATCCATAGACGGTCGAGCGCGCCACCTTATTAAGTATAGAGTAAATAACCGCCTACCGGATTGAGTGAATCGACAAGAATTTTCTGCGTCAATCAGGTGATTTATTTGGTCCTACGCTAGTGCCCATTGTTCGAATTCTCGGGTGCTGTAAATTTGCATAGCCAACCTGCCACTGTGGTCGTCCGAAGGCTTCTTTGGCTGAAAGCAGGCACTCGTTAAACCTGACAGAGTAGATCCGTCCGTCTTGGAAATGAGTTGCCTTCATCACCTGTCGGTAAATCAGTCCGTGATTTATTTAGTTGATGAAGTTTATTGTTCTGTTGTCTGACGAGGCCTTCAGAGAAAGCCTCTCTTCAAAGATTGCTGACTTTGGCCCCTGCCGAACTCTGCAGAGGGCCGTTCCTCAGGTAACCAGGCGTAGTAACATTCGGCCTAGTCACGGGAGGCTTGACGACAACGGTGGCTCCGGTGTTTGGCTTGTGCTGCTTGGGCTCGGTGGGGCAAGTTGCTGGGCCCACTGCCATGACTGCGGGAGTTTCTGCACATTCTACTTGGTCCTGGAAAAGTTCCCTGGCTGGAATCGTCGGAGGAAATGGGTCTCGGGGAGAAGTGCCTGGAGATGAAGAGGCAAACACCAACACTGGGTACAGTCGGCGGTGATTGTGTAGCAAGAGGGATGGAAAGAGACGGGGAAGAGATATCGTCGCAATCTCCTCCAAGATTAGCCCCATAAATGTGGCCAATCTACTGAACTTCCTCCGTAAATAAAGGCCACACTTCACCATGTACAAAAACATGTTGAACTTTGTAAAATTTTGATTATAACATTTAGGCTTCGTTTGCATTGTATTTTTGCTTTAGAATCATACTCCGCCTCTTTATAGGCTAATGAGAAAGTACTGCCTTCTTCAGATGTCAATTTTTGGTGAAATTTCCAGATTCGTTTCCACACGTTTGCGCAAAATTTCAACATAAAATTTCACAAGAATTTGACATATGGAAAAGGCAGCACTTTCTGAATATCCTATAAAGCGGGCGAGTATGCTTCCAAAGAAAAAATATACTACAAACTAAGCTTAGTGTACATAAAACTTTGACCAAGTTCGACATGCGTTTGTATATGGCGGAAGTGTGGCCTTTATTTACGGATGTAAAATTGGCAACATTATTGGGGCTACTCCAAGATCTGCCCTACAACCTCGTTATGCCTGCCAGATTTCTTGCCTTCTTGAGCTCTTGCACTTGGTGAATCCCTCTTCTCTGTTTTCAGCCCATCAGGTATTGAAACTATCTTGGACTTGATGGTCGAAGTCCGCTCTGTCGGTGTTGACTGCCATTGCGGCGTAGGCCTATTGGTCACTTGCGTTTTCCGGCAGTCCGGGGGCGTATCTTGTGCTCCCAGGGCATATGCTGCTGGTAATTTGTAAATTGATCGAACGTCTTGTCAATAACTTGCAAGTTTCTCCTCCGACAGCCCGTCGTTTTCCTCAGCATGTGCCTTGACGTTGACTAATCTTCCTCTGTCGACTATCTTGCATCTGGCGTCATTGACTTTTGACAGATTCTCGTCTGCTCGTCTTTTGTGTCACTGTTTCACAGCTTGGGGGCAGTTCCCTGTACTTTCTTGATTAATAAGTCCCAATAATTGCATTTGACTCAAATTATATTGCCTTCCCCAACCCAGCCTTCCCTTTTCTATTCCCCTATCCATTAAATCTTTGAGGTCTTGAAAAAAGAAACGCTACCAAGCTACACTACCATACGAACTCTACTTTGGTAAGGTTGACGTCCTGAGGTTATGACGGTGTCACATGAAAATCCGACTCCTATGAAAATCGGACCCCTTTTCCCTATTATTGGTTAATCCCTCTCACGTGACCGGTCACTTACCTAATTACCATACTTACGCATGCGCGTTATTACCAATGAGTCCGAATTTCATAGAAACGTAAATTCACGCTACACCGGCACCCTCAACACTTGTCCCGGTCAAGCACTAGCTCGACAAACATCTCCGGTTATCTCCTGATTAATCCCGACGGGTTTTTAGGGATTCACTGTACCCCTGGTTAGATCGAGCCGCGAATTCCCCCTTACGTTTTGGTGGCAGCGGTGTTTGATATCTCTGTGGAGACTACGCTACGAAGAGAAAAAGGAACAATGGAAAATTCAGACCCCGAGATCAAATTTTAACCCATTCAAGAAGGATTACCGAAAAGTGATGAGACGAGCCGGAGTACGGACCAAGGGGATTCCATTACAGAATCACCGATGAAGGTAGGGGGCTGTGCATCAACCCTATTGTTGATTAACTTGGATGACGAACGGGAAGAAGTAGCGAGAATGAGGCGGGACAACGATAATTTCAGAAGACAACTGGAGGTGATGAAGAAACATTTCAGTTTGAACTACTAACGGAGTTGAATCGCTGGGGAAGATCAGCAAAGGCAATCTACCTTGCTGCAAGTTTGCAAGGACCAGCACAATCCGTACTAGGCGATTTGAAAGGCGAACGAAGACGTTGTTACCATCCTCTAATCGCTGCTTTAGGACAGACACTCGGCCAAGAAAATCAGACTGAATTTATTTAGAGTTCAGCTGAAGAATAGGATCACAGGACGAAACGAAACGAAACACTACCAGAGACATTGACAAAGTAACAAAGACATTGACAAAGTAACATCTCATTCATGCGTTGAGTGACGCTAATTTATGAGATGGCGAGTAATTTCAGTCACGACACTCAAGTCTTAGAGTCGCCCTGGAATTGGAGGCATTCCAGGCTGCAGATAGGCAACGTACATGGTCGAGGAAACCTCGCAAAGAATCATAAATGCAGATGTCGAAAGACAAGGTCACAGAAGTCCCAAAAGGGAAAAGCAAAGTTTGCAGGAACAGGCCCATAAGTCCAACGCCTCAAGGGTCCGACGCCTTATAAGTCCAAAATTTCGGACTTATGAGGCGTCGGACTTATGAGGCGTCGGACCTATGAGGCGTCGGACTTATGATACGGCCCCGCTGATGACAGACGTTTTAGTACCAGGGCGAGTGGTGAATCCAAATAATATTGGCTTTGCTGTGATGGAGCTGACTGAGAAGTTTACCCAGCAACATGATGACCTGATGCCAAGGTTCTAATTGATGCAAGTTCAGAACAAGTTCCAGTGCGTCTTCTTAGTTTGAGTGATCAGCCTTCAAGATTGTATAAGGGAACGAACAAAGCAACAACAAGTGAGCCGATTAAAAAGTAGTCTCGACCAAAGAAAATAATGAGAAGATGCGTACAGCGGTTGTCCAAACCAAGGATGGAACAGCAACAAGCAGTGAACAGGCTAAAAATATTGTACCGGTAGTTTCAAGCAGGCACTCAACAGATTAGAAGAAGTGCTGGTTCGATTAAAGACAGCTGGGCTAAAGCTGAGCCCGAAGGAGTGTTATTTTTCAGCGAAAAGTGTCATTTTTTGGGTCATGAAGTTTCTTCAGGGAATCGCCACTGACAAGATGAAAATAGACGCGGTTCGAAAATGGCGGACACCGAGGAATGTAACTGAAGTAAGGAGTTTTCTTTGCCTGTGTTCCTACTGTAGACGATTCGTGGCAAACAAATTAGAGGTCGACGGAGCAACGTTGCAACAAGTGCACTGTGTTGTCCAAAGACACCCCACAACGAAGAGAAGAGAGAAAAAAACAGTCGAGCATGTCGAGCATAATTATGCAGTAGCGGGTGATGTTCTTGAACTTCACCCATCCCCAATAGCGATGCGACCAGCGACACCCAAGATTTTGGCGAAGCAGTTGGAAATAACAGAAGTGGAACAGCTGCTCGAGACACTGAACACACCACCAAAGGTGAGCCCGCCGATGGCCACTTCGCCAGCAATGGAAGATTTTCGGCCCCCTCCAACTCCACTTAGCCCGTCCAAGTCCATGGAGGAATGGATTCTTGTGCTGACCAAGATGGACTTCACCAGTCCCAGCCAACACGCAGCCGCCCCTACCATCGGTTTCGATCATCAGCTTTACCCGTCCCCGCATGGGAAGCAGGCCCCGCCCCCGAAGGTACCACCGAAGGCGCCCACGACGAATAAAGAGGATCCCAGCACGGCCGGAGAAACCCCCATTCCCACCCCCAAGTACTCAAGCGAGCTCGAGCACTGATCCCCACCTCTTTAACCATGCGGGGGAAGGCGTCCCCAAGTCTGCATCCGGCGCAGAAGTTTCATGGATGAGACAGCAAGCTGGCACTGATAACACGGCAAGAAAGACAAGGGGTGATTTTCTTCATCACCTTGACTTCGGAATAACAGTGCAGCAGGTCCAAAAGACGGCAAGATTTTCGATATATGTGACATCACTGCATTTTCTTCAAAAAACTTATGGTTTGTTTACATTCATTCACACCGTGTGAAAGTGAGCATTTTGGGGATTCTGTATAATTTATTCACATTTTTTAGAGCAGATTTACTGTAAGGAATGTCGTGAAGATTGATTTCAGCAATTTTGTGTGATATTTTGCTGTATAATTTTGGATAAATTTATGAGAAATTATCGCTATTTGAATTATTTTACTGTAACTGTTTACAAATATGGGCGTTGCCCTTTTACTAGCGCGTACTTTTGACTTAGCGCTGGGCGCGTAGCCCGCGCCCGTAGGGTACAAATAGGGCAGAATTTTTGCTAATTAAGTTATTTGGATTTGAATTTGGTTGATGTTGGTGTTGCAAATATATTGTGCTGCTGAATTCCGACGCAATTAATTGTGCTTTGGGGAGCTAGCTAGTCTGAGCTATTTGATGTAAGTGGACCAAATACTAGGGAGCCAAGCCAAATTTGATGACTTATTGGACCACCGCATTATTGACTTGGGCACATTGTTGCCTCATTCATTTGTGTATTGAGGAGCAAGGCTAATTTATAGATTCCTTAGAGCCCTACATTAACTGTGCACTGGGGAGCTGCTGGTGCATTGACTGCGTACTGGGGAGCCGCATTGAGTTAGACGCAGACAGTAGAGTCATAGTAATTTTTTATTAAGTTATTATAAAGAACTTCCGAGTTCTTGAGTGGAGATTTTGTTGGAATTAAGCTGACGTTTATTTTTTCCCGGTCGTATTTTGAGAAAGGCCCGAGGCCTATTAAGTATTTTGAGGGAGGCCTTGGGCCTTAGTAAATTCTTCTTGAAGGAAGACAGGTTTAAACGATACCTGGTCTTTGCTTCGCAAGATAAGTGGACAGGTTTAAACGATACCTTGCTCCATAATTGTATACTTTACAATTATGTAGAATAGAATGCACTGTTAATGAAAAGAGATATTTTTAACAGTGTAGAACCTTATAGAAAAACAGACTTGGATAAACAATTGCCTTGTGCAATGTTAGCTTATCGTAGTTCAGTGCAGGAGTCGGACACGGAATGTAGAATTACCATTAGATTTACAGGTACAGACGCCAGAGGAAGAAATCACTTCTGAGGGTAGTAATTATGCTGAGGAATTACGAGACCGTTTGTGTATAGCCCACTATAGGGCAAGGAGATGTTTTAGACAGGCTGCTGAGAATCAGAAGAAGAATTATAATAGGACAACCAAAGATGGTACGATTACTGTAGGGTCATTTTTTTATGTATGGCTCCAAAATCCACAGGGAAAGAAAGGAAAAGCCCCAAATTAGTCCTCCCTTAGGAAGGACCGTACAAGGTGGTAGCTCAACTCACTGACGTAGTGTTTTGCTATTCGCAAGGGAAGACATGGCCAGTTTGTTGTTATCCATGCAGACAGACTTAAGCCATATCAAGGGCCACCTGTTAGAGAAAACACTAAAAGATACAAAGGAAAATCAGTGGAACTTAAGAGGAGAAACCCAAAGAAAGAAAGAAACCAATGCGATAGGGGGAATTTGACATGTAATATTAGCAAGTGAAAACTAAACAAAATTGTTGGGTTTTTTGTTTTTTATTCAATCAGAAAAATGGATCTTGCAGATCTTCAGGAGGTAATTGAGAACAGGAGAATCGTCCGCTGTGAGACATGTGGTCTGAAGTTTTGGCAACGCTCAAATTTCAATAGACTCACATCACCACCCACCTGACCTACAGGGAGAAATCTAAATGTTGCCAGTGCCCTCAGTGGTATTGGCGACGATACCACCTCCGGCGGCATTACCAGACGGCCAACCCTAGCAGAGCCCGTGAAGCGGGATCCGTCAACTCCTTGTCTGCTGCCAACACCCCAGTAGCCAGCCAGAACCCCAGTGAGCCCCCCCCCCCCCCTTTGCAATAATCGAGGACACAGCCATCGATGTGGTAACTTCCATCCTCCGATGACATGACTGAAAAGGATGAGCCGCAGGAAAATAAGCAGAAGTGCCGGCGGCAACCAACCCGACTGGAAAGATTCTTCCAAGGAAAAAAAGTGCGAGTCACAAAGATACACACCGCGTTCTTCTTTTTAAG
Organism: Patiria pectinifera; assembly: GCA_029964075.1. Taxonomy (NCBI): domain Eukaryota; kingdom Metazoa; phylum Echinodermata; class Asteroidea; order Valvatida; family Asterinidae; genus Patiria; species Patiria pectinifera. Next base: position 24,826,003 of record CM057150.1, on the reverse strand, counting down.
CGGGGAAGAATGATCAAGAAAGACGTCACCGAGCGAGTGTTCGAAGGTGTCGACAAGGAGGAGTGAAATAAATAAATAAGTCCCCTGTTGTTACTTTATAATTGCTTTACTAATAAATAATTAGTGTTATATTTATTGCGTGATGAGTTTAGGCAAGAAAATGTTTGTAATAGCTAAATTCTTAGATAAAAATGCCATTAACATGGTAAGTATGAATAGCAGTGGTCAAGCCTGTAGGTTTTAACAAAGTTAGCCGAAGTACCTTGAGTACTAGAATGTACTAGTTTAAGTACTACTGTATTCTAGAGATTTCAATTGTCCATGTAATCTTAGCATTGCCCCAAAATTTAAATTTGCTGGGGACAGCAAACGCTCAAGGAGACGCTGTGTGACGAAAATGCCCATAAATCTCACATTTTCTGAAGTTTTTTTCACTGTAAAACTTACATTTATTCTTCTAGAGACCAGACATTTTCGTCTAGTAAATTCCTTTTGTCTTTTAGGCCTTATTGCCAAGTTATTTCAAGTATTTTCCTGCCGAAATTGTGTGTGTGCACTCGCGTGTTTTTTTTTTACGCATGTCAACTGTGCTATAAAAAGCGTGGTGGTAAAATCCAACATGGCTACCATTTGAGCGGCGGATAACCTTTTGTGATTGGCTGAAAGTTCTAAAAAATATTTCTGGAAGACTGAGACTTCTAAAAAGTTATTCATATTTGTAGAAAGTTGAGATAAATATTTATCTAGCTTCTGTAGATGTAAGGTTGTCTGGTTTGAAGCAACTGTGGAAGTTAGGAAAGTTTTGATGACTTTTCTGTACGATTTCGTCTGGCAAGTTAGTGACTGGCTAATAAATTTTCATATATGTAACATCACTACATTTTCGACACCGACACCACGAAATAATACTCTACCATGTTAAATCATAATTTTGTTTTCGATTTTCAGTTTTCTTGATTTTTAAACATTATTTATCAAGGCCTACCTTTGCACGAAATTTCAAACCTTCAAGAGCTTTACTTTAATAATTACGGTAAGTATCCATGGCAACTTTTGCGCAAAGGTGACAATTTTCGTTTTCACGAAGTAACACTCAAGTTCCATTTACTATTGCTCACTCATAAGTGAGCAAAAACGTTTTCACGAAGTAACACTCTTCTTGTAATAAGTTATGTAAGCGCGAACGCTGACCTAAAGTTGCACTTTCTTCGTGTTAAAACATTGAAGAGTGTCACTTCGTGAAAACGAACATTTACAGTTTTGCAGCCTTTTCGGTTTAGGTCAGGCCGCAAAAGTGAAGTTACACCGTGAATGCGGGAGATAATTGATACGCGTTTAGAACAAGACAACGAACTAAATGCAATAGACTTACAACGAAGCATTAGCAACGAAACGGGCGTGCTGCTTCCGAGATCCACAATACGTCGCACCCCAAAGAAACTTTTGTGGGTTTGCAACATTTTGCAAGCTGGCTTCCGAACCAACTTATTCGTTCGGAACTTGCCAGCAGTGCATGCAAATACGTAAATGAAACGTTTGACGACGTTATCGAAATCCAGCGGCGCTTTGGGGAAAAAGATTGACCGGCTGAACCACAAGGGAAGCCAAACGACCCCTCAAGGTCCACGTTCGGGGAGGGGGGGGGGGTATTACTAAGAAAGGTCCAACTGGCATTGTCTTTTTGAAGGTTATCATGGACTCCGAATTGTATTCAGAAGAAATCCTGCGCGATCGGCTGGTATCCTACTTAGCACGCAAAATTCCACTAAGCCAAAGGTTTCAGCAGGACAACTGCCCTATACATACTGGTGGGTTCCTAAAACAGCTCATGCGCGAAACCAACATTCATTGGTTCGGCACGCCCACCGAATCACCCGACATGAATCCGATCGAATGTCTTTGGGCGGAACTGAAAGGTCATCTCAGGAAGAAGGAAAAACCATTAACAAAAGACCAGCTCGCGACTGGCATACGTGAATTCTGGATTCACCTTGTCACTGAAAAGTGCCGCAATTACATCAAACATCTTCAAAAAGTTCTCCCTTGTTTCGTAGAAAGACAGAGAAAGACATAAAGCTTCTAAAGATATGACCTACGTAATTATAAAACCAAAAGGCTGCTCTAAAACACTGACCTACTAAACAAACCGCCTAATTCTCCCGTCAAACTTTAAGTTCCAAAATTTTGATTGTAAAAAAAGCAAGCAAAATGCATCAAATACTTGATTAAAAAAACTCTGTAACAAGTTGTTTATAAAGAGATTGTATACTTGGACATGTAGCATAATGTTATAGCCGGGGAGCTTCTACACACCTGTCACTTTCCATCACATTTGGCAACTCATGAGTCTGGCCCTGTGTCAGTTTAACAAATACCCAGGAAGTTTCATGCTGGGCATACGAGTGAGGATAGAGTTGCATCATGAAGTTCACTTAAATGTATTTTGCAATGTGATTTTCAACAAATGGTAAACCCTTATTTCACTGCATTAACAAATACAACCGTGAGTAATTGTATCATTTACATTCAGACCTTATTGTACATTCGCACTTCTGACAATACTTTTGGTATACGAAATAATATTAACCCGTTTCAAAGTCAGAAGGCGGCGATGGTAAGCAGACCACTGATTTACGTTCCAATGCAGGACGGTCACAATTTCGTTGGCCCTGCCGTCGACGCAAGTTTGCATTGCCAACATGCAAATGCGTTTCTATAGTCTGAAGTACCATTGATCCGACTTCCCATTGGTCCGACGGCCCATTGCTCTATACGTTCCATTGGTATAAAAGTCCCATTGGTCCGTAGGGTTGGGGTTAGGATCAGTCAACCTGAACCAGTGGAACTACACAGTATTTTGTTTTATCGGACCAACGGGACTTGGGACTAATGGGACTTCGTGCCAATGGTACTTCGGACTATCGAGACTCGACCGCTGATCAAACCGCAATGCACATGTCATCGAGTACCCAGTCAAAACAACTGGACGGTGGCATCGTTCGTCTGGCCAGCTGTGACCTGATCGCGACACGGTGGCTGTCAAACATAGAACTTGCCATTTGGACTTTGAGGTTGAGTGACAAAGCGTTGCCCGAAATTTACGTGCAAGTGCAAGTTCTTCTCAAATACCCGATAGAGTTCGGCAATGATATGTTTAGACAATGTTTCCGAAGGTACAAAGAGAATAAACACTTTTTGGTTAAGTAAAAACGTGAGTATTTTAGGAGAAATCAGTGGGGATTCCCATCCTAATTGAAAAACGTGTTTCAGAACATTTTGCGCAAGTTTGAAACGAGCAGGCACAAATTTAAACTTGCGTTGCGCAAGATACCCAATTTGTGCTCGAAAAATGTTATTACTCCAGTCCTGGCTTAAAATTTGTTTTCTGCTATGAGAGGTACATGGGAAGCGACACGGGACATCTACGCCAGCAGTTGATGGGGCATTTGGCACCCTGAGTGATGTGGCATCCAGCATCATCAATTGGCATATTATCAAGATTAGAATTTTAATAATTTTCAAGTGGAAGTTATGTAGAAGCCAAGAGTGAACTAGTGTTTAATTGTTCAATATGGTCCAAGCTTGATGTATGATCCCGCCCAATGGAGCGAGTGAGACAATTTGAACAAAAAAGGCAGTATATAAGAACTGGAAGTAGAAATGTTGTAAAGGACACCCCTGATACCTAAATTGAGGTATTTGGCAATATTTGGCAATATTACCACTGTGTTTGTAAACTTCCATATTCAACTTCTGGATTTATAGAAAAACGCTGCTTCCTAAAAAGAATTATAGGCCTTTGGTCTGCTTTCGATTGCATCTACGAAGACGTCATGTTACCTATGGCGACGTCCTGATGACGATTTGGGCTTTTTAATATTTGTACAAACTGATTGATGATTGGAGTTTGTTGAAATTGTTATCTTTTTACTCCCTTCAGTATTTCAACATGATTGGAATCCTTTGTGCACACACAAAAGTGTACGGGTACTTGCTTAACTTAAGAAATGTGAAAGCATTTTTGAGGTCAATCATAAATTGATTTTTGAGTGTTTGTGTTCAACGGCCCATATTCTGGTTTGGCAAAAGCAAAATGTGAATGGTTTGGGAATGGTTTAAAGTCCGGGCACATTACGAAGAACGTTATTCGAGCTTCGAGGCTGGTAAATAATCATGCTAATGTATAAGTCCGTAAAGCACCATAGTACAGTTTCAAAAACCCCGCTCACCATGTTACATAAAAGAAACCTAGTTTGGCAGATAATGTGATACCAGTGATGGGGCTGGAGAGCCAAAATATCGGAGTACAAAAATGTCAGGAACACACGAGTCCACTGTCTGCTGACTAGTGAGCACAAATTGTATCCTTCCCTCGAAAAAAAAGGAAGTCTCCAAACTCATGGAGATGGTTTTTGCAACGTCGCTGGATTCCCAAATGTGGTCGGTGACGTCGATCGGACGCACGTCAGGATTTTAAGCTCCACATGATCAATATTTGTGTATGTAGCGGTAGGCCTACGCCAATAAGGAGGTCCGCTCAATTGATAAGATTTATGGACGCCAAGGTCAAGGCAAATAGACAGAATCGAAACACTTGGAGGAGTCAAGTATTGTTTGGTCTCATGAATTTGTTCACAAAATCAATTACAATAGTTCTGGATCTGAATCTAAACTCACAAAACAAGTGTTACAAAAATCATAGTGTTACAAAAATCATAAAACTTATACAACTTCCAGCTCTACAAATTGTAATAACGTTGCCAATGATAAATTATAATCACAAAGTTTGTATTTCTAAAAGTTGCCCCGGTTCCTAACATTCCCGGGTTCCTATTATTCTTGGTTTTAATATTTGAACCAGGTTCCCCGAAGTGTACAGCTGTGTTGTGAACTAGGCCTAATTCACCCCAAAATCACCCCATTCGTAAACATGAAATATACTAACACCTAGCCCAGCAGTAGCAGAGAACATGCATTGTGACATTACAAGGTAAAGAAAATACAAATTTAGCTCATGTGAAACTAAAATGTTGGTTTTTAAGCACAAATGTATGCACACGATACTCACACTTTGGTGTGCAGGCAGAAATGGGCTGGTATTCGCGCGTTCACGGCACCGAGTGCGCGTTTGTATACATTTTTCTGGGCTGTGTGCCAATTGTACGGTGCCTCGTATAAGACGTCTCCCCATAGTATGTATGTGACCAGGAAAGGGTATCACAGTTCGAACATTCAAGTGATTTGTGACTGTCATATAAAGTTTACAAATTGTCATTTGCCGGCGTGGTTCGACACTCCACTTGTATATTTTCAACAAAAGTGCTATACAGACATCATTTGAACATGGGCATGTGGACTGCTACCTTCTTGGTGACAATGGATTTGATATCCTCGACGTCCTGTAGCAGCAAAGGGACGGGTAGTACGTGAAATGGTTTGCCAAACACTGTTAACTACTTTTTTTATTGGAAGGGGCCCAGCTGGGTAATTGTTTGCAAAATGTTATACATTTTGTTTGGGGGGGGGGGGCATGCGTTTAACAAAATACAAAAGGAAAACATTACATTTCAAAAGTGAAAATCACAACTACAACCAGTAAATGTTGAGTTGTTTGGCTTCATTTTATTTTGCCTTAGCTGCTGACAACTTGACAAGTACTTGTCAAGTTTTAAAAACTTGCAACTAACTACTGCACTGTGTTAGGGCTTCAAATCTTCAACATCATTGTATATGTACATACCTTGTAAGAATTTTACACTTATAAGGAACATAATTCAATTATAAATTCCAATCCAATTATTGTATACTCAGCAGTTAGTAAACTGGGTAAAAAGGCAGCTTTGGGATCAGAGTAAATAATAGAAGTAGGTAAGCCCTTTCAACTAATGGGAACATGTATCGAACTTGCTTGTAGCTAGTTTGTAGGGGCCTGTTTTGTCCCGAGGAGTAATATTGTCAGTCAGGATTCTTGTCTGTATAATCAACAGAGAGACATCTTGGCTCGCTTGATAATTTAGGTTGATTGAGATAGAGTCCCCGGCTATCAAGAAGTCCAATTCCACTCCGTTTTGATTGAATATAGAATGTCAGGAATGAACTAAAATTCCACTGTTTAAAAATGAACAGACCAATTATTTGAAATATGATATTGGTGTTTTGGATGATTCGCAGGGTATCAAAATGTAGTGGCATTTAACACTATTTAATGTGAGGTGAGATTTGTGTAATTTTTTTTTCATCTTTCATAAGTACTCTAGTATTGGAAACAGAGATTTGCGCAACACTGAATTTGACCTTATATGTAACGTCAGTTATCGTGAACACACTACTCCCTTATTTGCCGCCCTCGAGATTTTACGATTGAATGACCTTTATTACCTAAACTTAGGTAAATTCATGTATAAATATTCAAATAGTTTACTCCAATGTTGATTCAACATTTTCTTTACTTTCACATCGGATATTCATTCCTACAGTACTAGAAGCGTTCTAAAGCAAAACCTTTACGTTTATTCCAGTAGAACTTCAATGTTAACAAAACGGCCTTGTCCACCGGGGCATTGACCTTTGGGATAGGCTGAGTGACTCAGTTAAATCATCGTTAACGACATTCACCATAATCTAGATTCACCAAAAGAAAGAAAACTTAATTGCTTAACTCTTATAATGTCTAATGAATAATTATTTTACTCCTGTTTGTTATGTTCCCGTTTTGTCCCTGCGTTTTTGTTTCTATTCGTAACTTGCATGGTAATAGTAGGTATTTGTCCACAAGTTGGGGAACAAAAGCTGTGCTTCACCCTACACCTAACGTTGTTCCAGTATGTATATTGTTGATTTATGATAAATGCTGGTTTTAAGTCAATCTATATCCAACATAATACATGTGATTATAACATCAGTTTTGTTTATTAATGAACGACGTTGAATAAATGTCTAGCAAATTGAATTTATTTCGATTTTTTTTCTCACACATTTTAATTTTAACATAGTGGCAATTAAAAAAAACCACATCATTAAAATGTTTTAGGTTTTTTTTTTTTTTTTTTAATATTTAATATAATTGTATTATGAGGAATATTTGTGTCTTTTAATTGACAGAACAGTTTTGTGAAAAAAAAGAAATGCTTATTACCTTAGTACGATGGATGTGTATCCATGCCTATTTACAATCTCATTTCTCGTCTCCGAGGGTTGTTCAACACACGTGTGAAATGTACAATACCTATCACATTAGTGATTTTATCGTGACAGAAATAAGGCCTAATTGGTTTAACCCTAAAAGAACCTGGGTAGAATACTGCTCTTCATTATTTTTTTTTATTTTTTAATATCACTACTGCGAATTGTTTTACTAGCTGATCCTCCAGAATTGTTACAGTTACTCCCTGCAGTTGTAAAGAAGAGAGCCTAAGACCTATTTGAGAGCACTAAATAAAACACCTTTATATTGACACAGTTCCATGTTAGGCTTCAGTGCGCAGCACGTACATGGTAAATATAGCGCTAGCTGACTTAATGAGATATAAACAGTGAAGGTGACCGTCCAGGACGTTTTAAAAGACAGGTGTTTGACTTCATTAGGCCCTATGCATTGATAAAACTGTTTTAAGTTTTTTGTAAGAATCAAATGATATTGCAAGTACCATTTTGTGTTAATGTTATTTATATCTTTACCCTAAATTACACCAATGACATTTTACACAATATAACTTCAATAAAACGGATGTATCAATTTGTATTTTTAGGGAAGTTCCGAAACAGATTAAGGACGTTACGTTTTCACTCCGATGACAAAAATATACTGAATCATTCAATATTTTTTTCTTTCTTTTTAAAACAAAATTTGCATGAAACAAAAACTCACTTATGCTGACATTTTGCATGTAAAATAAAGATTGATCACAGGACTACCAAAATCCTAGTTTTTTTTTTTATCAAAGGCATCATTTTACCCCAAAAATCATGTCACTGGAAAACGTCTCAAACAAAAACAAGTTCTTTTGGTCACCATTTTTATACCATTATGAGATTGTAGTTTTGAAGATTTCATAACAAGAATTATCCACTTTCCAGCTATGTCCACAATAGCGTAGACATGTTTGCCCGTCACTAGCATAGCGAATATTGCAAGGAAGAGTGTACATTACATTGATGACTTGAAAATACCAAATGTAAAATGTTAACGGGATCTTGCAATGAAAATGGACCTACACCTAAAAAGTAGCAAAATTAATTTAACTTCAAATCCCAACACAGACTTGGTTGTTTCGCAATTAAAATTAATTCAGACTTTTATAACAATAGTTATGAATGTTTTACAAGAAATTAACTAAAGTACAAGTTTATCACAGCAAAACAAATGTTTTAAAAAAAAAAGAACATATCAATCACGATGATTAGCCAATACTAGAGCGAGCAAATTGAAAGGGCAAAATAATGATTAAACGCTCCATAATGTGACGTCACGCCCTTAGTGTGGAGCGGTGCTCGAAAGAGGGTGCCCTCTCCACAGGCGTGGCGCGGACGGCACGTACCGGAAAGTCCCTGAGCGGCTAGAGACGAGTCCGTTGGGATGGAAATATACCGTCCCGGTCGAAAAGCTAGTTGTTTTTATGTGACTGAGCAGCGCGCTTTAATCTGATTGGCCTAATCCTTAATGACGTAACTGAGAGAGAGAAGCAATGAACAGCCTTGTAACACCAGTTTCATTTACCAAAGAAATAATGACCCCTGTTTGTATTCACACTCCTTCTGGAATTACAAACAGGCCCACGCATCCAGGAATTGAACAGTAAAAAGATCAATAGAGGGCGCTCTGAAATGCAACACTTAAACTACAGGGGTGCAATGAACTACGGGATAGGAGCAGTGTACGATAACCCAGTGAGGGGGGAGTTCCAAGTTCCTACGCAAACGTAATATGTGTGAGACTAATGCTAGTCTAGGGCCAGATATTACGCCAGATATTATAAGGGACAACTCGAACCGCACCACAATTAGGCCCCTTAACTCACCAATTAGGCCCCTTAACTCACCCGCTCACATCCACAGCGCGCAGTATTAGCAATGTACCTATTGTTTCCTATTAGCCAAGCGCATGCAGGTCCGTATAGGCAGACCGTGCCGGAGTTAGTTATCTCGATCGAGCGCACCACCAGCCCCTACTTGCGGAGCCAAGATCACAACGAAACCACGCCCCCAAGAAGGCACATTTGATCCCGCAGCAACCCAGCACCAACTCGAGGAACCGTAACCGACTCGTCACAATACCGCCCAACAACCCTACCACTTAAGTACAGGAGGTATAATGCCTTACCACACGCCCGCAAGTGCCGGCGTTTCGAACCAGAAATCAGGTCCAACTAATTTCGCTTTTCTGCACGCCGTATATAGCCTACCGAGCCGGCCGCTGGCTTATTTGCGCCTGCCCGCGCATGCTGCACGTCACCGAGCAGTGACCCTACTACCCAATGGCGAACGCGCGAGGCGGAGCCTAAGCGCTGCGCGCTCCTAGCCCACTGCTATGCACTAAAAGTATATGCGCTAATTTTAGCCACAGCACTCCATGCAAAAGCGCCCTAAGCCACGTTACACAGCCTCCTGACAGGCCTAAATGCCCTAATTTAGAGAAGCCGACATTTTCATACAAAGCGTGACAGAGTGTGTTATTACAAACCTACTTTTAATTTGAAAACCTGATAGAGAAACATTAGGAACAACAATAGAAATACACAAACACTAACTTTAAACATTTTGTTTACCTTAACAATTGGTTATAGGATCATACACGATTACCTTAGTAATACAATTACCTTTTAAGCCTAATTTTTGGCCCATACATCTCAAAATAAAGTTCTTCTTGAACTGGTCGGTATAAAATATACTTAAGAAAAATAAAAGTGTTTATCTTCAAGACAAAAAAAGTTCATCTCCTGAGATGTCCTACGTTTTTTTGGTTGCAGATCTATGCCCAGGGTGTGCGTGGCTGCACTGCACAAGTACGTCCCGGCTGAAGGTCCGTTGGCGATATTCTCTTGAGATGATTACGTTGTCCATGTAGATGATCGTCTCCGTGTGCTCCACAAAGGTGGCCAGTTTGGGTATTTTCGGGCTCTGAAGCTCAAACTGCGTCTTCTCGGGGGGCTGCTTCCTTGAAGAAGTTGCTGTCTTGGGTTGGGTATCCGCTGCTGGCTTGGGAGGAGCTGGGGCCTTGCCTTGCGCTTTCGGCGTCTTCTCTGGCACGTGCGTCTCTCCTTGCAGCGAGATGATTACGTTGTCCATGTAGATGATCGTCTCCGTGTGCTCCACAAAGGTGGCCAGTTTGGGTATTTTCGGGCTCTGAAGCTCAAACTGCGTCTTCTCGGGGGGCTGCTTCCTTGAAGAAGTTGCTGTCTTGGGTTGGGTATCCGCTGCTGACTTGGGAGGAGCTGGGGCCTTGCCTTGCGCTTTCGGCGTCTTCTCTGGCACGTGCGTCTCTCCTTGCAGCTCCTCTTCTCCAGATCCTCGTTGATGTCTAACTCCAGCGGTGGCACGAATGACAGACTGATGGCGTCATCCTTGTACTTCTTTGGCGTCTCATCTTCTGGCGGTCTGGAGTCCTCCTCCACAGTGAATTCAGGAGTGGGTTGAGGAATGGGGGACAGACAGGGAGGCAGCCCTTTAAGGGCGGGAAGCCCGTCATGCGCGCCCTATATAGCCTACCGAGCCGGCCGCTGGCCCATATGTGCCTGCGCGCGCGCGTTGCATGTCACTGAGCAGTGACCCCACTACCCATTGGCGAACGCACAAGGCAGAGCCTAAGCGATGCGCGCACCTAGCCCACTGCTATGCACTAAAAGTATATGCGCTAATTTTAGCCACAGCGCTCCATGCAAAAGCGCCCTCTGTCACGTTACAATAAGATGGTTTAATTTGCTTTGATTAGATCCGATTTAATTTCATTTCACTGTATTCACTGTCACTCAGTGTTTGTAACCTTAATAAATGTAGTTTACTTTACCTCATTTCATTTCATTCCATTCCATTCATATTGTTGAGTTAATTTATCAACCAAAAAAAGAAAGCAACTATTTTCCAAACCCCAACAATGCCTACAAACACAATGAACCCAACTAACCCAATATTACCGACCTGGATCATTTGCTTGAACGTCCCTCCTCCCTTATCGCCTCCGACTTTCACCCAGACGTCATTGTGTGGGATGTTGCCCTCGTGTCAGGTCAGTTGGTCCCGCCTGCATATTTGAAAGACATTGACATGAATTATATAATAACCGAACATATTTTGTGGACCCATTTCACAAATTAAACGCTCATATTTTTTTTACGTGTGATATTCCTCTAGTTGCTTCGTGACCTTTGCTACAAGGGACTTCACACCAATGCAGGGAGCTTGCTTGATGGTAACTCCTCCGTTGATTTCATCAGGGAACGAGAAGGGAGGACTTTCAGCGAACAGGTTGTCGGCTACCACGTCATGTTGTTGTTGACATAGGGCCTGTTAAGATGTTCTAGCCCTTCAACCATTTCTTCAATTCCCTGATGCGCGTCCAGGAAATTCCGAGGTAAAACTCGACAGCAAGTAGTCAGGTTCACAATGTTTCTTCTTTGGGGCCAGGCATAGACCATAAATTATTTGTCTAGCAAAAATGCTCTCATTTTGATGTTTAACACCTTACATCATTATCAAAAACACAAGATATACTCTTTTTTGTATCTAAATTATGAGAAAATACTTTTCATTTGTGTCAAATACTAGTTAAAACTGGCTCCAGTGAGTTTCATTCCCTTTAAAATGTATGCGACAAGCCCAAAAAGGTATAGTTTGTATATCCTAATTCTTAAAAAATCCCAACGAAACTTGATTGAGTACATTGTCAACCGGACTAAAGGAGCTTCATTGCAGGAATCATGATTGTGTTGAGTTATAGGTCCTGCAATATGCCCTGCAGATCTTTACGCAGGGCAGAGAGCTTGAGCTCAGCTTTCTGTTGTAATTTCTTAGAATCCATGCTGACAAGACCTCTGGTGTTGGCAAGAAACCTGGATCGATTTCTGATGGTGGAGGAGCATGCATCTCTGTTGCTTTGCGAGGCTGGGGCACACAAAGTGTTGTCGGAGGCTATTGAATAGAAACGTTTCAGAAATAGAATCGAACAATTCATTAAAACCTATTGGATTATGGTAAACAAAAGTTCAGAAAACATACCATCATTATTTAATTTTAAGTCCCTGACAAGTAATTTGCTTTAAATCTTACCAGGCAACCGGTTATGTACTGCGTTGTGGACCCATCTCTCGACTGCGCCAACTTCGTCTTCAGGATGTGGGCACCAAGCTCTTCCATTAGGGGGTCACAGGTGCAGTCAGGGGACGCTGGAGAAGACGGGCGACTTCGGTCGGTGGCTCGGAGAACGTCGCATATGAATGATCATGAAAAATTGGACTAGTTACTTCTGGATTTTTCACTTTGTTACAAACATGCGAACTAATATCCCCAACAGTTACGCTCACCTTGCATGCTGAAGACTTCATAACTAATTAGAAAACAGTGATGCAATGTCTCTGGGAGCAGTGAAATCCTTGAAGTGTACTGATGCTTGGCAGTCGGGGCAGGGTATTATGGTTGAATCTGAAGTTTCAAACTTAGTTGCCAAGCACTCACAACGGAACAGGTGCATGAAAGGTGTCTGCAGGGCATTGTCAAGCAACATGGTGCAAATTTTACATTCAACAGGAGCAGTACTTGACAATGGCTCAAATTAAAGGATTTTCTCTCTGGAGACTGTCGGGGAGGCGGGGAGACTACTGAATTGTTCCCCAATAGGAGTGGGGTGCTCGAGACCGACCACCAGATTTTGCCTTATTCTTTCTTCTGCCAGGACTGGACGATTCGGCAAAATTGATACAAAGGGGGCAGGCACCCAGCCTGGGATGAGGTCGCCAAGTGGAAGCAGTTTTGTCAACAGAAACAAACAGTAACAAGAATGTCACATGTGCCGGGGATGAATGTTTATATTATCCTCTGGGACACTGACGTGAAATGTTGCCATGATCTTTTCGGTGCTCGAACTACATAGCTTGGCACATTTACCACGCGTTGCTACATAAGCTGATACCATCGCCCGCCCCGCCCCCCCTCGAGTCTACACAACTTATCTAGGTATTGCTGGCGTCGATCCGTCTTGCAGAACTGTGAAGACAAAGAAATAAGAAATAAGAAAAATAATAACATGCAGTAGGCCTATAATTTATTTGAAATGACAAAAATTCTAGTAACAATTTCTTAATTCGTTTTGCGCTTCCCCTTTTAAAATTTTTTTTTAAATCGTTGATTCATTTCTTTTTCAATTTAAATGCATTTTTGTCTGAACCCAGATTTATGCAGACACATGTAATTTGAATTTTGACAAATGCATGCCTTTAAAAAATGAATGAAAATGATATCAAATAGGCCTAAGCCTATCGATATCATAATTCTTTTCAATGATTCGGCCTTGTTATTACTAGTTTAATTAGCATTGCCACTGTTTAAAGATGTTTGCAGTGAAAAAAGGTTATCTTGTGCAAAGATTGATACATTTTTGTAAAAGTTTGTGATCATGTTTTTTTCTTTAAATTAAGCTTTTGTGCAATATTATTGGGATTGTCTAGGCCGTAGCTGGGCCTACTGAGACATATTTTTTTTTTTTAAATAGGCTAGATCATAAAGTATTTTGAGACAGGCGTAGGCCTGTTAAAAATAATAGCCACTATAATGCTAGGAATTTCAAACTAAATTTGAGCCCACAACTAGCGTCTCTAGCCCCAGCCGAGCCCAGCCTAAAAAAAAACACATGTCCTGGTCTAAAGCTAGACCCAAGGCCCATGCAGAAACTAGTCCAGGATTTTTTTTCATTTTGTATATTTAAGCTTACTCTTACATAAAGTACATGAACACGTGTATTTTCAACAGAATAAAAAGTCCCGATCCCACTTTCATCTTCCCGTTAGTGCCCAAATATTGTCTCTGCGTAATTTAATAGCCTATAGCTCTATGCTGCGTATCGTGTTTTGCGCGCGATATTAAACGCACCAGTCAATGGCCGCATTTCTCGTCGCGTGTTCATGACCGCACACGGTACGCTGTATTAGACCGTGAATTTTGTGCAGAGGATTGGCTTACCTCGGCCGGACAGCTTCGCGTCTACTGTCTACGCATTGGAGTGTCGGAGGGATCATCCTTAAAATATAGGTTGGGATTAAAATACGTTGCTAGTTAACGAATAGATCTAGAAAATATTATTCAATGTGTGGGTTTGTGTTGATCTGTTAATATTTGTGCTATGTGTTTAGTTTAGTTTTTATTCAAATACAGAGGAGTGCATCAGGAAAAAAATCAAACATGTACCTATATGTAGTGAATTTGGTTGTTGGAAAATTGTACGGTTATGGGTTTGTCAAGAAAAAAAATCAATCTGCCTTCACCTATTGCGTACGTGAGCAGAGTGCGAACTAATTAGAGTGACCAAAATGTATGACAAGAAGAGACCAGGTGATACTAGGGTCATTTTGCCTCCAGGGAGAGTTGGGTGTTGAGGATTAAAAATCCAATCTCAAGAACTGTACAAGGTAGCCACACCAGGCATTTGGTCAGAAGCTAACAGATATAGATGCAGATGCAGAAGTGATGAAACAGTGATCTTTAACAGCGCCATCTTATTTGCCATTTAATAACAGTGGTGAATAGGTAAGTCTATCACGTGTATCTACCAGAGAACTTGATTCCACAATGACCTACAGTGTTAATACCAGCAAACTGTGTAACTCTCGGGGGGGGGGGAGGTGCGCAAGGCACATTTCTATGCAAAATTGACCTGTTTCTACATGCTTTTTACACTCCCACAAAGGGCCATATCAATATTTTAAAACTTACTGATGCAATGATCTCCGGAGTTTGCCTCCAAGCCACAAGCTTGTTTCTCATTGTCTGCATGGCCACGTAATAATCTTTCTGCGTGGCTGGATCATGCTCCATCAGCTGAGCCACCCCGTCTGCTTGTTGTGGAGCCAGAATTTTGACAGCCTGTTGAAAACAATAATTAAAGTAGTCCTGAGTAATACTATAGTCCTTTCCAAATTATGATCAAAACTAC
Source organism: Patiria pectinifera (assembly GCA_029964075.1). Taxonomy (NCBI): domain Eukaryota; kingdom Metazoa; phylum Echinodermata; class Asteroidea; order Valvatida; family Asterinidae; genus Patiria; species Patiria pectinifera. The sequence continues at coordinate 24,810,867 of CM057150.1, read as the reverse complement.
TTTAAAAAGTAATTGTGTGTTATCACATGAAGGGGCCCTTATCCACAGACATACCGTACGTGTATTGAGTGAATTGAAAGTTCAGAAATATTTTGTTCTGAAATAATTTGTTCTGAAATAGTATCAGTGGGCAACACTCGTCAAGTCTTCACGCGTTTGTGACTGAATGATGATTGGTGATTATGGTTACTTAGATTTTCAACTGGTTTTCAACAATTTAATTTTCTGGACTCTGTTACCTTGGGGGTTGGCAACTAAATTCTTCAAAGTAGAACTGAACCTGCAATGCCATACAGTTTGTGAGAAATGCTTGTTGTACACCTCGGCAAACACATCATCTTTGATTAACAAAGGTCTTATAGTGTCTAAAATGGGAACATACTGAAATGTTTCATCTTGCGCATGTTCATCTTTCCCAAGTACATATTCAACTGGCGTAACAAAGTCAAAGTGTTCGGATATGAACTATTTAAGTACGTTTTTTAAGAGAACCCTGTAAGTGCCTTTTTATAGTGAGCTTCTTTCAATGCATCTGAAAGTCTTAATTTGTTAAGTTCATCCACATCTGCACCGCCTCTCTCCAAAGTGGCTACAATTATTTCAAATAAATCTTCTCGGTAATTCTGCAATATGTCGGACACAGCCCTGGCCACATTAGTGCATGCAGCACTTGATGATGTCTTGTGATCTTCTCTTAGTCCGAGTAATAGAGAGCAATTTTTTTGATTCACATCACTATAATATACATATCAATTTCATGATCACCATTCAGGATACCCTCTCCATCAAACATACTCTCTATCAACAGCTTCTTACTGATCACTTATTTCATTATCTCGTACATCTTGTACATCTTGATTTAATATTACGACGATATTGCCGGCCCCAAAACATAATGTCGTGTTTCCGGCATCTCAACTGATCTCAGCCAATAGTTGAGATATGTAATCGGAAGCCGAACCATTTAGATTTGTTTTTGCTCTTAATACCACTTCGCCGAAATGACAGACAGGACAAAAATATGAGCATTTTGATGTACATTTTAATATGTATTAATATCAAACAATTCCCAATGCAACTCTATCATGTATACAATTCTTAGAAATTCTCTTATAGCTAATTGCTGCGACTCCATAATATTTTACAAACAATTTGAAGTAATTTCGCACACAAACCATATGACAGCACATTAATTTTTAAATATCACAAGATACTGGTAATAATGAATTATTAATATCAAACTTACATGATTTCTTCATCATTTTCGTCCAAAAAAATCCCACAATATCTAAATTAATTATTGTCTAAGGCTGATACAGAGGGCCTACCCTACTATCAACTTATATTGCAAAATGGAAAATACACAATTTTCAGGGAATAATTCATCACCAGAGTGTCAATGAACGTGATTGTGTATTCAATGTTTAACTGTGATAGAATGTTATGATCTGTGCGCCCTCAAGTGATGCATTTTTGAGAATGGGGTCATTCATGCATCAAGTTTTGGAACTGAATCGTACAAATTCGTGTGATAAAAGGTAAAAGGGTTATTCAAATCGTGGAGATATATCATCATGACCCTATAGCTCAGCTTTTTTATTAATTTTCATGACCATTTTTTTTTAGTAGTCCTAGCTAGGGGCCTTATTTTGAATTGTCCTAGGCCTTTCTCAGTATCCGCTGGAAGAAATGCAATGGCAATGTGCACATGCACTGCAGGCTTCAATGGTGCACCTTGTAAACATCAGTGCGCAGTTGTTTAGTTCCGTAAGGTGAAGTCTTTCAATGTTCTTCCCATCAATGACGAGGTCATGCGTCAGAGGTTCCTCTTTTTAGCTAGTGGGCAGGAACATGTGCCCGAGGGATGGTTTTCCCCCCTTCCTGTGGGTCACACCGAGACATCCGTGTCAGGACCAACAGAACTGCAAGAAGTGGCACAGGTGCCCGACTCCGTCAGCATCGACATTTCTTTAAAGGAGGATGAAACTGGAGATGTAACAAGTCATGAAAACACAAAAAGTTCTACACAGGAGTTCGGACTAGACGACTTGGAAACAGGGATGCAAACCATGGCATTCAATCTCACCCACCAAATGAGGGAAAATCCAGAGGAACTAGCACCAGCTGTAAGCATCTTCATCACACAGTTCAAGAAGTTGAAAACTCGCTCTGCAACAGTTTCAGCCTTAATGTCATTCGGAAAGTACTGTGGAGTGGCCCAATCCTTAAGTCATCGGCAGCGGGGTAAGGCCAGAAAAAAAATCTGCTTCCAATTACACTGTATTTCAAAATAGGGTAGGTAGGTAGGGAATTTTTTTTTTTTTGCAAATTTTTTTTATGTACCATCATACGGAGGCATTTGCGTGTAGTCAAGGCTTAAGGGTAATAATAAAACATTTGCGAACAACGGAAACAAGACTACCAAATAACAACTTCTGGAATACATGTTCTGCCATTTTCAAGAAAAGTAGGCTGATTTATTTTCAGATACCGTCCCCGATTTACCAACTTCAGTTGGTCAACGCTTTGTTGGCAAATTTGTGAGGTTTTAGGTCCCCTTGCCATACGGACGATAACAAACTGGTAGGCGGCCCATGTTTTTGCAGGCGTCACAGATTGGAAGCACTGTCTTGTATTGCTTCAACAAGTCTTGATCTGTGTGTGCTCTATTTTGAGCACAGAAGCAGCAGACATATTCAGCGCCAAATCCGGTCTTGTAATAAGCCACTTCGACTGGGTCTGCACAATGAATTGGCAATATCGCGAAGACCTCTCCGTGGAAAGAGTGACCAGGATGTGTCACAGGACTGCCGAAGCTGTAGTCAAATTCGGACAGCAACAATGCGAGGGAAGTCTGCTGTCTGACTGTCAGTGTGTGCTTACTATTTAGAAGCCTGGGCTTACTACATTCGATGCATGTAGTTGATGGATGAATTTCACTACCTGATAAGTCCTTCTGATCCAGAGAGTGCTAAAATATGGTGGACCACAGCTTATCTGTCACAGCTGGACAGCTTATCTCTCTTTTAGAGCCAAGGATAAATATATTCTGATTCAGTTGAGGTACTTAATTTGAAATTGTATTCGTTAGCTGGACAATGTGGAGCAAATGATAAATCATATAATTACTGATGCATTTGTATGTAATAATTACATGAGATATGCAAGGAACAGTCAGTCACAAAAGGTAAAAACAGTTCAACTTGTTGGAATTGTTCACCACGAGTCTATAACATACCAGGCAATTCGCTTATATTCTAGCCTCAGTGCAACAATCATTTGTCGTCGATTCAAAACGGGCTAGTGGAGCTTTCGAGTTTAAATAATATTTATTGCGATTTTTGGAAATAATAACTGTTTGTGCTGTCTGTACTCACGAGAAGTTCTGTTGAAATTCACTATGGAATATCAGAATATCTTCAAATCTCCACAAGATAGTTTCTATCTAGAGCTACTTTGATTCGCCAGGCAATAGAATAAAACGTTGTCATTATTAAAACAACTAAATGTGACAGCGTTTTCGTTCGCTGCTTTAATTTAAAAGTAAATAATTTTCGTATTCAATCCAAGGGTTTTATTATCAATTTGTCACAGCTCAAAGGTTGAATTGTGAATGATTTACAATACAATTTTTAAGTACATATATAACCAAACCTTTGATTACTTCATGCAAAAAAATGAATCGTCATCACAAATTACTAGCTATTAAATAACAATAACTAAATAAGATATCAAATAGAATGGCAATATAAGGACTCATATAAAGGGGTGCATACCTATGTTCGCCAATACCGATGTTCCCCGAAATCCTACCCTATAACCCTTACCCTAATCTAGCCCTAACCCTAATCCTAAGGATTTCGGGAATCATCGGTAGTGGAGAACATTGGTATTGGGGAACATCGGGTAGACCCAATATAAAGGATATACATTTTAATCTTCTAAAATAAACAATAAAGCAACATTCGTACATATGAATTTATTAAGCTCAATTGAAAATGGACGTTTACTCTTTTTTTTGGTAAATTGGCAATGAAAAGTTTCAGGTCTGCAATTTGGTCACAAAATTTAAAAGTTTGTTAATCAGCTTAATGCAAACGCAAAGGGTTTGTTTGGCCCTGATAAGGCCAAGTTCATACCTCATGTGAAGCAAACGCAAATGAGTGACATCAGGGCAGCTTTTCGCTCTTCATATTCGCACAAATTGAACACATTTTCAACTTGGGCGAATTTCACAGCGAATGACTTCTTGATTTTAATTTTGCTTCACAATCGTAAGCGCAGAAAGAATGAGCCCACCAATGGCCCCCACAGAAATCAAGACCAATTTCGCAAATAGCATTGAGGGCTTTTTCTGATGTGCAGTCCTGCCTTGGCTAAAATGGACTGGGTTTTTAGTCCCTGCCTGATTCTGTGTGTTTGCCCCAGATTCTTAAACAGGTTTTTCTTCCACCTCTTAAAGTGTCTTCTGCCACATCTGAAAACAACTAAACAACTAAACAAGATAATCTCACTGGATATGAACGTTCATACTTTTCATAGCTAGATTACCTCGAGCGATTTTGTAAAGATGCTTCTCCATCTTGCTTTCATCTGACTGAATGCCCTTTCGATGATGGTACGGGCACGGCTCAGGTGATAGTTGAATCTTTCTTCAACTGGAGTTGTATCCGCATGTCTTTTGTATGCTGGTAGGATTTCAGGGGCCGTATCACAGGTCCGACGCCTCAGACGTATGAGGCGTTGGATTTATAAGGCATAACATTTATTTATTCCGCTTCATAAGTCCGACGTCGAAATAACAAGGTGACCTACGAGGCGTTGGACTCACGAGGCGTTGGACTCACGAGGCGTTGGACTCACGAGGCGTTGGACTCACGAGGCGTTGGACTCACGAGGCGTTGGACTCACGAGGCGTTGGACTCACGAGGCGTTGGACTCACGAGGCGTTGGACTCACGAGGCGTTGGACTCACGAGGCGTTGGACTCACGAGGCGTTGGACTCACGAGGCGTTGGACTCACGAGGCGTTGGACTCACGAGGCGTTGGACTCACGAGGCGTTGGACTCACGAGGCGTTGGACTCACGAGGCGTTGGACTCACGAGGCGTTGGACTCACGAGGCGTTGGACTCACGAGGCGTTGGACTCACGAGGCGTTGGACTCACGAGGCGTTGGACTCACGAGGCGTTGGACTCACGAGGCGTTGGACTCACGAGGCGTTGGACTCACGAGGCGTTGGACTCACGAGGCGTTGGACTCACGAGGCGCTGGACTCACGAGGCGCTGGACTCACGAGGCGCTGGACTCACGAGGCGCTGGACTCACGAGGCGCTGGACTCACGAGGCGCTGGACTCACGAGGCGCTGGACTCACGAGGCGCTGGACTCACGAGGCGCTGGACTCACGAGGCGCTGGACTCACGAGGCGCTGGACTCACGAGGCGCTGGACTCACGAGGCGCTGGACTCACGAGGCGCTGGACTCACGAGGCGCTGGACTCACGAGGCGCTGGACTCACGAGGCGCTGGACTCACGAGGCGCTGGACTCACGAGGCGCTGGACTCACGAGGCGCTGGACTCACGAGGCCTCGGACTCACGAGGCGATGGACTTAATGAGGCGTCGGACTTATGAGCAGACCCCGGATTTCAAGGGGTTCAGCCATGCAAGGATATACCAAATCTAATAGGAGGTAGAATCCTTGGGAAGGGTAGTTGGCATGTCCAAACGGGGGCTGGGGGGCTACATCTCAAAACTCTGGCATCATGGACTGATCCCGGATAGCCAGAGAATATATCTATGTGGTGGTCACACACGGCTTGAAGGTTGACAGAGTAGAAGAGCTTATGATTTAATGTAATCTTCCATTTGATCATTGTGGGGGGGGGGGTTGACTCTCACGTGGGTAAAGGCAATGCTGCCAACCGCTTTGTCGATTGCTTTTAGAAAGCTTCCTAAATCCCTCTGCAGTGACAGGTAGGGCAGCCTCTGCAGCTAGCTTGACAACTTTCTTGATGTCACTCAGCACTCTATCAAGTTGGCGATGGACCATGTCGCATATTGTAGATTTAGTTATGCCTATGGCTGCATATACTTCTCGCTGGATTCACCAGTAGATTAAGCTGGTTGAATGTTTGCAGAGTCACAAGAAAGTGGGTCTTCAATTGATGTTCGCGATGTTCACCATGCAGCACTTCCAGCAGCATATTGCACCTCGCACGGCAATATGCAGCTATGGGGGCTTTCTATGTGCATTAAAATTCAATACATTTATGATTAGTCATATATTCACAAAACTACTTGCAACCTATGCAAGGTATAAAGACCAACATAGATAGCACTGTTACTTGTACTTCTCTGCACAAGGTGCAAATTAATTGAGGAGGGGGTATTAAACGGACATAACATTGATGGTCATGCTCTTGTTCGTGTGCTTAGTAGATTTAATCTGCAAGATATTTAAGAGAGATGTCTCCTGCCACCACTGATCATGCAGCCTTCAGGCGATGACCTTTTCTCTTGAGAACTGTTCTGGACGCTTGTTTTGTAAAATCAACCAAGACCGAACGTATTTAGTTTCTGTGCGAATGAGTGAGAGTGCCAGCGCAGGTCAATTTCTCCAAACAATTTTACTTTTCATTGTTATGTTTGAACAATATTTCGTCACACCTTCATACCTGCCAACATTGAAAAGTCAGAAAGAGGAGGAACAGGGTGCCTACGCATCACACACGGTGAGCGGCGCAGGCGCTCGCGCTAATGGGTGGGGTCCAAGGGCAATCATACAAAGTTTACAGGGCCTCTACTGGTGTATAGAATGTTGAGCGGTGAATAGAACAATTGGAAGGATGAAAATCACATCAACAGAAATTACAAAATATATCATACTTGAAGTGGCAGCATTTTCATAATTAATACCCTTACTGGTCTCTTGTGGAACTGGTTGATGGTTGGCAACCATGCTGGCTGAGTGCTTGATAGGTGGCTTTCTTGGCGATTCTGAGGACTGCATCACTATAGTCTGTTCAAAAGCACTTCATGTCCTTGTTCTGCGTGGCAAGTTTGTGAGTCATCAATGAGCCGAGTGTAGCTGTGGACATGCTTGATCTGTACTTTGTCTTATTTTTGTCTCGTTTCTGCCTCTACATTACTGACATGCTTTGGTGTTTTGATGTGTCTGTTGAGATCCTTTAGTTCTCCACTTGAAATCTTTATGTCCGATCGACAAACCGTGCATACAGCGTTTTTGATTCTCCTCTTCGTGAAGCTTTTATGAAGTGAAATTTTTCACGATACTCTTTCGCTGCTTTTTCTCCTTCAGTGTATCATCCTCCTGGTCCATGTCGCAGTTGAGATGCTCATACAAAAACGTTGACAAAAAAAGTGCGACTCGGCACGGTCAAAATATCAACGAAAAACCACCGAAGACTATGAAGAGACAACGTGTGTGGAAAACAAACATGGCATCAATACGTCCACCGCGCCGTGCCTGGCCCGCGCTTAATTCAGTAAGCACGCAAGAGAGGCAGTACACCAGACGGATGACGTAGCGGGTCTCAGTTCGCGCCCAAATTATTGGCTGCGGCTAGGTTGTGGCCAATCGCACAAGCCTGTGCGCGCGTACGGCCGCAGCCGCAGCCTATTCGGACATGGCCTGTTCGATGACATTTGAGTCTGGTTTACGTCCCTTTCGTCGTACATAAGAGCGAGGCAGGATTTTATACCATTACGGTAGCGGCAATAGCGCCCTCAATACAATAAAACATTTTTCTCGGACAAGTGTGCGACGGGGCCGGGGCATTTTTTTATTATTTTTTTATTTTTTTTAATTATTTCTTCTCTTGCAATTCAGAAAATCGGGACGTTCCGATTTTCGGGCACTTTTTATCTCCGAATTCGGAACTGTTGGCAGGTGTGCACCTTTTACAACATAAAAAAAAGAGTTTTCACGATGTCTATATTTTGTTAAAACTACCACTTTATCATCCATGATTATTCAAAAAGAGGAGGATGCAGGCCTGTTCATTTTTAAAAAAAATTCTGCCATGGTTGCCGTGTACGAATGGCAGCCAACATTTCAGTTTGAAATGACCTCTCGTACTTTACTAGCTGTGTCACACAATGCTCTATGTATTTAGTCTCGAGACCGGTCTCGGTCTGGAGACCACTTTTTGCCGGCTTCGGTTTCGGGAGCTGTGGTCTCAATATTTTGGCTGGTGTGAGTCGAGACCAACCAAAAGGTCGACATTTGAGTTGGGCACATAAAGCAAAGTAAGTACCAATTTGTGCGATAAGGGCCAACCATTTTCGGGAAATGTGTAGTTTAGCCCACCCCTGTGGACGTTAACTTAAGTAATGTTTATGTTTATGTTTAAAATAAACTGGGTGCTCCAATTTAAAGGCATTTTCGACCCCAATCTTCCCTTTACTTTGGGATAGTATTTTTGAGAAAGGATACATTTTCCCACCTGATTTTCCAGCAACGAATTCACAAGTTCGTACCAGTTACCACTCACTGTTGCCATGAGAGTATAAGACTCCATTTTCTGGCTGCTCTTAGGCCTACATTGAGTTATTACTACCAACTCACTTGAGTTTGGGCTGGGGTCATGTGCAAAGCTTATCATAGAGGCCATTGATTGCCTTGATATTCACAAGGAATCCTAGGACTGCCATTTTCTTCTTGCTCTGTACGACCAATTCTCCAGTGCTTAACCGCAAATTCATCAGGTATTTGGTCGTTTCTGCCAAAAAGGTCTTCCACGATGTTGCATTGGTGGGCCTAAATGGAGCTTTACATCCCTTAAGAAAAGGGTTGCGTGAATTGCACAGATCAAAAAGTCTGCAATGGAAAAGATGATAAACCAAAAAAATATTTTTTTAAATTAAGAAAAGAAAAGTTAACTCTCTTGAATAAAAAAAAAATCTTTCTTTTTTTTACTGTGAAAACGTGCGACAAACATTAACCTGTCAATCGTCCAGAGAAAGGTGATTGTCCCATCGCAGCCATCAAAACGGGGGTCTCGGGTCTCCTTCATAAACTACAGTGCTGAGGCAACCAAGCTCTACTTAAGGTTTGCGCTGCCAGTGGTACTTTTATCTTCTTCTTTTGCTACTCGATGTGAGCAGTTTTCAGCTTGTTGGCGGCTCTAACCCCTCGTCGCGTTGGACACTCCTTAGGGCTTGGATGTATTTCCATTGAACAGTAGTTCAAACATATTTTTTAGCTGTTCCCAATTTCAATTGGGAACAGCTCTTGTTTTCGTTAAAGTTTTTTTTTTTCCTTTTTTTTTTTTTTATTTTTTTTTTTCTTTTTCCACTTTTCCCCATAGGTTTTGTACACGTTTTTATTCTACAAGCCACTTTGGCAATTATTTTAAATCCGATCAACTTTAAACTCAGCATAGTTATTAACCATCATCTGAGGATGTATGCCGAAACTTTTCGTCATGCTGACGTCATCACGTGATTTATTACAGAATTTTGAATATTTAATTTTTCCCATAGACTTTGTACACAGAAATTTTAAAAAAAATGTTAATTTTGAGAGGGCATTTTCGACTCTTTGCCAGTAATTCATTTACACCAATCTTTGTCCAAGCAAAGACCCTTATTCAAACAACATTGTGTAATGATGACGTCATGATGACGTCATCCGGTGTTTATTTATAGGCAATTAAATTGTGACACTTTTGATATTTAAAAATGCATAAGAAATCAACCGTACGCGTCCGCAGCAATCTGTTGCCAGCAAGTGGTAGAGTAGGTTGAGGTCTTTATTTCATTCAGTGTGCGTGAAATCACGTGACCCTTGCTTCCGGTCGAAAAAGGCCAAAACCGGAAGTGGCTTATTATTTGAAAGTGGTAATAGATATGAACTTGCTTTTAACGGTGTTAGTGTCTTGGCTGATAGTATTCTTCAAATCATCTACCGATGACATCATGCAATCGTCGAGCGCCCTCTAGCGACAGGTTGAAAATTTTCAAAAATGTATTTTGAATAGATGTCTGTGGCGAAGTTTGTCGGAATCGCCTAAATATTGGTGTATATGATGACCTTGACCCACTTAAGACGTGTGCGAAGTTTAAGGTGTATGACGTCATCAGACCGGAAGTTATAATGAAAAGACCCTTTTTCCTTAGAAAATTCCTTAAAAATCAACCATGGCAGTTTTTATATTAGTTTTTACTTTAATTGTCTATTGAAGGGTAGGTCTAAAACTTTTCAAAGCTTCGAGGCAATAAGCAAACTCGGGCATGCCCTGCGCACGCTTAAAACTTCAGGTTGACAATACCACTGCTTTAAAACATGCACCGGACGTCCACAATGTACATGTACATGCACGTACATTGTACGTTGTACATATCGTATGTCAGTCAGCCCGCGCGCAGCGCACGTGTTGCTGAGGTCAAATCCTGTCCACAGTGACCGTTTTAGCCGATTTCCGGCTAACTTTGACAGATTTTATGTTCATGCATAGTGATAGTCAGGGACGTTGATAAAAACAAATCATAATGCGGAAAGCCCTATCTTCTGTTGCAAACAGACATAGATCTCTACTGATATGTCTATGGGTCCAACAAATAATCAATATTGGGAACAGCTCTGTGGTTGTTCACAACCACAATTTCTAGTTTTTAATTTTTTTTTTAAATAGGTGTCGAAACAGTGAGTGAATGTCAGCGACAACCTTCAACACGAGGATGCCAACCAAGGATAGACGGGTCCTACAGTGTTCAGTCAGTTCAAACAAACTCTCTACTGCAAATAGACCTCACAAATTTTATTTCATTTTTTTAAATTGTAATACGTAAGGAAATTCTTTTTATTGACTGAAACCATTTTTTGTTTTATCCTGACATTATATTTGATTATGCGGATTAGGTGACACTAGTGTTAGCTTTTGCATACTTGAGATTTTAAATATGTACTGAAAATGTACCACAATCATTAAATAATTGCAGCTACATGTTCAACCCGACAGTTCATTATCAATGATTACAATACATACATGAATGTACCTGAATGCTGTATCCTGTGCAAGTTGGTTAAAATAATCAGCTATATAATAGACTGGTGAAACAAACTGTTCACAACATCAATTTATTAATGAAAAAAACATCTGTGTGCTGTTAAATTGTACTTGTAACATTTGGTGCTCATATGTCTCTAAAAAAATGAAAGAATCGTTTGTACTAAGAGAGGCAACTGCATTCATTTAAAAAAGTTAAAAATGGATATTCGGAATTTATTAAAGAAAAATGTGTATTGAAGATAACAAAGCACTCTAAAAATATTCTTTCTTATGTATGTTTCCCTTCGTTGAATTTTAGGTGTTTCATTTTAAGTGCATCATTTCAGGATTACTTGTAGAATATTTTAGTCCATGAATTGAAATTTTTTTAAATTTTGACCACGAAATTGGGTTGCGAAATTGTAACCACGGGAATTTGTCAAAATGGCTGACCACGGCAATGGGGTAAGCTTACATTGACCACGGAATTGGGTTAAAAATATGACCACAATGGGGTCAAATATCGACCAAAATACGCGGTTATTTATACTGACCACGTCAGGTGGGGTCGTTTTGACCACGAATGTCGTCGGTGCATATTTGACGACGGGAACGTGGTTACTTTTTAACCACGTATTTTTAAGAGTGTAATGTCTTCAATTTAATTTCTTACCTTGGATCAATTCAAACAACTTGTTAAAACTCACCTGTTGTATTATGCGCTATATAAGAACTTATTATTATTATTATTATTATTATTATTAATTGTAAATGTGTACACTGATTTGCCTGAAATCAACAAAGATTTCTTTGAAGGTCAGTGCAGCAATGTTACACCCCAAATATGGCAACTGCTCCAACTATCGCAAATGCTCCAACTATTGCTCATCCACAGTTTGGCTATGTCCAACGCATATTGGGGCAGTTAGGTTGGGGCAGTTGTTGTACAGTTGGAATGTAATAAAACGTAGATATTTGTGCTCAATTTGTTTTCCAAATAGTCATGAAAAAGGCTGTCGACTCTTATATAAATAAAGTTATCCAAACCTGTCCAAAAACGCAATGAATACATGTGATTTGTTCTTTATATGTGTACATGTATCTGTACCTGAAGTTTTTCTCGTACCGCCGCTTAGGTAATGGTTCAGCATCAACTGTTTGATCACTCTCTGGACGTTAGGTATTTCTCCCCATTGATGACACGGCTGGTGTTCTTTGGATCCTTAATAGATTAGACGTGATGTTAAACTGCTAGGGTGATCACCACCTCCAAGTCCCTGCCGATGAGTTCTCCCTCTAAAGGGTGTTGATTGAGTTTGGCATTAAGCGCATTCTTGCATCCGAGCATAGCAAGGTGAACCGGCAATATCCCAAAAAGAGAGCGAACTGGCACAATAGAAGGACCTAGGGAATAGGAGACCCATCAGTCTGGAGAAGTGGGAGCCAGATGTCGTTGAGGTAAAACCCGATGTCTTGCGGAACTGTGTTGTGCTTGCGGATCTCGATGGCTTCCCGTATGCGTCTTGGATGCCAGAACTGGATCGGTGCGATGAGTTCGGCTGCATCCCAATTAACTTTGTGGTCGTTGATGTGGGAATGTTTGACAATGGCTGATTTGTCAAAATCCCCTCGTCGTCCATGTGCTCTGTGTTCCTTGAGCCTAGTTGGAAGGTTCCGACCGGTTTCGCCGATGTAGACTTTGCCGCATTCACATTGAATGCGGTAGACTCCCGCCTTGGAAGAGGAGTCCTGCTTGTCCTTGTGAGTATGGAGGCTGCCTTGGAGCTTGTTGCCAGATGAGTGGTACACCTTGACGCCGGCTTGTCGGAGGATGCGTTGCAGATGATGAGAAGCTGGACCTATGTAAGGAAGAGTGACTGAGGGAGATACAGTGGAAGGACCTTGGGTATAGGATACCCGTTGGTCAGGTTTGCTGATCGTGATGCGGTTGGGTTTGTAGCTGTTCCGTTGTAGTGACGCATGGATGTGCTTGAGTTCACGCTTGAGGTTGTCTTGGTCGCAGACCTCAAAGGCTCTTTGTACTAGGGTGCGGTTGACCGATGACTTGATGCTTGGGTGATGAAACGACCACTGGTGCAGATAGCGGTCTGTGTGGGCTGGTTTCCTGTAGACGCTATGTCGCAGGGTGCCATCCGGAACGTCGAGTTTATACCTCTGGTTCTTTTCAGAACCATTCTCTTAGTTGAGAAATTATTCGCACATGGTTTTTCCGCAAACCTTTCATTATTAAAAAAAGAAATTCAAAACATTATCTTCCATTAAGTACTGATGATTCTCTTTATAATATTAACAAGACTGTTATTAATACATTATAGTCCAGAGGCTTAAGTAATACATCTTGACACGCCGGATTAAGGCACCAAAAACTTACTAGTACACTTACTTTCAGTGTTGTAGTCGAGACCTGAAAGCTCGAGACCGAGACCCTCAGGGTCCAAAGCCGAGACCTTGGAATAATAAGCATAGGGAAATGAGAAATGTATATTTATTACAAACATACATGATGCTGAAAGTTTTTTTTCTGAATGTTGAATGAATTGAAATGTTGTAACAGTGTACCCCTTTAAATTTTAAATCTTAACCATTGTCAGACTGTTTGAAAACAAAAAAAGCAGACGGTAATTTGGTTTCTTTGCCCGTCAGTTTTTATGTGGAAGACTGGAACATTAGCTTTACATATGTACTTCCTCGATCAAACGTGCTCAGTTGAACGCATGATCAACTCGATGCGGTCCACACACACAGCGCATGCGGTACAGTGCATTGTACCCAAGTACCGTAAGGGTCAAATATAAATATATTTGGGGTGTTTTTTAGTGGTTTTTCCCAACTGAATAATAAGGTCATGTTTGCTCGAGACCCAACAAGATCTCGAGACTTTTGCTCCGAGATCGAGACCAGTTTTTTTAGTCGGGACCTTGAAATTGTCGAGACCTAAAAAAATCGGTCTCGAGACCGGTCTCGATACCGAGACCTGCCTCGAAACCTACATCACTCTATAGGTCCTTAGAAAACGTTCTACATCGGGGTGCCCGGTTGGCGATATTTTTTCCATACCACACGCTTGATTGTATATATCTAGAATTATGCTGGAGGGCCCTATATATGCAGTAGTATACTGTTTAAACTACCACATCGCTCGATTCCCTGTTTTAGTGTCATGGATACTACATTGGATTACAAACCCGATGGTGAGAGTTCAATTCCCATTGGATTTTTTTTTTAGTTCTGCTTTACTTATTTTGTTTTCTCTTAAAAAGGTTTGTTAGTCATTTGGAACATTTTACTTTTACCAATGTGTGGTTTGAAAGATTATTTTTTTTCAAGGAAAAATAAAATTCGAGAACCTGACTTGCAACTCAACGAACTTCGAAACACGCCCATATGCGTGTGTAAATAAAAAAAGCATACGGAAAATAATAATATCGCGCCCTTTTGGGGTCTAGGTCAAGGTCAGGCGGAGGTCAAAGTTCAAATGGTGTGTTGTACGGTATAGAGTTGTTGATACGGTATAGAGTTGTAGTAAATTTCCACAATAGTCTGTATTTGGTTCGGCGTGAATCTGGAGCGCCTGTCTATATCAATAATCACCCAATTATACATTTTTGCCAACGTAATTTGGGAAGCCTCACTATTATTAGCCTCGAGGTTAACAACAGCGAAGATGTGTGTTGGGGTAAAATACTTGACAGCAAAGATCATCCAGCAGCTAGAAAGATATAACAAGTACGAAAAACTGTTAAACACTAGCCTTGAAACCATTGTGTGATGTCCTCTGAAACTGTCCAGGAATGAAAAGGATGCAGCCTTTTTCTTGTTGTGTTAACAAACACGAGAGCAGGTGCCAGGGACCCCTCAAGATCTCGAGACTTTTGCTCCGAGATCGAGACCGAGTTTTTTTAGTCGAGACATTGAAATTGTCGAGACCTAAGAAAATCGGTCTCGAGACCGGTAGTAAATTTTACATGACGAAATCACAGTTGGTTTGATTCAGATTCTTTGTGCATTCAGAGACACTCAGGGGACATTTGGAGGACAGATCAATTAAGTAGTACAAACTCTAGGGAGACAGTTGTGGCGAAAAACATGATACGTGTGAAGAGAACGGAGTGTTATGTCCTACCGTCACCGTCCTTCGAAAGGAACTTAACCCCCGCAAATTGGACATGCGAAAATGACGATGTTTTGAAATGGTGATCTAAATAACGTTTTAGCCTCAAATTCTTATTTCATTGCATTGACTGAAAGCTGAGATGGTGAATGACATTTTAACCCTAAAAGGGGAGGGTTATTTTGACCATCCCTCAGCTGGCCCCCCCCCCCCCAGATCTCGGCCATCGAGTGAAAACAAATTATGAATCTCGGTACATGCATAGACAAACTTATCATAAACATACCCAATAAATTACACGCCTATAGGTTAAAGGGTTTTGGAATTATGGCTAATTAATTAAACATGGACGAATGGTAATTCTGGTCTGTGTGCACTACGTATATGGGAAAATTCAGTTTTTACGGCGCGTTTTGGTTTTAAAAGATGCGCGAGGTTCGAGGCTAAAAATTCATTACAGCTCTGGTCGCAGAAAAAAAATCAAGGCTATTGCGGAAAAAGTTGAGGGCCTCTAGGGTGTGACAAAATAATTATTAATGAGTTATCAGCCTAATTCATTTATGAAGTACACTTTGTGAAAATTAAAAAATCAGATGTTTTGTTCACGTGTCCATCCAGTGACGCTAACCAACCGCGCGTATTTGCTACACATTTTGTCGTTGCATTTACACATTTTGTCTCTGAGCTAGATGTACTTTTAAACACTGCATGTGCGAGACCTGTTTATCCACGGAGGTATATGCATTCCATCCGCTTTACTGAGCTTATTATCGGAGATTGATTGCAAGACAAAATATTCTCACATGTGCTTCAAACAATGATTGTAACTCCTACTTTATTTCTTGAGTTAATCATGGATAAATGCATAAGCCCCATTGTGACAAGTTTTACTCTTTTTCTCGTCCAATAGATTATGTTTTGTAATTGAACATGACATGAGTTGATGCATCCTTACGGATTATTTTTGCAAAAACGTTAGATTTTGATTTCGGTGACTTTCATTTAAATTAGCATAATATCACTATTCTTGCGACCTTGTTAAGCTTTTTCCACCATGCATAGTTACGGGGCTATACTTTACTAATATGTGAAGAAACAATCGTTAAGATAATCAAAGTAGGTGAATTTTGCTGTCAAAAATGGAATTTCAATTATTTCTGAACCAACCTATGTTGTACAGCTGAACTCCTCTTAATTGTAAAAAAAAAAGTATATATGGGGAGCCGGAAATTATCGTTTTGAAAGTCGTGTTTTTAAATGGGAGTCCCCCACTACCAAAATCCATTTGTTTCCCCCCTCGGTCTCGGGCAGTGTACCAATGAGGTCTAGGGCCACTCGCTGCATTGGGCCTCCCACACGGTATTGTTGAAGTGGTGCCCGCCTCTTCTTAAGAGTTGACTTGCGCCTCGCGCAAGAACATGTATTCCGGCACACGGCTCTCACGTCCAAGTACCGCGTTTTAGCCTTGTCGAGCGTGCGAGCAACTCCAAAGTGACCACCCGTTTCGCCTCCGTGCAGCTGTGGGTACGCCAGTATTGGCGCCTCCTGTGGGCGACTCTGGAGTTCGTGAAAAGCGGCAACGCATTCTTCATCCCAATTGAATTCCCTCGCTTTTCCGTGAGGCGATGGCGTGGCCGAGCAATTTCGGCGAAGCCTCTGTTAAACCTCCTGTAATAAGAGGCGAGCCCCAGGAAACTTCTTACTCCCTTCACGTTAGTTGGTGTTGGCCACGTTTGGACTTTCTCGATCTTATCGAGATCAGTAGACACTCCATTTTCCGATACCACATGTCCAAGGTTCTTCACTGCCTTTTGGAACAGGAAGCATTTCCCCGGCTTCAGCTTTAGCCCCGCAGAGTGTAATAGTCGAACACCTCTCGCAGGCGGCATATCGCCTCCGTCACACTTCTCCCGTACATGATCACATCAACCAAATACACCAACAGTGTGTCCCATTGGAGTCCCGATACCATACGCTCCATAAGCCTCTCGAGGACAGAGGGGCGTTGCACAGGGCATCACCCTCAAGCTATACAACCCCCCACGAACCACGAAAGCATTAAATTTTAACCCTAAGTTATGTTATAGAAAAAAAATGAGATTAGATGAAATGCACTTGGAATAGAAGAAAGCATACAATGTTTTACAAGTCAAAGCAGAAATGTGTCCCGCCAATGTTGAACATTAGTCAGGAGCAACATGCTTTTGAAACATTAAGCTTGCTCGGCCCGCAGGAAAGGCATATCAGGAATTCCCGTACTACCTTTTCCTCCCCACATAAAACTAAGCAAGCTTTTCATCGAGATGATGTACAATTTAACACGAGTGCAAAATTTACTCTATCGAGAGTGTAACGAGATTCAATCTCAATTATCGGCATAATAAAAAAATAATAATAATGATTCGCTTCGCATTTGGTCAAGAGACAAAATCCTCAATTATATTGATTTCCCTTATTTACCCCTCTTAGCAGTAAGCTGCCAAGAACTGGGAAACACCTTTGCTATTGGCTGTATGCTGCTTTCCACTTCAACGGCCTCACTAAATATAGTTAGAGCAAAGAAAATGAGGGAATAACTCCCCCTAGCGTAGAGACCGTACTCCTCCATCCGCTTGTCATCAACATCGACATACTTTAATGCTTGATCCCTCTTTGCTCCACCCCCTTTCTATCAAAATTAATTGATGCGCCTTCGTTGTCGTATATTAAATATACAACATTTCCATAACATAGACAGAGGAGCCCTTGTGGAATATCATCTCTATACCTGTCGAATTAAGGTTATACAGACGACACTGATCACTTCCTGGCGTAAAATCAAAGGAGAAACAGCGGGTATCTTTTTTGCAGTACCCAGCACACCTCAGGAGTGATTTGGCTTTCTTGCTTGATAGGGGATTGGAGTCTCCAATGAATGCCCCCTTATACAACATCTGAAAATGGGATGATCTGGCCTTGGGAGACTCTGCACTGATACTCATGTTCATTGGGGCCTCAGTCGTGAGTTCTATTGCATAAATAAAATACGAAACGAAAGGTATAAGCAATGGACATTTTATTAAAATTCGTACGAGAATATCTGTGAATTGAAGCTCGCAAAGGGCCTGCCATTTGCAATCCTCAATACAAACATCACACTGTTAAAAAAAGGTCTGTTAATTTACAGTACATTTTATTGTCAATTGGCATTAAAGAAGTTACTGTTTTTGCACAGAATATTTTATTGTTACTTTTTTTCTCTGCATAAACAGTAGATTCTACTTCTTTGGTATTGTAACGGGCGTGGAGGGGGTGCCCGTTCAGAGAATGATATACCCTCCGTGTGATACGCAAGGCTTGAGGACGGATGTGTCCGCCGGAACTTATCCAGAATGGATCGGGGGAGGAGGGGGGGGACTCAGAACCAGTCTGAACTAACTATATATGTGGAATCAGGGAGGGGAGGGGTAGGGGCAGTCCATGCTCCTCGGGAAGACTCCGCATGCGTCAATCAGAAAAGGCGTATTATTAAGGCAGTGGATATTTTACCGGAGACGGCAAACTTGTAGTAAACGCTAGTTTGCCGGAGGTCGTCTCTGATTGGTTAATATTTACTTACGTCACAGCGATCGCGCCGGCAATTTGGAAGTAAACGTTAGTTTGCCGGAGGTCGTCTTTGCCACTGCATATGCAAATGAGGAGAAGACACCGTCTATAATATCCAGAGGTTGTCCGTGATTGACGAAAATATGAATACGTCACGTACATGGATATGATCTTCCGCAAAATGTTATGTAAAATTTTGCAGATCCTACCAGACTTAGACACAGTGCAGAGGCGAAATGAGGAAACTAACCGCGTGTGGCGCCTAGCGCACGGCACCCAGACTGATTGCCAGACTTTATCCGTTTAATATGTACATGTACAACCATAGGACGTACGTGGACGCATGTTCCGGCCGTGTCACGCACGGCATGTGTGGAACTGTTTTTGCCGGCGCCCGTGCTAAAAGCGCTTATGCGGGCCAAGTTTTTCGATATTGTCTGCCGTGGTCGAATGGCCGGCGGTGTGTTGGCATGCCCCACCCACAGCGCGCATGCAGTGGCGTAACGGGGGAGGGGGGGGGGGCCTTTTGGGGTCTGTGAATTTTTAAACTTTGTTTGGGGAGAAAAAAAACCTCTGATTCAAAAATTAGGTTATATTTCATTTAACGGGGTTTCCTGATTTTAAATTCACATTTTTAATAGGTTTCAAAAATTTAGAAATGGAAGTGTAAACAGAATTTGTAAACATAATTTTAACTACCGATTTGGAAACTTTCGAAGTGCAAACACTGATTTACTAATGCCATTGATTTTGTTGCATGATTCTCTTTTCAGCGATACCAAAGTTGTACAATACGAGGTTTAATTTTTTTTTTAAATGCCAGACTCCCTTCACATCGTAACCTGATGAGTTTTGTAAGTTTCTTAAAAAAAAATTATTTCTTTAAAAGTCGCCTCTTACTTATATATATATGCAATAAATCAGAATATGAGTTAAACAAACTTTGGCATATCTCTCTTCTGGACAGACTGTTTCGTACCATAAGGCACTCATCAGCAGAATGACGAAAAATAGAATACAAGTAGCATCTGACCTTATTTCGAATCAAGCGCGCGCACGCGTTACGCGCGTTACGTCATTGAAGTTAGTACGCGTTTACCTAGATCTGGCCCACATATGATTATGTACTTCTCTGCTATACACAAATTGCATCTCTTGTTTACGTTAGAGTATGGCAGTGCTTTCAGAACAATGTCCCATTTGATTTCATAGTCTTTCCTCTCGTTCTTTAAGTCCCATATATGTTTACTTAGCTCTGTTTGCGCCCTCTTGCTCTCGGATCTGAATGACTGCTTGTGGTTCGCCAGTCTCGCCTTGAAGGTTGTGGATGTCAGCCCGACGTATGCCTCCTTCCTGCCTTCGCTCGTGACGGTGGCCTGGTACAAGATGTTCTTGCTAAGGTACCCCCCGTTCAGCGGGCATTCGGCATTGCGGGGGCAACTGCATGTTCTACCACCGACGTCGTCCTTTTGTTTTACCTTCCGTTTGTTGATTGACTGGATCGTTGCCTTCATGTTCGGCATGCAGCTTTACGATAACTTTACTGTGTTCCGGTTGAGCACTTTGTGAAGCTTATGTTTTTTGGGGAAGCATTTGTCTATTATCTGAAGGAATTTCTTTCCAATGTTGGTACGTACGCTCTTGTTGTATGGCGGGTTGTACCATGTCACCTCCCTTTTTCTAGTCCTTTTCCTTGTGGTATTGCCCGGTGTGTATGTCAACCGATACTTGTGCCCGCTTTTTTGCAGAGCCCCTTGGTCGACGAGATGTTGGAGAGTCGCTTGTTGATTCCCTCTGGTATCTGTTTGATGACGGCGGGTGGATAGTTTGACTGGACATGTACATAGAGAGGTACATTACCTGGTTTCATGTATGGCTTGTACCCTCCCGTTCGCAGGTCTAATGTGATGTCAAGGAAGTTTACTGTTGCCTTGTTGGCTTCGATCGTTACCTTTAAGTCATTTTCCCGGAATAGTTGGCATATTTCCTTCTTGATGTTTTCTATTTGCTTTGGGGTCTCTTTGAATACTGCCAGACCGTCGTCCCTGTATAGTCCCACTCTATTTCCGTACTTTGGTTTCAGGATCGACAGCATATATGCTAGACCAGCTCGCATGACTCCGCGCCGTCGAAACTGCCCAGCGTGACATCAAATTTGCTGTTTGCATTACGCTTTTTCCACGGTACTTGGTCGTTGAATAGCACTGTCTGTTTCGCGTGGATGATGATATCTTTCTCCTGGCTGCTAATGTTCTCGTAGTTTTCCGCGAACCCTAGGGCCTTCAGGAGAAGCTTTTTGTACCCTCCCGTTCGCAGGAATAATGTGAGTTTATATGAAGAAAAAAAGACTGCTTTAGCCTGCAAAAGTCACTTTGGTACTGGACAGTCATCTGCAAAAGTTAGTTTTCAACAGAACTTGTAAAAAATAGAGGTGTCCTAAAAGTACCGAAAAAGGCAGCATTTTCTTATTAGCCTGGCTATAAAGAGGGTGAGTATGTTTCTAAAGCTAAAAAAAACCCTACAATCTAGGCCTAAATGTGAAAATCTAAATCTGACAAAAGTTCCACACGTTTTTGTGGGGCTACCCAAAGCCATAGAAGTCGAAGTTCGTGACGGGCAGCTCGCCAAGTATAAGAAGTCTGGTTCTCCGCCCAAAATATTTCCCTTTCCTTTATTTAATGTAGACACGTGTAGGACACCGCGCCTGGTTATGGCCGTATCATATCTGAAAAAAAATCGCATGCCGGATCAGAACAGCCAGCCAATCACAGTGCGCGCATCTTAATTATAACATGCTAAATCGAGGCGTGCGGCACTGTGATTGGCTGCCTGTTCTGATCACGTATGCGATGTTTTTTCCGGATATGATACGGCCATAACCATGCGCGGTACCTTGCACGTGTGTATGTTACAGAAAGGGAAATATTTTGGGCAGAGAACTAGACTACTTATACTCGGCGAGCTGCCTGTCACTCATGAACTTCCACTTTGCAAAGACTTTGGGTTGACAAATAAAACATTTTTAGAGACGAAGTTCACCAGAAGAAAGCACGGGGAAGTCCTAATTTGGGGGAATATTGGTGAGGTACGGGCTACGGATAAGTGAACTCACCTTCCGAGTATGAGTTGGAATGATAGCAATACAAATTTTGGGTTTTTTTTATTTGCAAATCCTCAACTTTTAGGGAAGCAATGTGGCTCAGCATTGAGGGTGTAGCCGTACATGTACATACCTTTGCTTGGGTCGTTTCCCAGTGCTTTGGGATTTGTAGTCCTTTCCCCCCTTTACACAACTGAAACGAATCTCATAGTACTTTATTCGTTCGTTGTCCGGAACGTCATATCCCCGCTTTCGGGCCGCTGCTAAGGTGCGAGAGTCTCGTCTCCAGAAGGATACTTTCTGTTCTTTTTCGAACACTTTTATAATGTTCAATACATCGTCAAGAGATGAAAACTCATCCCCAACAAGCAACGTGGTTGAGTCGGCCATCTTTTACTAACCATGCCGCGCCGTGCGCGCACGTCCGTTTATACATATGTGCATAGAATTATGATGAAGACAGCGTGCGCATTTGCTGAAAAGTTTATACCTTATAATGTGACGTATTTATATTTTCGCCAATCACGGACAACCTGTACAAGACATAAGTCGGCGCCGTACCGTGTACAGCGCGGCCGGCTACCCATGAGTTGATGTGTGACGTCATCGTTGTTTGCATATGCAGTGGCAAAGACGACCTCCGGCAAACTAACGTTTACTTCCAGATTGCCGGCGCGACCGCTATGACGTCAGTAAATATTTACCAATCAGAGACGACCTCCGGCAAACTAGCGTTTACTAAAGGTTTGCCGTCTCCGGCAAAATATCCACTGCCTATTATTAAAACTCAGTCTGTTCATGCGCAGGCGCACGCATTTACAGGCAAACAAGAAATTCACTCGAGGAAACACCTTTTTAGAATCATCAAGAACTCAATCCGCCACAAATAATGTATTTACAGTGTCAACTTGGCTTATTCAACCCTATTAATGAGTAACTATTAATTATGGAAATTATTTACATTTAATATATCTGTTACTGCTTTTACTGTTTAATTAAAGCGACTCTTTCGCAAGACGCCACAGCTATATAAAAAAGAAATACATGTACGGGTCTGCAGAATAAATAACTTATGCGCGTACTTAATTTGCTTTGGGCATTCGGCTAGCTCGGAGGCAAGGGCTATTATAGTTGTGCGCTGACGATTAATGCTGAATAATTTTTCCATCACAGCATTTGAATGCTGACTGAATTCTTCACAGCACCTGAATGCTGACTAAATTCTTCACAGCACTTGAATGCTGACTTAATTCTTCACAGCACTTGAATGCTGACTAAATTCTTCACAGCTCTTTAATCCTGACTCACAATGCTTCACGGCACTTCTTAGCCGACTGACAAACACAGCACTTACCAGCTGTGCGTCTTGCTCTACGGCACTTGCTAGCCGCTTTCTGTTCTTATACGCGGGACTCATTCGAACCGGGCCACCAGATCGCCTTTGACAGAGTTCTGGCAATGAAAAACTAGGCCACATACTGCGCGCGCGATACAATATTGGCTAAACGGGCGCAGCTATATGCAAATAAGTCTCTCGCACTATCAGCGTATGCTAGTGAAAAATGCACAGTATTTGTTCAACGTACAAATCATATGCATTAGTATACGTACGATACACAATGCCTGTTGTAAACACACACTTCTGCCATAAGCAGTTGCGCTATGTAAAACAACTGCCGCTGTAGAATCTGTAAGAAATAACAACTCTGTGGAAATTAGTCACCATAGTAAGATAATTTAAGGCTTTCTAGAAATTCTACATTCATCGGGGATATGTCCTATATTCGGAAAAAAAGTGAACAATTGGTAAGTGAAACCAATGCTAGGAAAAATGTATATTGAATAAAAGAATTTCTGACAGGGTCATTTTTAAATCCTACGGTGAACCTTACTAAATATAAAATGTGTCCAAAATTTTAACAAAGGAAGGGCGATTTTTGTCACACTCTCCACTACTTAAAAAACAAATGCGTCCTCGCATTTAAGAGATAAAAGTTATTAACTCGGAAACGAAAATCGAAAATTTTAAGCACTCTTGAAAACTAACAAGGTAAAGTGGGTAAAGTAGGTATCCGCAACACTAAACATTAATTAACAAATAAGATCACATCTCAAAAATAGAGCTTCAATTTAGTATTTGCAATCATCAACTGATCAATTTGCCAACTCAAATCTAAGTGAATGTTATTTTTATATCCACACCTTCAAAGTAGGGCATATTAAATCCAGTTTTTCGAAACAGCTTGCAATGTGCTTGCCTAAGTACACGTATTTACGGTGCACTATACAATGTTGTACATGTACATGTTATATACACAGTGACAGTGGGCACTGAAAATTTTCCATACGATGAAATCGTCATCAAACGTTGTCACCGTCAAACAAATCTGGTCAAAAAATGAGCCTAGAAATATTTACCTTACCTTACTCCTTAGCTAAGTCCAAAAATCTATCAGTTGCTCGCATGTACGCACAACCAGTCCGCCATCTTGTTTCAATCCTTAACAGAGTTTACAAATATATTATGGGTAATTGGAAGAGGTGCTAAATTTGAGAAGTTACTTTTTGTCCATTTCAAAAGGTGTGCGGGCTGCGCGTTGAAAATAAAAGAATACAATGTATTAATTTCAGATTTCACCCAGGGCCGGTGTCACATGAAAATCCGACTCCTTTGAAAATCGGACCCCTTTTCCCTTTTATTGGTTAATCCCTCTCACGTGACCAGTCACTTTCCCAATTACCATACTTACGCACGAGCGGTATTACCAATGAGTCCAAATTTCATAGAAACGTAAATTCACGCTACACCGGCAGTGTTAATGAGGTTCGTGTGAACTGGGGGTGCGTAGGCTGCTCATGAGATCCATGAGCTCCGCTGTTGCTAGGGTCGGTCCAGGTTCAAATGCATCAAGTTGAGACATAGCATTATAGGGAGGGATGAATTGCTAGAAATCGTCACCGTTTTCACGAAGAGCCACAGATGTCTATTTTGAAGAAAAAGTGTTTTCGAGATAATCGCAAAAGAATTTTCTCATATTTTAAAACTGCAAAAAATACCACTTTTCAACAACTTTGTGAAGCAAGGAAACCATCACACTATTCTGTGTGAGCTGAATTTTTACATCAACCCAGTAATAAGACTTAATTAAGCAGTTATTTAGTGAACATTAATTAGTAAAGATATGTGGCTCTCCGTGAAAACGCTAATTCAGGTTTCCGACATATTGGCCCTTTCTGTTCAATGTGTATTTCCATAGGCGCGCGTGAGTACGCGCGCGCAGCTGAAAATGTAACAAAGATATGTGGCTCTTCGTGAAAACGCAAATCTCATTTGACCTACTTTTACGTATTTCCGTGCAATGGGTTTTGTTCGCGTTCAAAGGGCCAAAATGTATGTACGTGTATGGCCTGATGACACGACGACGGTCGGATTCGTCATGCATTCACCGGCAGTGCTGGCGAAGCTCATCATCACTGGTCGTCTCGTACAGACATAATCGGCACCTCAATGGCCTCATCCGACCAATGTGTATCTTTTCGGTGTGTCGGGTCAAATTTTCCCAGTTTGGGAAGATGGCTCGGCAGAAAACACATAAAAACCGCATCTTGCTGCATCGATGTTACTCACTGTAGGCCTAGCCTTCACTCATAGCCAAATCGGAGTCAAATGACTCGTCAAACAGAGTAAATGACCCCTTACTCTTATAAAGAGTACGTTGACTACAATGTAGAGTCAATTGCACTCCCCTCCCAGAGTCATTGGTGGCGGGCTTCGCGAAGTTTCTTTTTTATTTTGTTGATTGCTACCGCAGTCTGGTCACTGACTCCTCAACAACGAGATCGATACGGCGGCAACGGCGCAGGTCTCCAGCCTACGTAGCTATGCTGGCCGCCATTTTATCGTTTGCTGTGCTGCTTAGTTCGGTGGTGTGAATTTGAGTTTTGTAAGTTAAGTTTTGCAATAATTTGAATAAAGTTGTGAGTGTATGTGGTGTTGGGCAATACCATCATGACCATGTTGCAGTGAAATCTTGTTAAGTCAAGCCAAAACAAGTTCGTGGGTTATTTTGAGTAGGCGTTTGCGAAAGGACTACCGATGCTACCCGGCGTTTGACTTATCGAAATGTTACTGTATTCTGTAGGGCCTAGGCCCTAACCATTTTATTTATAAAATGTAACTTGTCTGTCAACAATTTGTCGTGTCTGTACAGGCCCAGGCCTACTTTTTAACTTGCAAATTTGTCATAATAACATAAAGGGAAGGGTTTACGTCTGATTTGATGGTAGATTTAAGTAAATTTTCAATCAAGTTTAAAATGGCCAATGCACTATTTAATTATAAGTGCTGTCGTTGTGCATATACTGCCCGTCATGCCCAGCCATTCAAGTGTATAATGAAGCATTACAACCTTGTACACTCTACAGAACCTGACTTTAGCTTCAGTTGTGGGGTGGAAAACTGCACACGGATCTATAGAAATGTGCGATCTTATCAACTTCATCTTAAAATGCAGCATAAACAGTTTAATGAGCATCATGTACGCCGTGCTCAAAACAATGCAGTGGCATATGGTCAGAGGCCCAACAACAACATTGATGTCAGCTACATAGGAATAATTGAGGACCCTTTTGATGATAATGGTTTGGACAGAGAACCGGGAGCAATACCACAAGCACTGGGGGCAGGGCATTATGATATTTACCGTCACTTGGCTGTAGTCATGCTTAATCTAAGGGAAAAATACAAAGTTTCTGAAATTGCATGTTCATTTTATTGCACAACATCTGCAATCATTGATTAATTTGAAAAGCGATCAAATTGTGGCCAAAATAGAGAGAGAATTGTTTCAACTTGATCCTACCATTGATCTTAAAGAAATTCTTCACCATCAAACACAACCATTTAATTAATGATGCATGTCAAGATTTGTCAAGTGCAAAGTTACTACATAAATATGTTACACAACACATGGGCAAACCAGTTGAAATAATTGTTGGAGCAGTTAATGGGGTTATGCATTCGATGCAATATGTCCCAATACTGCACACCCTGAAAGCATTACTTCATCGTGAAGATATTCTTGCACAGGTCTTGCAAGGTCATGCATCACAAGATGGTGCACTCAGAGATTTTTGTGATGGTGACGTTTTTCAAAACAACCCCCTGTTTCAGCAGCTTAGAGGGGCCCTTCAAATTGAGCTGTACTATGACGATTTCACTGTCACAAAACCCTATTGGAACACGCTTCAGAAACTATAAATTGTCAGCAATGTATTTCGTTTTAAAGAGGTTGTGGAATGCTCGAAGACATTTCCGTCATTTTTCGGGTATATGCAGCCTAAGGTGTGATGAAATAAAAACGACTATTGTTTCTGTCATGAAATGAATACAAAAGGTACTTTTGAGAGCTGTTTTTCAGGTCCTGTTTAGACCCGTGTAAAATTTGTGTAAAAGTCGTCGTTGGGGGCAGCAAACAAAACACAGTAAATCGTGACGTAATAAACAGGACTCCCGATGCAGCGTAGTTCCAGCGAAACTTTTTGCAAATCACTCCGCGCAACGACATGACTTTGTTTACAATTACGCTGAGCCACATTTTGTATGGGCAGCCACATGCTTCATAAATTCAACCGTAGTTGGCAACAGCTTTTACCCCCGAAATTCTAATGGGCAAGTTCAGAATTTAATAGGAAGATATCTCCATTGACTTTTTGGTACTTTCTTTTGATTATTAAGTGTTTTGATAGTTACACATCATTTTATTTATAGATTGGGGATCATTCTTTTGTGTTTGCCCTAACGGCCAACCATAGTAAGAATCGTCTGTTACATCAACATCGTTCGATCGCACATCACCGTGACACGCTATGTAAAGCTGGCTGGAAATTCACGGGTCTACTTGTGCCGCTGGCCCGGCCGCTGGGACCGTAGATTTTGACACCGGTAAACGGTGTTGGAATTTCAAAATAGGGAGGTTTCGCAAGCGAACGGATACGCTTACACTTACGCTTAGCTATCCGTATCCGTTTTTTACTTACGTGTAGCGAGCGAGATATGCGTGTCGTCTGCACGTTTAGCGGATAGTGAGTGGCGTATGATGTCATACGTGCAGACGACACGCATATCTCGCTCGCTACACGTAAGTAAAAAAAGGATACGGATAGCTAAGCGTAAGTGTAAGCGTATCCGTTCGCTTGCGAAACCTCCCTACTAATTCGTTGTTGATACGTGTACGGGTAGCGAACGCACTAGGCCAAGGCAAACCTATATGCTTATAATTGTGTCAGTCGCTGGCTGTAATCACACCACATTTTGTTGGCAATAAATTTCCAGTTTCCCCGTTCGGGTGTCAGCATGGAGGAATAACTCCTCCGCAGCCATGCATGTCCGAACTATTTACGGAAGTTAGGGTTGTTCCAGGACCCTTTAACTGTGTCTTAACATAGTCGAAACGGAGGCATGTTCAAAACATGATGTTCCTTGTGCCTGCACACAATTTTAATTTAACAGAGAATCTTCTATTGATTTCTTTATTGACAGAAACATTGGAAAACAGTAATATCTGATTGTACAGAATATTTAACAGAAAAACAACTGTGAAAAAAACGCATAATTTTTACAGAGTAACACTTTATCAGCCCCAATCAAATAAAAACTGTTTGAACAAAAACAAAATGTTGTTCAGCAACAGAAAGTTGGTAAGGAACAAAGTCAGACATGTAACGATCACACTTAATCATCTGATGCCAAACAGTAGGATCCCCTGTGAGTGAACAATACCAAATAGGTAGAATCTGATGTTATTGTACAGAGAAAAAAAAAGCGAAGCAGTAACTTCTGTAATGCCAATTGCCAATAGAATGTACTGTAAACGAACAGAGAATGTAACAGTGTGGTTCCATTACGAAAGTCTTGTGCGAAATAAATAAGTAAAAGTTATACGAATAAAATACAGGATACGACGTTAGTGGTTAGGGCTCTCTGGTCTAATCATGCCGTTCGATATTAACGATCCACAACTAGGAAGAACTCTGATTTAGTGATTAAGAACTGCCACACGATTTTTCTAAAGAAAGTACCTTTTAACAAAACAAGAGGCGACAAGCAACTTACCATCAAGTGCACCGCATTCTCCACCTGTGTATTCTTTCACCGTCACCTCAGCCAACATCAGCAGTGCGTTTGTTACATCGGGGCTGCTGGGGTCTATATCCAACGTGACGTACCTAGCCATCCGTGCCGAATCGCAGAGGAAAACATGAGTTGCCCCAGTTGTGGACTGGGCTCTTGTGGCTGGTGAACCGCACGGTTGGTTCTCTGCGTAGTTTGAACTCATACCCGCTCGCGCCACTGCGGCGCTGAATCGGTAATGGCCTTTAACAGAAAAAAACAGAGTATATCAAACAAATGTTAAAATATTTCTCATACCATTTGCCTCTTTATCAAAAGATCATAATTCGTTGCGTTATTTCCATAATGGCGAATGGGTGGCATCGCGTTTTTTAGTCCATACTGGCGATAGAGTAGCAACTTAGTTGTGGTGTTCGCCGCTATGCAAGGAGCAGGGCCCAACCTGTTCGCCAGTAGGTAAAAATGCACATTCGTCTTGGTCTTCTTCTTTTTTAGAATACTTTTTTTTTGTGTCAGGGATGCATGACGTTCTGGCATACTGAGGCTCAAAGAGGAATGTCTCAAAAACCTTGGTTTTTAGTAATCGGCGATTGAAGTTGTCTATACTTGGACAATGTTTGTGGGTATGTCACAATCGATTCTTCGTATTTTTATTTGTCAAAATGATGAGGAAGCGGGTCAGAAATGAAATATGCGATGATCAGCAGTAATTTCACAAAGTGTTGCACAAGTAGTATTTTGGTCAAAAATATATTAAAGTGAAGGTTTAAAATTGTATATGTGATTCATATCTTGGTTTCTATGTTTCTACCTGCAAGAGGAAAGCCAGGGAGACATTCTAGTGGAATTCAAGTGAACCGCGATGTTACAAAAGTTATCATGATGCCTATAACGACGGCAACTTGTCCTTTGTAGATCACCACCGGTCTCACCCGTCTCACCAATATGGAGTCAAATTCATTAATTGTGCGGATTTTTATCCGCTATCCAGTCTTTATTTAGAGATCAGTGGCCCGATCGAACTCTGGAAAATACGCGCGCGCGATGTCTCGACGCGCGTCTTGTTCACGCTGACGCAAGTTTTATACACTAGCCTGTCCGGTTGGTTAGTAAAAACGTCATACACGCTCGCGCACCACTGATTACTAGCGCCCATTGCACAACCACCCAAGTTGCGTTAGCTTTCGGTTCCAATGGTTCCAATGCCACTTAATGGCCAGTGGGCGTAGTTTCAACTGAACTGACGTCACACTAACGAACCGGATATTAGTGAATCACACGTGACCGCGTTTCAGCCAACCAGGATAAAGAACAAGCAAGAAGTGTGTTATAAAGTCTGAAAGTACTGTGGCGAAAGGGGTACTTGCAGACTAGTCTAATCTATGATTTATGTATGCGCGAAACGATCATTTATATTAATGTTGCGCATAGACGAATCCGCAATGAATTATAATGGTGTGACTTGAGCATCAATAATGCATGAACGCGCGTATAAACAAATCACTAAACCAGCGTGCATTGCGCAAGATCAGGGCGCTTATAAAGTGTGCTTCAACCTCGTTCCCATGGGTACGAGATCTTGCTGCGCCATGTTGCATCCCATCATGCCTTGCGCGATCTTAACCCCTGGAGTGGTGTAATTTAAATGTGTCAAAATATGGCACATTAAAATTAGGCTGCAGTTTATCCGTTTTACGCGCCGACGCCATCTTTAAAATGTTGAAAGTTGTGTTTTTGAAGAATCAATGCTTTCAAATAAAGTCTGGACGTTGCGTTATTTACCAAAGATTTGTATTAAATAAAGGTAAGTACCCCTTTCGTCCCTTTACAACCGCAGCTATAGGGATTTTTTGGCGAAAAACGAGGCTGCCATAATCCATATCGTACAGGCATCGCGCAGTTTTGAACATTAGTACGTGACGTGACGTGCAAAGCACGTAAGCGCATTATGGGCGAAATGCCCGCGCAGTACGCTCTGAATAGCCAGTCAGCATCGTTTACGTGTACATCACGGCCAGGGGTTAGAGAAGGCACGTGCTCGCGCCCATGGAGTCGAGGCTGGGTGTGCTTGGCATTGCCTAGCCAATTCGTTTCAAGATGGCGACCGTGATGCAGAACTGATACAACGTTGTGTTATTACAGTGAAATAATTATAGTGCTAAATCCTGCGGGTTATTTCGGATTTAGGGACAACCGGGCGTCCGATCGACATACACGGTGCAACCGGGGAGTAAGTTGAGTCTATAACAGGTTTTGTTATTTACTCAAATAGCGCCGGAATTTTTTTCGCAGCGCGGCAACCCGTGGTCTGATTTTTATGTTTTTGGTTTAAAAAGATGTACAAGGCTCGAGGCTGAAAAGTCAAAACAGCTCGGGTCGCGAAAAAAACTGGTTTTAAAGGCTATTGCGGAAAAGGTTGAGGGGGCGAATTACTATATCCTTGCGTGAGGTTAATAACTATTTCAGTGGGTTAAGGCCAGGCCGATCAGGTCAGACTGTTGTGTCATCTAATTATTCCCGCCACAAAGGGTGCATAGCTAATTTCGCACAGTACAGCTTTAGGGCTCACAGTTGGAGCTGCCATGTTCCCATTGCTTAGCGTGTTAAGTTTCGTATATGCCCCGTCGTAATGCTTTACTCTATGGGTGTATGTACTAACAAAAAACTGTGACTTATTGTTTCAATTTTTGTCTTTAGACAATAACGGTTTCAAACCCAAGAAAACGAGAATTTACGATTGGTGTGTCAGAAACAAACTTACAATAAACGCCAGCAAAACCAAATCCATGCTTATTGGAACTAAAATAAAAGTCTGCAGTACTGACCTTAATGTAGGGAGGTCGGCGTAACGTGGTCGATCTTCATTTGTATCTATTTGCGTGCGAAAGTGTGTTTCAAACTGGCGAGATTTTGTCGGACAAAAACAGCAATGACATCATCGTAAAGCCAAAGAAATTCTTTTTTGACTCGTACCAAGAACATGCACCTTAGATTGTTTTTTGCCTTCCGAGTTTAGAGATTTTTTGGACGAAATTTCATGAAAGACTAAAAAAAAAAGGGGTAGTTTAGGAAAGGGTGGAATTTCAGGAGTTTGTGTGACTATTTTGTTGTTGTTATGTTTCCCGTGACGCTTTTTGACGCTGGGGGGTTTTGTTGTCGGGGTGCCTTCGGCAAGGTGATTAAAATATGGCGCGCAGCTGTGTCACAATGGCTGCCTATTTTTTCCTCCATGCTTTATGCATGCATGAGGCAATGATATTATAATGCCGTGATTACTGGGGAAAATTTTGGTGGATTGCTTTATTGGGAAAATTTACATTATAAAAATTTGCAATTCTGCTCCAAAAAATTAATATGGTAATATTTCAACTGTTTCCGAATATTTTCCAAACTTGAACTAAATTTGCATTAAACATGTTAAAATTAGCTGATTTTTGTTTTTGCTATTTTGCCGTAGGCTTCTAGTTCCCAGCCTTAATATGTCTAGTCATGAGTGGTCAGACTCAGAATATAATGAAGAACAAGATTCGATGTGGCTAGCCTAAATAGATGAGAATAAAGGATGGTACAATGTAAGATTAGTTAAGCTGGGACCTATTTTATATGGGGAACAACTTGATTATAGAAACCAAATTAATTTACAAAATATGTTGTTGAATGGATATTGATGGAATCTTCCAATCTACTTGCAATTTTTCTTTCTAAGTTACTACATTTATGTTATCAGGGTTTGTCTCATACTGGTATTTAATTTTTCAGCTACCCAAGAGTAATTCTTAAGAAACCATAGTGTATTCTTCACCTGAAGGGTCAAAAGCTCACTCAAGGGACTCTGACGACATTATTATTATGTGTGACGGATGACAACAAAAAAGGACTCCTTTGATGACGATTTAACTGTTTCCCATGTATTGTACCAATAGCAAAATGTGTGACGGGTTTTGTACACTCAGAAGTTGAATGCGAATGCAAATGCGGTTCAATCTGCGGTTCAAAACCAAAAAATACAATAAGTCTCTAAAATTATGTCAAAATGTACCTGCACATACATGAATCAATTACAATATGAACTAAATGAATTAAACTGACTGATTTGATCCCCAAACTTATGAAATTGTGTCTAGCATGAATTATTTCCTCATTAAAAATACATGTATGTGTCCTAGTACATCAATGTTTACATTAAAAGTAATATTCAAGTATCCAAATTAACCTCGGTTGACAGTAATCCATATTTAAACTGATGAAACTGATGTGAGAATCATGTCACGTGCATTTAGTAAACGTGTATAAAACGTGCATCGCTAATTCTACTCAAATTTTATCCCCAAAAGTTGACCCAAAATAACTATATCTAATGACCGTAATTATTACCCCCCTTTATACACAATTATCTTTAACCCTTTATCTAAATCTCTAAACAATTATAAGTACTCACAACATTGGGCGTATCGAATAATGATGCAAAATCAAAGGATCTTTTGACGGATTTCTACAAACTTTACAAAACTATGTGACAATGCTGGCGCGCTGAGAGCGCCCTCTGTTGACCAAGAAAATTCCACGCCTATGACGTCACGAACGAACTGGAAAACTTTCCTACCGCAACATCCCGGCCCCTTAAATGAGAATACTGAATTATGATCATTTACTAAATTACACTGAACTATGAACTACATGTAGTTTCTAAAACTGCTACTTTAGTAATAACAAACATGAACATTTTAACATGTGGCTATATAATACGCTTAACATTAACTGATCCATCATGGGGAAATCAACTGCAAATAGAAAAAACTGCTTGTTTTACAACTTGACTCCAGATCTGATAGAAATACATGCACATTGCTTCATCTACTTAGAATTCCACTGTAACTTTCTCTTGAGCAGTAGCAAATTTCACAAGGAATTCTAACATACCATGCATAATCAAATCCAAACTATTTTCAGAGATTGGCAACATTGTCACATGCAATACAAATCACATACCTACGGTGTCTTGAAAATGTTTTACCACAATCAGTAGAATTTCAAGATGAGATCCAATTTGGGCAGTAATCATATGCAGTAATAACAACAATTATAACACAATTAAGCAACATTTAAATGCAACTTGCATAAAATCTGAAAATCACTTGATTTGACAAACTTAAAGTGGCACTCTGATCCATGTCAATCATGGATAAAAAATGTCTTGCAATGTTCTCGAAGATTGCGCAGTCCAACTCAGAAATGTTCGATTGTCCAAGATGACTGTAAGTTTCTCTCTTGACTTGTTCCGGTGCTCCACGGGCGTGCGATTCAGCCTGATACATGTAGGGTGGAGTGTGGCCAATTCGAAGGCTTAAAAAAGAGGCGGCGCTAGGCTCGCACCTCTGTCATACTACAATGCATGACATCATTTACATGTGTAAATTCCACAAATGACACAATGATACTCTCCTCTTGCCTACTCCGTACTCCAAAACTGGTGTTAAGCACTCCAATATATAAAGGTTGATACCTCATCTCTCCTTGGCTTCTGCAGACTCCATCAGACATAGCTTGTGGATGGGCCTGACGAGTGTGGTTGACCGTGTCTTTATCTTTGCTGATCGGACCAGCTTGTCTTCTCCAGCGTAGATCTCGACGACTCTCCCCAAGGACCACTGGTTTCTCGGTTGATCCTCAACAATGAGAACGATGTCTCCGACCTCAATGTTCCGTACTGGCTCGTTCCACTTGCCTCTCTGCTGCAGTGTGGGTAGATATTCTCGTATCCATCTGCGCCAAAAGACATCCGCAAGATACTGCACATGTCGCCACCTTTTACTGCTGAACTGGTCTTGCTTCTGGAATACATCGACTGGCAATGCGCTGTTCTGACGCAACAGGAGAAGATGGTTTGGCGTCAAGGGTTCTGGATCTCTCGCGTCATCAGATACTACTGTAAGTGGGCGTCCGTTGATCACTGATTCAACCAAGCACATCATGGTTGATAGGCTTTCGTCATGCAGAACTTGCTGCTTCATTACAGTGTTCAGAATTTTCCTGACTGTTCTGATCTGTCTCTCCCAGGGTCCTCCCATGTGGGACGCTGCCGGTGGGTTGAATTTCCATCTGATCCCCTTTTGAAGAAGATACTCATGGACCTGCTGCTTGTTCCATCGTTTGATCCCTTCCCTCAGCTCACGCTCAGCTCCGACGAAATTGGTGCCGTTGTCGCATCTGATAAGTTCTGGTTGACCGCGTCTGGCCATGAATCGCTGCAAGGCATTGAGGAAGGAGTCGGTCTCCATAGAATGCAGAACTTCGATGTGAACTGCTCTAATCGCCAAACAGGTAAAGATACAGCCGTATCTTTTCACTTGACTTCGGCCTTGCTTGACCAAAAATGGCCCACAACAGTCTACTCCGACGTAGTTGAATGGCGGTTTCTTAGGGGTTACTCGGTCTTCAGGTAGATTGGCCATCTTCTGAATGCTGGGTGAAGCTGATCGGCGTTTGCACACAAAACAATCATGCAACACCTGTCGTACTGTGGTTCTTCCTCCGATCACCCAGTACCGCTGTCTCATCAATGCTCTCTCCCTGAGTGACCTGATACAACATGAAAGTGTCTCACCAATAGCTTGACAATGTGATTCTTCTTTGGAAGGATGACGGGATGTTTTTCTTGTGTCTGCAGCTTGGAATTCTTCAATCTCCCTCCGACGCACATCACTCCTTCACTGTTGATTTTTGGGTCCAGTCTGTAGAGAGGACTGGATTTCTTCACAGGGTTGGCGGTTGTGTGCAGTGTCTGGTATTCATCTGTGTAGGCTTGTCGTTGAACGTGTCTGATGATTGCTTGTTCTGCCTTGTCAAGATCATCTACTGTTAGTGGCTTCTTCATGTCACTTGGCACACGTCCATTCTTGTTCTGCAAGTACTCTCTCACTCGCAAGATCCATGCTACAGCCTTCTTTAGCCTGTGCCACGATGAGTAGTGTTGGAGTAGTTTGTCTGTCGCCTTGTTCTCTTCGGAATCTACAGCAAATATCTGCACTTGCTCCTTATTTTTCTTAAGCTCCGGATCACTCTGTCTTAGGGGTTCCATAACTTGTGGTTCTTTCGGCCAGTGTTCTTGTGGCATTAGGAGGAACTCTGGTCCTTGTAGCCACCTTGTGCTCTTCTTAAGCTCACCGGCTGACATCCCTCTTGATATGTCATCAGCAGGGTTTGACTTTGTGTCCACATAATGCCATTGACCTGCTTCTGATGCATTATGTATGGTAGCTATCCTGTTGGCTGCAAATGTGCGGAACCTCCCGTCTGTACTTCTAATGTACTGCAGCACAATGGTGCTATCTGTCCAGAATGTTGAGTAGATCGGTTCCTGTACATCTAACTCTCTCTTCACTGCAACATCAAGCTTAGCAGCAAGGGTCGCTGCTGCAAGCTCAAGACAGGTATCGTCATTTTTTTTAATGGCGCTAGATGAGACTTGGCCATCACCAGACTGCTGTGTAGCTCACTGCTGGTGTTCTTCATGACAAGGTAGGACACTGCTCCATAAGCCTTCTCTGAGGCATCTGCAAAATGATGCAACTGGTATTCTGTCACTGTGCCAAAGCCATGTGGCTTCACACATCTGTTAACTTCAAACTCCTTCATCTCTGCTAGCTCTTCTGACCAACCTTGCCACTTTTGTCGCTGCTCTTCTGGCACTGGATCATCCCATCCCAGCTTCATTCTTGTCAGCTCCTGGAGTAGCAGTCTCGCTCTCAGGATGAACGGGTTGGCATATCCCAGGGGGTCATAGATTGATGACACAATGCTCAATAGCCCACGTCTCGTCAGAGGCTTGTCCTTAGGTGACAACTTGTATCCCAAACAGTCTCTTTCAACATCCCAGCTGACGCCCAAGGCTCTGTCAACAGGTAGAGCATCAAGGTTTAGGTCAAGACCCTTCAACTGCTTGGAGCGTTCTTCGGTAGGGATGGACTTCAGGACACTTGGTTTGTTACTCAGCCACTTGGTTAATTTGAATCCGCCTCTTTGCAGCAGATTTCTCAGCTCGTCCGATAGATTCACAGCTTTCTCTTCGCACTCGACGGAAACCAGGCAGTCGTCAACATAGAAATTGCGCTTCACAATCTATACAGCTTCAGGACTGAACTCATCTTGGTTATCATCGGCTGTTTGGCGCAGTGCAAAATTGCAGCAACTGGGGCTCCAGGTCCCGCCGAACAGGTGCACACACATCCTATACACCTTTGGTTGTTGAGTCATGTCGCCGGATGGCCACCATAGGAACCTCAACACATCTCGTTCTTCCACTGGTACTCGAACTTGATGAAACATGGCCTCCACATCTGCCATGAAGGCGACTGGTCCCTGTCTGAATCTCAGCAAGACTCCGGTAAGTTTATTTGTCAGATCTGGCCCTTGCAGAACTTCATCATTGAGAGACACACCTCCGCTCTTAGCTGCACAATCGAACACGATGCGTAGTTTGTCGGGTTTCATGGGGTGGAAAACTGGATGGTGAGGAAGATACCAGATAGCCTGATCTTCAGACTGACATTCTTGTTTCTCTACTTCCTCAGCATACCCCTTCTTGAGTAAGTCCTCGATGCCTTCTTGGTACTTACGACGGAGACTGTCATCTTTGCCAAGCTTTCTTGCAAGACTCTGCAACCTCTGTTCTGCTAACCACCGATTATTTGGCAGGCATGGAGGATGACGCTTGAATGGCACTGGTAACTGATAATGTCCGCCATCAACACTTATCCCATCTTTCCACATCTTCAGAGCTCTTTGGTCGTTCACTGACATGCCTCTTTCATCATGTAGTGTATCGGATGCCTCCAGCTTCCAAAACTTATGAACCTGTTCTTCCAGGCCGATGTCTCCTTGAATGAAGGTAGAGGTAGCATGAGTGTTCTGCTCTGTTGTGCCGACTTTGTTCACTGGGCCATGTAGCGACCATCCCAATGCCGTTCGCACAGCATAGGGTCCGTCCTTTGCCTTTCCTCTTCTTATTTCGAGAGGCATCAGTGCTTTCGGAATATCTTGACCAATCAGGAGTCCAACTTCCTTCTCGCCTGCAAACGGTAGGTCAATACCCTGCAGGTAGGGTAGTCCAGCTATCTCTTCCATCTTGGCCATGTGGGTACTCTGAATGTTGATCTTGTGTTTGGTGAACACATTTGGCAACTCTATACGGTCTGTGGCTGGTCCCGAGTCCACAATCAAGCTCACTCTTGTGGTGTCTATGGAGCTGCCCATCTTGTCAAGTGTTGTCAGGTTGAGCCTTTGTTTGGCTCCTTCAACTCCAAGCTGTCGTGCCAAGTGTTCTGTACAGAATGTATTTGTCGAACCAGTGTCCAACAATGCATGGGTGCGGATGAAGACAATGCCGCCGGCAGCTTTCACTCGAACAGGGACAATGGGCAGCACGGTCCTGCTGGCCCCTGTGACGTTACTGCAACTTGCTTCAGCGGCTGAATCAATGTAGCCATTCTGTACGGGGGCATCTAGTGATGTATTGGCTTGGGACGCTGCTTCTTCATGCTGCTGCATTGTCTGCGGGATGTGAAGGAATTTTGTATGTTTCCTTCCACAACCAGAAACAGTACATGTCCTGTTCAGCCTGCACGCTGATGTCATGTGACCTCTGCGCAGACAGTTGAAGCATAATCTCTCTTGCTTGGCATAACTCAGCCTGTCTTGTGGTGACTTTGCCTTGAACTGCTGGCAACCAAATAGGGTGTGTTCTCCCTTGCATAGAGAACACTCTCTAGTGACTACTCTCTCTGGTATAGATGCCACTGCAAAGGACCCTCTCTGTCTTGACTGTGTGCGTCTTTTCTGAGGAACATCACGGCTTCTCTCCCAAGTAGATGTACCATACACAGGGTTATTCTCCTCTTCTGCTACATCATCTATGTAGGCCACAAGATCCTTCACCTTCGGCATTCGATCTTCCTTCCTTTCGAGGTCTCTGACCTTTCGGACCCATCGATAGCGCAAGTAGTTGGGCAAGCGCTCAACAATGTCTCTCAGAAAACTCTGGTGTGCCATCTCATTTTCGTAGCCCATAGCCTGGAGGGTTTCGTAGCAGACTTTCAGCTCATCTGCCATTTCTCTGATGGCTTTTCCATCATGGGGTGACACTGTTTGGCCTCGGGTGACTTTCTTCATCCATGCATCAGCAACTTTATATTTGTTTCCAAATCTCTCCTTCAACAAGGTTTTGGCTCGAGCATAACCTTGTGTCGACTCCATCACAGAGCATGCTTGAATCACTCTGCGTGCTTCCCCCTTGCAGTAATGAAGAAGTCTTGTCAGCTTGGCAGCATTGCTTATTGTCGTGCTGTCTACATTCACCTGGAAAGCTCTCCAAAATTCCCAAAACTTGAGGGGATCTCCTTCGTAGCACATCAGCTCTGCTTTCGGTAACTGCAATGTCTCAATGAGGCTCTGCTGCTGTTGCTTTGATTGTCGCAACATCTCATTGATGGCTTCGGTAGAAGGTGGCGTTTCTTGCGGCGTTGACGATTGATGATCTTCAATGGGGTATGGGACTGTGTCACCGCTTGTATCATCATCATGCGGTGATGGATCGGGCTGCGATGGGGAGTCTTCATCATGGGGTGATGGTGTTGACTGAGATGGAGAAACTGGGCTTGTTTTCTCGTCATCGAACTGGGCATAAACGTTTGCCTCCGCTTCTGCACAGCTGAGCTTGGTTTTCATTTGAAGCTCAGTTCTCCTTTGGTGGAGCCTCAATTCCTGTAGCTCAAGCTCTTGTTGTTCCTTAAGAGCTTCAACTTCTGCTTGAAGTGCAGCACTCCTCACCATGGCCTCCATTCTGGCTCTCCTGCTGGATGAGGTGCTTGTCATATGGCTGCACTGACTGGCCGAATCTTCCGGCTTGACATCATCTTCCTGACTTGGTGACGTAGTACTCATGTTGTCGATTTATGACGCTGTTATTGAACTTAATGTGACGGATGACAACAAAAAAGGACTCCTTTGATGACGATTTAACTGTTTCCCATGTATTGTACCAATAGCAAAATGTGTGACGGGTTTTGTACACTCAGAAGTTGAATGCGAATGCAAATGCGGTTCAATCTGCGGTTCAAAACCAAAAAATACAATAAGTCTCTAAAATTATGTCAAAATGTACCTGCACATACATGAATCAATTACAATATGAACTAAATGAATTAAACTGACTGATTTGATCCCCAAACTTATGAAATTGTGTCTAGCGTGAATTATTTCCTCATTAAAAATACATGTATGTGTCCTAGTACATCAATGTTTACATTAAAAGTAATATTCAAGTATCCAAATTAACCTCGGTTGACAGTAATCCATATTTAAACTGATGAAACTGATGTGAGAATCATGTCACGTGCATTTAGTAAACGTGTATAAAACGTGCATCGCTAATTCTACTCAAATTTTATCCCCAAAAGTTGACCCAAAATAACTATATCTAATGACCGTAATTATTACCCCCCTTTATACACAATTATCTTTAACCCTTTATCTAAATCTCTAAACAATTATAAGTACTCACAACATTGGGCGTATCGAATAATGATGCAAAATCAAAGGATCTTTTGACGGATTTCTACAAACTTTACAAAACTATGTGACAATGCTGGCGCGCTGAGAGCGCCCTCTGTTGACCAAGAAAATTCCACGCCTATGACGTCACGAACGAACTGGAAAACTTTCCTACCCGCAACATTATGCATTTAGGTACGCTATTCATGGTATAACTATATCACAGCGATTACAGTAGTAATGAGCAATATAACAACAAATCATTAAACATTATACAAACAAAACAACAATAATACATCAATTGGGAAAGAGGTATGTTTTTGAGGATCTTCTTAAACACATCCACTGATGGAGCAGATTTAATATAGGAGGGAAGTTTATTCCACTCCGTAGCTGCTGTAACAGTGAATGTACGATCTCCTGCCTTACTACGAGTCCTGGGAAAAGTTAGCCGAGATGGATCTGCATTGGAGCGAAGATTAGTACGCAAAGGTCGATACAACTCAAGACACTCATTAAAATACTCTGGGGCCTGATTATGACAGAATTTGTATACAAATAAAAGAATCTTAAACACAATCCTCTGTTTAATTGGTAACCAATGAAGCGATCTTAGAAGAGGCATGGCATCATGACGGCGATCCAACTTAAAGATGACACGAGCAGCCCAGTTCTGCAAACTTTGAAGTCTCTTAATATGCATCTGTGGGACTTCTGTAAGCAACCCGTTACAATAATCTAACCGGGAAAGAACATGGCTGCGAATCACTTGATGGCATGCATCTTCAGATACATACTTCCTTATCTGTGACACATTTTTTAACTGAAATCGAACAGATTTGCAAAGCTGGTCTATTTGGTTAGACAAAGACATATTGCAATCAAAATATACACCAAGGTTCTTGACTGATGTTGATGGTGCAATGTGGGTGGTTCCAAGTGTTAGAATGACGTCATTCATGTTGCGCAAGTTGTGTTTAGATCCAATTACCAAAAATTCTGTCTTTTGCTCATTAAGTTTAAGTTTATTCTTTCCCATCCAATTACTGATATCCATAACACATGCTGAAAGGATTTGTAATGCTGTATCTAGGTTATTTGTTGGTTGCTTAGGATCAAATGAAACATACAACTGTGTATCATCAGCATAAGTGTGATATAAAGAAACCTTATGATGTCTTGCAATATCTAGGACTGGTAAAGTGTATATAGTATATCCAATGGGTCCAAATACAGATCCCTGAGGTAGACCAACTGTGTTGGTAGCTACTACTGAATGTTTTCCTTTGATTTCAACGCATAAAGACCAATCATCCAAGTATGACATAAACCAACTCATGGCTACACCCTACATGTACATGTACACGGTGTCACAATCGGATGTTCCTGTCCAGTACCTTATCACTAAAGAGACCCCCCTATATTTGTCCCAGGCATCGGGTTCACAATGTCAGGTATTTACTTTACCCATTACTAACTTTATTGTCTGTAAGCTGCTACAAATCTGACAATTTTTTAAGCATATTGTGAAATAATTTCGTTACAGCCTCATGTCAAGCTTGTGAAGATATCACCCATGTTAACTTCACCGACGTGACAAAGGTAACATTAACTTTATGCACAGCTGTGTCAAACTATGCTCATGTGTATGTATTCATCTGATTATTTTTAACGTGAATGTTCCATTGTGTATTGGCTAAACTATTTTTTCCATGGGAAGGTTTGATTGTAACTTTCCTATAGTTACAACAATACTTGGTGGCGTGCTTGTGCGTTTCCAATATTTGGAATAAATTGACAGTTCATGCAAGAATTATGCTAAGACGATACAATGTATGTCACAGCCTCATGATGAAAATGCCATTGTTACCCTCTTTTGACAATGTGCATAACATTTTTCTTGTAATACAAGGGTAGCCCAACTTCAACCAGTGACGACAAAGACCTCACTGTGGAACAGCTAAGAGCAGAAAACAGACAACTCAAAAGAAAGGTACTAACCTTACAAACTGAACTGCATAGAATTACATGTAAAAAAAGTAAGCAAGAAAAATGAAAAACCAAAGAAGTCATAGATAACCTTAACACCATCGGCAAAAGCCGGCTGTATACATTCCTTATGCATTCACATCAGGTTCCACATGAAACAAAGCCATCAAAAGCTGCCTACATATACAGAGTGACTCAGATGAGGCAAAAGGTACGAGATTTGTCACGAAACATTTCCAAGCCTGGAGGGCAGGATGCCATCAATAGTTTTCTAGAGGCAGAATTTGTCTTTCCAATTAAAGCACCAGGGCAAGTTCCACACTTAAGCCATGATGCAGAAGTGCAGACGTAAATTTCCGGAACTTCAGTGAACCAGCACCTAAAGAACCGAAATAGTATTCTTGAGCAAACAGTGAAAGTAAAGAATGCTGATTTGAAAAGGAAGAGATCTCAAATTCGGTATTTGACGCAGAAGGAAATCGCTTCAGGAGAGAAACAAGCGAAAAGAGTTAAAAGAAATGAATCACGACTTCAGAAGACCAAGGCAAAGTGTGAAAGCTTGCAAACAGAACTGAAAGAAGTGAAGACACAAAAAAATGATATTGTAGAAGAAAACGAATGGCTA
Organism: Patiria pectinifera; assembly: GCA_029964075.1. NCBI lineage: Eukaryota > Metazoa > Echinodermata > Asteroidea > Valvatida > Asterinidae > Patiria > Patiria pectinifera. The sequence goes on along the minus strand of CM057150.1, from coordinate 24,767,742 downwards.
CGAGAGATGGTAAATGATCAATCAAAAATTAGTGGTGGCAGCTTCACAGTTAAAATGAAGGAGTGTGTGTGCGAGCTGTTCAGCCAAAATGTGTCAACCAGACAAGTGCCATCTGTAATTAAAACTGTACTAAAGTTAGCTGAAAAAGATGTCACCAATCTGCCAACAAAATCTACTGTCATTGAATGGAACATTATGAGATTGTCACTCGCTCAAAAGCAAATTGCAGAGGAAATACCAGGGACTTCACACCTTGTCCTCCTTAGTGACGAAACTTCAAAGCATGGCAGACAATATGAGGGTTACCACGTGGCTGATGTAAGTGGCAGAATGTTTGTCCTTGACCTGAGAGACTTGGGCTCTAAAAGCAGCCAAGATATGCTGTCCACATTTCAGCAAATATTTCGGGACGTAGAAGACATGTCAACACAGGCACAGAATAATGTTGCAAAGAAAATACTGGCAAAAATATCAAGCACGATGTCGGACAGAGCAGCAACGCAGATTAAATTCAATGCACTACTCGAAGACTATCGAAAAGAGATACTGCCACAAACTGTAGAGAACTACGAACAGCTTTCAGATCCAGAAAGGATGACACTGGGCAAATTATGCAACTTGTTTGTGGTTTACATGCTCTGGTACACCATGCTGAGGTTTCATCAGCATCATTGCTCGAGACAGACAAAGCAACTTTCCCACCAATCATGGACAAGGCATTAACAAAGAAATCCGAAAGTGGAGCTTCAACCTAGGTTGGTTCGTACAGCTCGCAAAGCAGTCGCGGAAGGCGGTGACGATACAAGTGGTTGTTATGGATCGTTCTTGGAATTTGTCAGGCCAGCTCTCCAGAAAGAAGGACTGAAGAGCCTCCCAATTGAGCCATTCCGTGGAAATCGCTTCAATGTACTGTTTCAAAACGCTGCAAGCGTTTTTTATCTGGGTGACCACATCAACAAGTACTTGGAAGATGGTGCTGCAAATAGGCTTCTGCAAGCTGTGTCATTTGACATTAACATTCCAGAGTACCTCGCTGGATGCAAAGCCCTAGGTCTAGTCTCCTTCCTTGTGACCAAACCACTGTGGGCAGCAATAGGGGATACATCAATTCACCTGCTTGACATTGGAAGACAATACCAAGATGTCATTGATTACTTGCTCATGGCAAGTAATCATCAGTGTTGATGAATTCATCAGTGGAAATGTAAAACTGCCCTTCTGCAATAATAGCAATTTGGATCACAACGTCATCTTCAAAAACCTTGTCAAACCATGGGAACATGACGGGAAAGTAGAGGTTATTCTACAGATAATGCCTCCAGCAATGGCCAGACTGCTTCAACGCATATTCAGCGATCACCTTGAGGGTGGAAAGTGGCATGACGTACCCCCAGATGTTCGGGAACGTGTAAAGGGATTGCCAAAGCACAATACATTTTCTGAAAGTATCTTTGGCCACCTGGTCATCTTCTCAAAGAAAAACCAAGCATAACAACAGTAGCGAGCGAAGCCTACATTATGTTTGCTCACAACAAAACAATGTGATGGTTGGCTTCAAAATCAGCTGCAGAAAAGGCGCAGTTATTCCATGCTGCAAGGAAGTCTTTAAGAAAGATCAGGAAGAAATTCCAGGAACGCCAGCTTGAAATACAGGCAGCAAGGCGGGCAAATGTGCTTCGTAAGCTGGCTGAAGCAGAGGAGATCAAGAGGAGACGTGTACAGAGGCTTGAGCAGTACTCACTGGATATCATGTACTGGGGACTCTGGCAGAGTGAGCGTGAAGTTGATGAATATGTGGCAACTCTTCAAGGTAAAGCAGAAAAACTGAAGTCTCTGAAGACTCAGCTTAACTTTCGTCAACACGTTCTACAGCAAAAACTTGTCAACAAGGATCAAAATCTCTTTGCCTTTTCAAAGAATACAGTTGCATTGGGCCCTCAGGAGTTGCAAGTCAATCTGAAGATGCTCATTTCCGAGTCATTCCGTTTACAAGCCAAGCAGATGATGGCCAAGGAGGTAGCCAGCCGCTCCTGGTGGGAGAGCGCGGGTCAGCCACCTTTGTTCAACGGATGGTGGTGAAGAGATGTGGTGGGCTGGGAAAGTCATATCTCAGGTTGGAGGAATACTTTCATCATTGCTGCCCAATGTAGCTGTCATCATGGACCGCAGAAATACAATGAAAATTTAATGTTGATTCATCGTCATCATTATCATCAGCATCAAGTTTTCTTTATTTCTTTACACAGTGTTTGAACTAACTGTTGTCAGTACATACATTTTTTTGTTCTGATTAACATGGCAACTAACATTAATTGTTATGACAGATAAATAAGGGCCACTGTGAGTATAACCCTTATTTGTTCTTAAATACAATCTTTATTTATAAAAAGTGTTTGTATTTCTTTTTAAATGTGTTGATATTGCCTGAAACACCTTGATTTGAACATAGTTTTTCATTGCACATCATTATTAGCACCTCATGAATTATAACCAGTGATCTTCCTTGCACCTGCATGACAAATTTTTGGGTATTATTTTTGAAAATACATCTCTGAATAAGCCCCAAAAAAGGGACAAACTGACGTTAGTCCCCATTGGAATCTACATATTGGAGTAATGTTGTCTGTGATCAAATACCTCCATACTTTAAAGATTTTGGCCTTATAATACTTTCAACCCACAGTTGGATGAATGTTAATGCAAGGTTTCCATGAATTTCTCTTTAGGTCCCTGGATTCCCTTCCTGGTTTAACATGAAATATGACAGCACCGACGAAATCTACACGTGCCAGCTTCTAAAGGACTACTATGAAGAGGACCTCAGAATACTAATTTAAGGTAATATGATCTCATCTAAATGAACTTGAAAATGTTTTCCAAACCTTTCTTAAAAATTTTGAGATGATTGGGAATTTTTTTATTTTATTTTACACCCCGCACCGTGCCGGCAGAATAATAACGGTTGGACATGCCTCTTTAATGGACCATAACTTCACGATACTTTAAGCTGTAAACTTATAATTGGTACCATTAGTTTTCTTTTTGGAAGCTCTTTCCAATGATACCAAGTCTGTACTAGTTGGACCAAAAAAAAAAAAAGTGCCGACCACCCTACTAAATGTCAGTATTGCTGGTAGTCCAGTTGTAATGGTGAACTCTTGTAAATGTTTAGGTGTTATTATTGATGACACTTCAAGTTGGGGCCCATACGTTCAATACGTAAAGAAAACTGTTTCCTCTAAACTAGGTATGCTAAATATAATCCGTGACTATGTTCTCCAAAGCAGTCTGCACTCTCTTTTTGTCAGCTTAGTTTATGCCATCTTTAGATTATTGTAGTACTGAATGGGGAGGAAGGTACACATCACACGACAATATTTATCAGGACTGTTCTGCAGAAGAGTGATGCTTGTGGTGTTCTTCAAATTGAGAAAAAGAGTTCTATAAAGAGGTCACATTTTTGCAGAGCTAATAGCAAGTGTCAGTACCTGTCTCTAGACTTAAATCAACACATAATGTACAGAATGTACATAAACGAACACCGAAATGGAGTATCTCTGTCGCTCAACAAGGTATTCCATTCGTTAAACCTGCAGTTTCATCATCCAAAGAAGGATGCATGCTGTCTGTGTCAAGAATATTCTTCAGCAAGCCTACAGTACATCACGGAGAAAAAAAAGCAGTTTGTGAACTGGAGGAGGCTATAAAAAAGGCTTTGATGAGTAAGAAATATTCAGCTTATGTATTCAAACCGCTCCGAGATTTTCTCCAAACGTAGACTGGCTTATAATTTTACAGTGTTCAATATAGGTCCAGAAGCAGGGAAGGGGTCTGTTTCCTGTCACATGAAGGAGAACAGTACGTAGGTCATTTAAAATAACTTCACATTTGCACCACTACCTTCAACTTCAAGATGAAAGGGGTGTCGAAGTAGTTGACTTGCTTTCCGATGGTTGCATAGGCCGGGACAACGATTCTGTAATTCAAGCTACGATCATGGATTTTGTTCGCCAATCAAGGTATGTCTATACTGTCACCATTCACTTCTTTGAGACCAATCATGGGCAATCAGAGGGTGACTCCATGGATAGCTACATAAAAAGAGCCATGCTTCATGCCGGTGACTTATTCTTGCCTTCCCAACTTGCTTCTGTATGGCTAAATCTCACTAAGCTTTGTTCAGGAACCTTTCCAGTTATTATACATCCCGAGTACTAATCTTTCTATCGCTAGAAACCCTATTAGATTATAGATCTGATATATTTTTGTCCGCATTAAATTCCAATTTCTTTATATAGGTAAATATCTTTTTGTACCTCAATTGAATTTTATATTATTGTTCTTAGTATGAATATACAGTTGGTTTCATCCACAAATCTACGTTGCTTTTACCAATTTCAGGTTTGAATTTATTTCTTGACTGCGTCACACTAGAATTATGTTAATGACGTGGCTCATATAAGAATGATTGCACGATTGATAAATCACTTTCTACGAAAATATATATAAATGCATTTTGAAATGTATGTCGGTTTTTCTCCAGTATCGTATACAATTTTGAGAAATTCAATCAGTAACACCATCAGCTCCTAGTACTATATCCTTTTGTGTATGGCGCATCGTATGCGGAATGTGTGTGAATGTGTTGTAGTTTGAAAATATAATTTTACCTTTAGTTGGAAGAACTTTTTTTATATAAAGTGTATTAACTTTAAACCAAAAATCTCGTGTCTATTAAAGTTTAGCCACCTACATAGCTGGCAGCAAAAGGTATTTGTAGCTGTAAAAAAAGTAAAATAATAGGACGGAATATGTTAGTAACTGAGAAACATTATCTGCTTTTTAGAATCAGGTGCACAATCGCATAATTATTGTATTATTAACAAGCTGAAGCTGTAAGTCTGTATCTTCCAAACCACTTATTCGAGAAATTATTTCGTAATACGACAGTGATCATTCAAATTCAATTAATTGAACCCGTTGTTCATACGTGTGAACGTATAAACACTGCCTTATGGGGTACCGGAACAATGGAAGATACCTAACAAGGAGTGCCCACCGACTTGCGGGGTACCGCAATATATTTATTTCACGAAATAAATATATTTAATCACTTTTTTGTCATTATTTCTTTCCTTGAAGTTCATTCGTACTGAATCAGGATCCTGACTGTAGAAGAACATTCGGAAGAACAAACTGGCGAGCAACAGGTATTCAAGTCGGTGACTGTTTTATGTTCTGACAACCCGGAAATAAGAATGTGTTATGGTAATTAGGCAAAGGATTACTGCCAGTTAGGGTTAGGGATAGGAATATGTGCAGTCGGAACTTAGGTGTGTGGGAACATAGGTGTGCGGTGTGGGAACGAAGATGTGTCGGAACATTGGTGTGTAGCCTTACAGTCACCATATTATTTATGCATGCTTCTTTTCTATCCAACCGTGTTAGTTCCGTTTATTATTTGATTAATCGGGGCTGAATCATAGGTCCGACGCCTCATAGGCCCGACGCATCATAAGTCCGACAATGGACAAACGCTGTTTCGGACTTAAAAGGCGTCGGAGCTACGAGGTTTCGGACTTATGCGGCGTCGGACCTATGAGGTGGAATAAATAAATTTATGCTTCATAGGTCCGACGCCTCTTAAATTTTGGGCTTATACGAGGCGTCAAACCCCGATTAATCCATCATAATACCTGAGTATAAAAACTGTATACGGATATTTACCAGAAAGCGGATGTGCCTGTTATTAATTAATTCTTTATAATGCACTGCAACATTATAACCTTGTGTGTGTTTTAGGTTGTTCAAGGTGCAGGCCATCATGATCCAAGTCGGGCTTCAGGAGCACAATCATGAAAAAATCGTATTCAATTGGCAATTCCAGATACTCAATTACCAACTCACATCATCACCAACGTAGATGACATAGATACGAATTTGCTAGATTGAAAGACACTAACAAGGCATCGCAGATCATGCTGCTCGACCTACGGAACACTATCAAGTTGAATGCCTCATAGAGAGCGTCCCCATCGATGGGAATGTACAGATCAAATTGGAATACAATCCGCCTCGGGATATACTTCGCTTAAAAGTGTTTCACCGATTATTCGTGTCAAAGTTGTTCACATGGTTCTTCAATATGTGGGTGATTGAGATGAGGAAGAGGCGATATCCCAACAATCGACAACAACTTTGATGTACATGTATAACAAAAGGGTGTGTTGAAGGTCCCGTGCATTGTTAATGGCATTTAGCAAATTTAGCAAGTATTTCTACTTTTTTCCCCTAGTTACACTCCTAGGCCTGCTGTTATACAGTTTACAACTCAGAACTTAAAAATTCCATAACCTGTGTTTTAAAAGCAAGTTGCCGAAGGATTGTCTCCCTCCTTTCTAGGACGTGCGTAATTTACTCAAAAGACGTGTCAGTTTCGCCCTTATTGCCGCTTCAAATGCAATGTCAGTGTCAGAGACAAATACTATTTTTGGCACAGTATACGAACCAAAATTCCTGCACAAAGTTTTCGAGAATTTTTCTAGGTGACCTGTCCTTCAGGAAGTCAATTAGTTTATTAATATATCAACGCCCACACTGATGCTTGATGACTGAAAAAGCATGATGTTAAACTGTAGAAATGTTTACTTGTTTTTGTTGTCCCTTTGTGGCATCACCCGTTACAAAGGATAACAAGATGTAGCGCCCATTATTGATCAATCTTTCTTTGTCTTTTATATCATACTCCCGAATTATACAGTGCTTTCTAAAATGATACCACAAAGTTACCGGGGATAACATATGAGCAGTTTCCAAATTCATCAATTCGTTTCCCAACTTTCATGACAGCTAACTGTTCTCAAAAGTTTTTTTATTGATGATGTACCTAAACCAAAAAGTGCCTCACAATCCTCTGCCAGTGCGTTCTCCTGATTGTTACTGGAGGTGATTCCTTTCTCCCATTCCTCAACGCATGATTGATGTCAGTAAACGTATAATGTCCTCAACTGGTGTAGGAGCTAGTCAAACAAGGAGCTGGACAGGGAATCAAATCTTTAATTTTATCCTTGGGAAGCCACTCATTTTAGCACTCACGCCAACTTTGGTATGTGAAGTAGCGCTTTATTCGCCCTGTTTTAAAACCTACACAGTATAAATAAAGAAACTAATAAATAGGTGGATAATGAAACAAACATAGGCCTATACCATCTTACAAATAACAGAGATTACTAAAAAACAAATAAATCTAAGCCGTTTTCCCCCTGAAAGCGAGAATCCCTTGTCTACAGAAGGGCCTAATGCAAAGAGCTATAGTGTTTCTTTCGTAGGCACCTGATGAGCTGTACATGAACTGACTCCTATCCAAATTGTGCACCAACGTGAAGTAAATAGTACATTGTACAACCCTACGCAGCTACGTGTAAATCTTTCTCATGTTATTTGTTGAAGCAACGGAAACCATCCATTTTAAAGCGAGCTTTTATACTACCTTGACTTCGAACAAATCACCTTCTCTTCACAAGCGTCCTCTGCAACATATCCTTCTGAAAAACGTCTTCGGAATGTTGAGGCTATTTTTATTTTTATTGTGAAATGTGGCTCTTTGCTGATTTTTTTTTTCGCCGGGGACGTCCGTCTGTCGTGTGATCAGACTTAATACATAACCACCGCGCAGCACAGGCGCGCGTGCGCCCAAGCAGCAATTTAATTGGTGTAAATTGAAAGCATCGTGAAAGCATCGTGACTATGGTAGTGCATTTTCGATAAACAATTTTTTACGCCCTCTGTTCGTCGAAAAGTGCAGACAAAATGAGTCACTCAACTAAATATGAGTTGAAGACCTGAAGTTCAATGAGTTGCTGGAATTGTAAAGGGCAAAGTTCTTCCTTTTAGATTTTAACTGGCAACTCTGCACATGTGCAGCAACATAATAATGGATCAGATGGACATGTTGCCTACTGTTTAGTTTGCTACTCGCTGTTGAGGTGAGTGTTATACCGATGTTCCACCAATATCTTTTATAATATTAAACAGACAGGATATTTTGTTTTTAGGTTTTTGAGACCATAATAAAAAAAACCCAAAACATCGTTATGCACGTCATCGTCAGGTTTTGAAGATTGAAATTCTTTGTTTTTCCGTCTGCCAATAAACTTATTTCAAGCAATGAAAGATATGATTCAAGATATGATTTAAAACTGAATAATGATAGATCAGTCAGAAAAAAGAATGTCTTTATTTAGTTTTCTTACCACAGCAGCCTTGTCGGGTAGTGACTGTGATCTCACCCAAGCAGTGTTCATTCAGCAGGTCAACTCTCCACCAAGGATGTGGGTCGCCTCCATCAGCTGTGTATTTAATAGAGATGACACAATCTTAGGTGAGACTATTATAATATCCACGGCGACGATGACGGTAAGATAGCAAGCCATTGGACAATGGGTTGGGGGTTGCGGTTCGGAGTACATGACCTACATTATCGTGTCTATTATTTAAAAGTAGGGCCTATATTCGATTGTGTCATCAAGGAAGTCATAATGATCAATTACTGTACATTACTATGACGGTTGGTAAAGAGAGGCCCTCCATCCATAATGAATTTTGCATTTCGAGATAACGTTCTCATTACATCGTAACAAAGTCAATTCAGCTAAATGCTAATATCAAATAGGCTTATAAGTATCTGTTTATTCCCCCTGGTTCAGCCCAATGAATCAAAGGGGCCTCGCCAACCCACCATTAAGTTGCCAAGAGCCTATTTGTACGTATTAAAATTTCACATGCATCAAGCGAATGGATCCGTGTGAATTAGTGTGTGAAATAGTGTGAATTAACAAGAGGTTATTTTGTAAAAATAAAAACTCCTTGCACTGATAATTCATGGCACACTGTCATATTATAACAATATTAAATCGTTTAGTGTAACCATTGATATTAAAAAACAATATGCCCACTCCCACTCTATTGTTACAATGTGAATAAATACAGGCCAACGATCCACATTGTAACACTAGACGGATGAAAATCTAATATTTGACATACTTTTTGAAAGTTTGAAAAGTTTGACATGTTATCAATGGGCACATTTGTTAAATACTGTTTGTTGTTGCGGCCAAGAATACCCGTGCTACTCTGTTAGTTTTCAAGAGTGTCGAATTAAATTTTTTCTAATTTCTACCTAAATGCGAGGATGCATAAGTGAGACAAAATTCCCTTCGTCTTTGTTGAAATTCCTAAAACATTTTAGTTAATCAAACTGAGCACTGATTTGAGAAATAAAGACATCAAAAATTAGAGGGCCGAAGCCTTAATGAATTCAAACATTTAAAAAAACATTTAATTTTCTAACAATGGTGAGTAATTATTTTAGAAATGTTATTTCGTACAGTTCTGGCGACAGTGGTTGATATAACGCTACTGCAGGTTAATGGCGGGAGCGCGTGTATAATGCAGGCATTACATATCGTTTGTGTGTAATTATTGGGATGTGAACATAACGAAATAATGTGCTTATTTCAATGGCAGTCACTGACTATTTGTATGGACGCTGCGCACATTTAGTCATTTCTAGTGCGCGAGCAGTTCGTGGCCAAGTTTTGCACCACCAGAACGTCATTGAAAGCAAGCCCACCATTTTTCAAAAGCGTCCAGGGCAAGGTAAAAAAAGCCGCTAAAGCAAGTGCCGTGGAGCAAGACGCAAAGCTGGTAACTGCTTCGTTTGTAAGTCGGCAAAGAAGTGCTTTAAAAGATGACATGGTTAGTCAGCGTACAGTGAAGAATATTAGCATACAAGAGCTGTGAAGACTATTAGTCTGCATACATGAGCTGGAAAACCATTTAGTCAGCGTACAATTAACAAGCCCATGTCTCCGAGCTAGCCAAATGTGCGAAGCAAAGCACGCGTAATAATTAATCCTGCACATGTATTTCAATAGCTGCAAGCGTCGTGGGGAAGAACTCATTCGGAAAATAATGTACTTGCAGTAGACAGATATATTACCTTTAGATAATTCCCCTAGTCATGTAAATAATTTAGCGCCTAAGTTAACAATGCAAATAAATCCCATCGTGCGGATTGAGATCTTGCATTATAAAAACCGCTTCCTCGAATGAATTTTTTTATAATGTCTGTTGCCAATTAACGGGCCGATGCATTTTTAAAACATAATTTAGACCGTTTAATTTGGACTAAATGTGTCGTTTGATGACCGTGGATATGTCTTGATGAGCCTGGACTGCGTCGATATAAACATGTTAATTATCGTCTTTCTCTAAAAGGTCACCACATTCATTAGAGTATGATGAAAAGGTTGAAAGGAAATTCAGAGGGTCTTCATTAACATTCTTATGTAAGATGTGTTTGGCAACTAGACGGGAGGCCTTTGGCAATCCATTTGGATATACAATAACTGCAACAGAGCAATCGAACCAGGCACACTTGGATCGCAAACTGACCAATGATACAAGTACTACAGGCAATTAATTGATGGTTCAAAGGTATTGTGACAAAAATCGCTCTGCCTTTGTAAAATTTGTGGACACATTTTTTATCAGTCAGGTTCACCGTAAGATTTTATATGATCCTGTCAGAAATTGCTCTTTTATTCAATACACATTTTTCCTAGCATTTTTTACTTACCAATTGTTCACATGAATATGGGGCACATCCTTGATGAAAGTAGAATTTCTAGAAAGCCTTTAATTATCTTACAATGGTGACTAAGAGTTGTTATTTCTTACAGATTCTAGCGACAGTGGTTTTACATAGCGCAACTGGTTAATGGCAGAAGTGTGTTTTACAACAGGCATTGTATATCGTACGTATACTAATGAATAGGATTTGTACATTAAAACAAAGACTGTGCATTTTCAATAGCAAACGCTGATCAGTGCGAGTGACTCATTTGCATATACGCTGCGCACGTTTAGCCAATTGTAGCGCGCGCGCAGTTCGTGGCCTAGTTTTTCACTGCCAGAACTCTATAAAAGGCGAGCGCCACCAGCATTCGGTTGGCTCGGTTCGTTCGAACGAGTCCCGCGTACCAGGAGGAACAGCGGCTAGCAAGTGCCGTAGAGCAAGGCGCACAGCTGGTAAGTGCTGTGTCTGTAAGTCGGCAAAGAAGTGCCGTGAAGTTAACATCGTAACATCGTTAGTCAGCGTTCAAGTGCTGTGAAGAATTTAGTCAGCGTTCAAGTGCTGTGAAGATTTAGTCAGCATCCAAATTTCAAGTGCTGTGATTGATGAATTTATTCAGCATTAATCGACAGCGCACAACTTACAAGCCATTGCCTCCAAGCTAGCCGAATGCGCAAAGCAAATTCAGTACGCGAATAAATAATTCTGCAGACGTAGACTCGCACATGTATTATTATAGCTGCGGCGTCTTGCTAAAGAGCCACTTTAACTAAACAGCAACTGCAGTAACAGATATATTAAATGTAAATAATTCCCTTTCATGTAAATAGAGTTGAATAAGCCAAGTTGACACTGTTAATAAATTATTTGTTGCGGATTGAGTTCTTGAATTCTAAAAGCTGTTTCCGCGAGTGAATTTCTTGTTTGTTTAATGCATGCGCCTGCTGCGCATTAGTAGACTGAGTTTTAATAATACGCCTCTTCTGATTGACGACTGCGGAGTCTTCCCGAGGACTAGGAGCCTGGGCTGCCCTATCTCCCTCCCCTCCCTGAGTCCACATATAGTTAGTTCAGACTGGTTCAGAGTTTCACCCCCTCCTCCCCTTCCAAATCCACGCCCCTTTCCTGTTCCACTGACTGCGCCCTCTGACAATCGATCCACTCTGCATCATTTCTGGTGAAGTTCCTGCAGACACATCATCCGTCCTCGAGCCGTGAGTATTACACGGTGGGTATATCATTCTCTGAACGGGCACCCCATCCACGCCCGTTACAGTATTGTATCGGAGTTGTTATCTTTTTGTCATGATACCTCATATCAATGCCCTTCATTGTTAGTGATAAATAAAGCTCGTCGGTTTAAACAAGATTTTCATCATTTGAATGACAAAACTGGACTTGCAATACAATTAAAAATGAGAGCAACAACATTTATAACAGGCCAAAAAGCAACTCAAAGAAAACAGCAATGTAAGAATATTCGGTGCGCGTAAATTGCAACGTGCGTCCAAAGCAGCTAACTGCTTTCCTTTACTAGATTTACAGATTCACTACAAGAGGTATTTTATAAAAACCGAAAATTAATTTCATATAATTTTTTAACCACAGTTTTAAAAATTCATTTTAGTCGGGCACCGAACAGATCACGAAATGATCATGAGGTTTCAATATGACACGGCAGTCTATGTTCTGTCTGTGGTATAGAATGCCGTGCCATGACATCGTCATACCAAGTGGCCTACACCTCCTTGGTCATTTGCTGCTGTGGTCAGTATTGAGCAATCGAGAAGCCATCTGGCTTCCGAGACTGATAAGCGACCAGACTAATCAGATGACAACGAAAAGATGAGTGCGCCTCCTGATGTCTTTGGCACCTTCCAATTGTCTTTGGCACTTCTTTAACGCTGGCAGATTACCCAGCTCATGATCCAACACTCCAGATCCAAATTCCAAGGACAAAGTACTTCCAACCATACCGACCACGAAACAAGCTAACGCCGCAGCTTCATTTTAAGATTTCTCATGAGGACCCCTTAATGACTCGGGTGGTCCATTCCTTATTTTCATAGGCTTGAACGAAATTAGCGTTATTCTTCTAAATGTGTTGAACCTAAATACTCCTATCACCGTCGTTTTATAGCATTGTCAAATGACTCATTAGTTGCCTACAAGCAAACGGGGATATATTTTTCGGTTCCCTAAGGACAGGAAACGAGCCTGTGTTGCGAATGGTATTCGCACAATTAAGGATAAGGATGTAATTACAATTGGCAAATTTAGGTCTATCTTTGGTTTTGATACAACCGGTGTCGAAAAACAAATCCAAGATTTAAACAGCTTACCTCCATGTGAGAACGTATTTATGTTGTTGTCGACTGCATTTCCTGCTGGGTAATACCCCATGCTTTGCGATGCTGGCTTGCCAATGACCGATAATGCTGCAAAAATCAAACAGAATATATGATGAGTGATTAACTAACATTTGTGTTCTTATTCAACCGAATAGGAACACAACTAAATCTTCAACTGAATAGGAACAGCAGGACCAATTTACGAAACGTCCAGTTTGATATGTCCAGCTCTCCCACCCCCCGATGCAAACATCTTGCGAGACCGGCATACGTATTGTGTCGTTTGTAGCTGTAATGTTCATGTGTAATATCAGATTGTTTAAAAAGAAAAGCCGAAAATATTGAAGTCGGTTTTGGAATCACAAAAATAGAACTCACAAAGTGATGTAGACAAGGGTAGCCAATCAGGGGCTACTGGTTCTATATAAAAAAAAAATGCAAGCGAGTGAGTGCGCATATATACAAATTTGGCACACCGCCAGCTATATTTTATTGCAATATCTCTTTGGGCAAAATGTTGGACATTTTATTGAAAAAGGGTAATTTTTGAAGATGACGACCGACTTGCTTCACTGTTTTGCAGCCCAGCTCATTCCGTCAAAAAGAAAAACTAGTTGAGAGACATTCGCAGTTTGATAGCACAAATTGGTTCAGGTGTAAACAACAACTATTTTTTGGTGTCCATTGTGCAATGTTTGTAAAAAAATAAAGATTATTGGGCTCGCTGACGTATCCAAATGCATAAACTTTAATTACATGTCCATTGTGAAATCATAAAGATTGCATGCTTTGGAATTTTTAATTTTTGGCCATTTACTAAGTTTCACGTGCAAACTGTTGAAATTTAATTAATCATACACATTATTGTTATAGTCAAAACAAGACTATTTTTTACAATAAACATCGATGTGTTACACTTCGTAAGACAAAAATACATTTAACATATTGAACATGAATAAAAAAAGCGCAGAAAAATAATTTGGTGTACCTACTCGTGTATCTGCAGATGGGTTTTTACATGGTATTTTTGGCATTTCTGGAGAAAATAATGTCCTGATTTTGCCTACAATTAATAAGCAATTTCAATACTTTTAAGTTAAACTGAACATTATAAATGTCAATCAACGTTTTCATTTTAGGTCAAAATGTCACAAATTGGCACCCTAATTCATTGAACACTCCATAACCAAATAAAGTGATATTAAATCATATATATCAAACATGGTGAAAGGATTGACCAACACTTTTGATTAACCAATAATTAATAGCTTTCCCAACCTCTCGTCGCATATCTGACGAAGTGACGAATTGGTCATTGTGGTGGGGTTTTTTTATTAATGAATTTGAGGGTTAAAAATATTCGAATTTTAATATTTTTAGGTTTATAATTCTTGAAAGCACTTCATTTTTGTAGTTCCGAAACCCACTAAGTGACGAGTCGGCACTTGGTCATATCAGAACAGCGCGCATCCAGTATCTGACGATATTCATTGGTTACGCACAAGCTTGTCCTAATAATTGAATGGCGTATGAGGGAACCAGGGACGTTTTGCACGCTTTCCGTCAGCTTTCAAAACAAACTAACGGCGCTGCAACATTATAAAGATGACTAAAAAGAGTTACTACTTCACCTTTATGCAATGTGTAGTGTAGTTTATGTGTAGTTGTAATCCTAAAATGAACGGAGTACAAAATGTACTAGGCTAGGACTGCGCGACAGATAGGCTTATACAGACTGGGATTCATTTAAAACGTGCGATATACTTTCCTTAAAACCGGTCTTTTATAGGAATTCCACAAAAGGCCTACTGCATTTCGAGAAAATCTCGAAAACGGTCCCCTTTAAGTGGCTAACAAGAGCTGAAAACCTCATTTTAATCAGCCCATACTGAAATGAAGTGCCTCCTAAGGGATGAAAATTAGGATATTTTTTTAAAACGTGCGGTACACTTTCTTTCATAAACGGCGTTTTATAGGAAAGCATTATTACTGCATTTCGACGGAGTCCATTTAAGCGGCTAATTAGAGCAGAATACCTTATTGGAATAAACCCATACTGAAATGAAGTGTACCCTAGAAGGTGAAAATAGGATTATTAAATTTAAAAAAAAAAATTCAAAACATGTGCGGTACACTTTCTTTAAAAACTGCGTTCTTTGGGAGACCCAAAATACTGCATTTCGAGATATTCTCGAAATTGAACCCCTTTAAGTGGCTTATTTCAGCATAAGACCTCATAGGAATAAGCCCATAACGAAAATTAAGAGTGCCCAGGAAGGTGATACTCAGGATGATGGCATAAAAATATGTTTTATTTGTAGATTTTCTTGCTAAGACGGCGTATTTTGGGAAACCCAAAATACTGCAATTTCGAGATATTCTCGAAAACGGAGCCTCTTTTCAGTTGCCTATACTGAAATAACTTGTGCCCTACCTGGTGATTAGGATAATGAAATAAAAATATCAATTATTTCAACGTGTGCGGTACACTTTCTTTCAAAGACGACGTTTTATAGGATCCCCAAAATACTGCATTTCGAGGTTTTGTATTCTCGAAAACGGAGCCCTTTAAGCGGCTAATTGGAGCAGAATGCCTAATGATAACACGCCTTTACTAAGATGATTGTACACTGGAAGACAATAATTATGGGATTATGACATAAAATTAATTATTTTTAAAACAATTGCTGTCTTACATGAATGAATGATTGCATGAATGCATGAATGAATGAATAAATAGTGTTGTTCGTTGTTAGTTCGCATTCACAGTTTTGAGTTCCTATTATTTTGTTGCGTCCATTCGAGATATTTTCCTTTATAATACTTTTTTATTAGGCTACTGTATATTATTAAAAAAATTATAGTTAAGTACTTGGATTTAAGTGTTACCATATTTTTTCCTTAAAAAAATAGAAAATGTTTGTAAAACATACACATTTGTTTGAAAATGCGCGTAGTGTTGTAAAGAAGTGACGAATATGCAATGGATTTGTGATACGAAAACACGCGCACAGTCACAATGACGTTTATTGCTATCTCGCGAAGTGACGAATAAGTTTCACAGCAAAAACTAGACAAACCTTCACTCTTACAAGCGAAAAAACAAAGTAATAGATGTATTTTAACAATCAAATAACTACCTTGCATAATTAAGAATGCACAAAAGGGGAAAGAAGCATCGAAAAGGGACACGTAAAAAGTGTTCAACTTCAAACGCGTTTTTCTCAGAATTGCGTTTCCGCGTATTTGCGCGTATTCGTCGGTTCGTCAGATATTTTTATGTGTTATTTTTATGGTAGAGTACAGATTACCCATCACTAATTGTTAATCGACTTTACCCAATAAAAAAAACAAAATATTTTCTGCTTGCTGTATTTTTTGTGTGTGAAAAATATATGTTTCCTATTGAAATAAAATAATATTTTGGTTGAATGGATGGCGAACAATTTTTAACTAACATTTTCACGGTGTAAAGTAGGCCCAAAGACTGAATAAAACAATGTCCAATGTTGGCAGGACCGCATCATTGGTTGGATTAACCGACCAAAAAATGGCTTTCAAGGAATGAACTATGTTCTTCCATCAACTGAGTAGAATATGCTGCCATTTTGATGAAAGCTTGAGATGAACAAGCACTATTTTTGTGGTAAGGTTTGATGAAGAAAAATGCGTTTACCTAACCAAACCTGAATTGGTTGACTTGTGTACCAAAAGGAATTGGTTTATAATAAACAAAGGTATGTTGTTTGTATGACCACAAAACTCGGCTGGACAATAACTGCCCTTCGAAATAGATAAAAAACAGTTTGATATTAATTGCCGCAACGAACGGCTTTTACTGTGTTTGCCCCAGTTAATTACTCATGCTTTCTTTGCTTTTCGGTCTCCGGAAAGGCTTTATTATTATTACTACTCAGTCTGCGAACCGTCATGGCATGTTGCCATCTAGATGCCACAATTCTATGCGTGGGTGCTTATTGTTTATGCATATACGATGGTTCTCCTCGTCGGGCTTAATTAAACATAAAACATGCATATCATTTCACAGGTGTGTAAACGTTGCTGTGACAAAGAAGAATATCGAACCAGACCGTGGCCTCAATTACAATGGCACGTTGTCGGACTCGTGAAAATGCTTTTAAGTTGGGGATCGCTTGCTCTTTCCGCGCGAACAATCAATAGATCGACTTTTAGTGCTGCAGATTGTTCTCTACTCAAATTCCAAGATAATTGATAACATGAACGTCACATGATAGGTCGTTTAAATGTGAACGAGAAAGAGCTATTAAAGTTAAGGAAACAGCATGACATTTACTTCAGAGCAAACGCATAAAAAAGCATATTTGAATCCATTCGTTAAGATTAGGTGCTTTCTTTTAGTTTGAGGCATTCACACAATGCTTAGCTTGTAACCAAATACCAAATTCTACAGATGGGGAATCCCGTAAGTCCGAAAATTCCGAATTATGAGGCGTCGGATTGTTGAGGCATTCGAGTTATAGGGCTCTGATGCCTCGTAAGTACAACGCCTTATTTCGACAACGGAAAAACCATGTTTCAGACTTATGAAACGTCTGACTTATGTGGCGTCAGATTCATGGGCCTTTACTTGGTTTGGGGAATGATATTTTGTTGGACTTAATGAGGCGTCGAAGCAGTCATTTCAAATGCTAAGAAATAATTGTACACGATGACAAGTAAAAAAAACAATAATTTTAACAGAACAATAATTGCGCTTAAGTAGTTTGTTTCATTTTGTAACACATCATTGGAGAAGTATGCCGCTCAGGCAGATATCAGATAAAATGGCAGACAATGTGGGGTCTTTACTTTTAAGCATGAATTTTGACGCGGTTTAGGAATAGAATGGCCGCCAAATGCCACATTTAGCAAAAAAAGAGAACATATTACCATTTCTACGGTGAGGTAAAAAGTAAAAGAGCATCTTAATGCAAACCAGATATGCATATTGAAGAAACGGGGCATTCTTTATAGTAAAACGGCATTTTGCCGCCCAATCCTACATTTGGCAGAATAAACGAATTGTATTATTGACGTGCAACTTTCACAAGTATAAACACAGTTTGATACATGACTGAAAATAGAGAAAAAAAGGTTAATAAAAGAATTTCTGTCGTTTAAATGTTTAAATAAGAAAACCCCAGATGATTCAGCATTGTGTAATAAAATAATAACTGAGTCTTTAAGATGTTAATAAAACATACAAATACACGTACAAAATTAGATACTACATACTGTGTTTTTCATTTCGATTAAATATATCAGGTTTTTCTGAACTAAATTTTCTCGACAAAATTTGAGCACATATTTAAAAATAAAACGGTTTGAGTCTCCAATTCATTCGGACGCTATTATTTTTTAATGTCACACTTTTTTTTAAGTATGTAGAGTTGTATATAGAAATAGAATTGTTAAAACTCATTGTCACACACCACAGTTTGGTACAATACATGACTGACACAAACCAGATATCAAAATTGCATTTCTACATTTGCACTACCCCTGCATTTTGTTTCCAGCTGTGTCTAGCCGGTAAAAGTAAGGTGTCCGCCAGATAGTCCGAAGGTTTGACAAACCGAAGAGTGTTTGGATCCGAAGGTTCGATAGTCCGTACTTAGAGAAATCTAGGGAATGCTACCACAACACTCATCGTTAGAAAATCGGTACCCCAAAATAAAGTGAGGTTTGAACGTTTGCTGCGGTAGCACAAAGGATCGTTGGTCCGAATGTTCGATAATCCGAATGTTCATGAGGCGTCGGAGCTATGGACCGTTACAAAGAAAAGGTGAACTCGTCTGACAAGGCGAGAAACGAGATTTACAAACAATTTTACGACGATTCGCGTTAAACGTTTGGTGACCATTCGAAAATACAAAACTTTATACCTGGTTTTCTTGTCGTGTCCTCTCTGCTGACCCTAAAAGCATGCTTACGGGCGAGGAATATCTGTTCAATAAACGTGTCTTTTCCAAATTCTTTCGGGGTTCACTTATTAAAAACAAATCAAATTTCCATGCAGCAGGTTTTTTTTGGGGGGGGGGGGTGGACTAGAGTTTTCAAATACTTTTAATTTTTAAAGGATGCAAACATTAAAGTCTATTATATGATGGAATTTTTGCGTCGGGGTGATATAAATCAAATTAGGTCTTGCCCTTCACCGACGTTTTTAAACACCGCATACTCAGTGTGTTACCTCCCGAGTGAAAGTTGGAAAAATCACTTGGGTGGGACTCGAACCCACGACCTCCTGCTTTCTAGTGCAGATGTCTTACCACTCGACCACCGAACCAACGGGATCGGCCGGCCGGTTCGAATCTGATGTACATAGCAGCGGGTACCGCATAAACTATTTTAAGATGGAATTTTTGCGTCGGGGTGATATAAATCAAATTAGGTCTTGTCCTTCACCGACGTTTTTAAACACTGCATACTCAGTGTGTTACCTCCCGAGTGAAAGTTGGAAAAATCACTCGGGTGGGACTCGAACCCACGACCTCCTGCTTTCTAGTGCAAATGTATTACCACTCGACCACCGAGCGGTACCCGCTGCTATGTACATCAGATTCGAACCGGCCGGCCGATCCCGTTGGCTCAGTGGTCGAGTGGTAAGACATCTGCGCTAGAAAGCAGGAGGTCGTGGGTTCGAGTCCCACCCGAGTGATTTTTCCAACTTTCACTCGGGAGGTAACACACCGAGTATGCGGCGTTTAAAAACGTCGGTGAAGGGCAAGACCTAACATTAAAGTCACACACAGAAATGATAAAAAAGTACATTAAAAATGGTCTTACCTTGAAGATCACAGCTGACTCTTTGCAAGCAGCAAACCTGAGTCAAAAATATTACGAAACGGAAAGATTTTAACATCCTGGGCATTTTAATGGATGCGTTATGGTACGTTTTACATGGTTGCAGAACGTTCAAAATATGTGAAGATTTCCTCCCCATGACTCCCAGTCTTCAATTAGCTTGCACGCGTGTAAGACGAACAACTGCAATCGACCGCATTTTACTTCTTCCTTCATTCAATAAATAAAGGGCAACTCCACTACATAAGGCACTGCCACTTTAATGTGTGCTTGAGTGGAGTATTTAATTTAGGGCGCGGGGGTCCTAGCCCTGCATGACGGTAACGTTGCTGTGACAACAATGTGTTGTAAAGGGCTATGTACGGCTGCTCGTTTAGAAAACGCAGTCACCGGAATGGAACCGCATTTGTATGTGTAATGATGTGTGTGTCACTGAAGAGACTTGAATGAGCGCCAAAGGTTCACAAAGGGCAGGCTTCAAAAGGCCGCAGTTAAGAGTATAGTCCACCATTTTTAATTTGTGCATAATATTCGTTTGCAGTAACAAACGTGCTCAAAATCCAGCTTCAGCTCAGTGAATGATGTATATTCAGAGAAAAAACGACAGTCAAGGTTTTCGATTTCACATCAAACGTTTCCGAGTCATGTTTTCGCATAAAATATCAGAATGTAAGCGCCAACAAGTGATAGAGTAAGAGATTGCATTTGCACATTTAGGGATGCACCACGCCCCCCCCCCCCCCCCGGATTTACACCTTGGGCTAAACCCTTGCGCCAAATAAATGCGCTCTGGCTGACGCTGACGCGTTCAACACAGTGCGGCAGTTGTGAGGCAAAGTATTAAAGATCTTAAATGCAAGACCTAGGCATAAGTGCCACACAGACACAACTAATAAATAGGTGGAACCAACAGAAAAATAAATTACAAAGAAGTGACTGTTAATTCAATGAAAGGAGAAATTGCCAGTGGTAAGAAGTCTGATGAAAAGGCTTCCAGTGGTGATAACACCAATACTCAGACACCACCGCAGAAGAGAACTCCAGAAAGACATGTTCACATCATGGAATCCATGTTTAAAATTTCAACAATGGATTGTTTTGCAACGCCCGTGGATTGAGTTTGCCATAGTATTTGATTTTGGAGGATTGGATGGACTTCTAGGGAAAAGGGAGTTAGTGCTGAACATACAAGCACCACTGATGCAAGTGATTTGCGATTGATGTAGTCATTGATCCCTTTTGAAGAGAACGGTATTCCGAGGTAGGTTCCTTCCACTAAGCCTACCACACCAGGAATGCCTTATGTTTCCTCCACTTCACTTAACATTTACTGTTGCTGTTGAGCATCAGGCCAGCTAATAACCTAACATATTTTTAGATCAGACCGAAAAAAAATTGCTAGGCAGTTTCCTCATTTGATAACAAAGTTGCACGTATGTTTAGTTTGTCAAATTGTACATCCATCTACACTCCATGTAGTTCATCATGACTTGACAAATGGTGAACACAGTTTCAGGCACTGTGGTTTATGGCAATGTATGTTTCCCAATATCTATATTCCCCAACCATAACCATCTAACTCTAGCCCTAACCTTAAAAATTTAGGGAACATTGGGTAGACCCCATCTGAATTACTGCACTGTGCATTTTGTGAGTGGCGTAGTGTGTTGCTTTGCAGAGTAAAGACGCAGGGGCTTTAATTTGTTCGTCTTTTGGAAATGTATTTGATCTATACATTTCTTAAGGCCATTGCCCTCCCCCTGCCCCCCACATTTTTTTTCCACTTGGGGCATCCCCCACTCTTTGTAGGTCACACAATAAACTGAACTCTTGGAAAATGGCGCGCCCAACCCTAACCCTAATTCTAAGAATTTTGGAGAAAGTCGGTATTGGGGAACATATAGGTATTTGGAACATTGAGAAGACCCCGAATAAGGAGGGGCGGATATGTTGTCTATAGCGTAATCATTATCAGATAAATAATGCAGAAAGATGAAAGGCGTGGAATCTGCAGCGATTTTGCTTCGTAGCTCTTTCAACTAAGAACTAAATTAATTGTTACAAATTCATCAGAAAAGCCTATATTCGTCGGGCTATCACTAAGATATCCATCAAACAAATATACACAATATACATTGATTGGCTTTACTCCCTCGTTTACTCCCTTGCTCGAAGTGCACGATTATGAAGTGCGTGCAAATTTTCTTTTTAAATTATCGGGTCTTGTCGGCGCATGAATATAAATTTTTGGTCACCAAAGACTACCTAATTATAGTGACAGCATCGCCTGTTGCAGTTTCTCTGCGCCTTTGAAGTCGGACTGATCCATTTTTTTTTTCTATTAGTATTATGAGATAAACTTTACAGTCTTCCACCGGAACAGAAACCTATACAAAGATGTTCAGCCGAGTTCTGTGATCTAAAGAAACTCTCTCAAAAAATTATACATAATATCAAAGACACAAATGGCGAAGCAGTGCACCAAATGGAGATCAAGCATTGTATATACCATACAAACTTCCCAAGTTTTATCAAATTCAGACTCCAGGGCTCTGCGCGTGTGCGCCTCATGAAGGAAGAAATGGAAAGAAGTTCTGCTTGAAAGCAGACAGTGCACCATGCACTGACGATAATTTGAACCAAGAAGATGGACCTGATCAACCTCTGCGATACAGACATGATCCCACTGTTGTCTCACTCCTATCATGAGCTGCTTTTTGAAGAAAAGTCAGTTGAGGAAGAGAAGGCAGCAGCAATAACTGAAGAATTTATAGTACATGTATATATTTTGTGACCTCTATAGGTCTTTAAATGTAATTGTTCAAAATTCATGTTTGTGTCCCATTCAATCTTTTTTTTCCATTTTCGTTTTGCCATTTTCAAAGGCACTGTGGTACTTCGATGTGTTTTTTTAATGCTTATGCGGAATCGTATTGTTCAGCGAAAGTGTGATGTCAACCATGTGTTCTATAATGTATCGGAAACGCGCTTTCCCTCCCTACTGAAACAGGCCGTTCCCGAGTATTATACGAACAGATAGAGACAGACAAACAACGTTTGCTAAAAAAATGGCGTTCCTTGGCTGTTCCCAGTGGGTACATCGCAAGTTCCACTTTTGAGCAGGCGACGTTTCCAGATGAAACGATGAAGCGTTCCGAACTTCAGACGTTGTACATGTATAAGGTTTCAAGTCTCTCTTAAACATCCCTGTCTCTCTTTTGTTGGCGAACAGTTTCATATTGCTTAACCTGTAGTGAGGGTGAAAACGGGCACCTCATTTAATATCGTTGTTTAGGAATAGAATAGAAAATTCGCTGTCCGGCATGCCCAGCCATTCAAGTGTATCATAAAGCACTTAAACCATATGTAACCCTGCAACCCGACTTCAGCTTCAGTTGGGGGTCCAACATTGCTCAAGTATCTATAGAAATGTGCGTACATATCAAATTCATCTCAAAATGAAGCAAAGAGTTTTATGAATATCATGTCGTGTCCGAAATGATGTTGTGGCAAATAGTCCAAGGACAGACATTGATTAGAGCTGTAATAGAAATTGAGGACCCTTTTGAAAAGCCGGATGAGAGAAATGATCATGCGCACTACCCGGAAGATAATCGATTCCACATGCGTAGGTATATTTACCGTGGCTGTGGGTCATGCTTAAATTAAGAGGGAAATGCAAAGTTTCAGAAACTGCTCGTTAACTTAAAGCACAACGTATTCTTTGGTTAGTTTGACAAGCGATGAAAGTGTAAAATATAGTGAGTATTGTTACAACGTGCTGCCGCAATGCTATTGACTTGGCAAGAATTTCTTCATTAGCAAAACGCAGTCAACTAATGATGCATGTGGTGGTTTTACTGTCACAAACTTTCATTTGCGCACACTTATTGACAGCGGTGTATTTCATTTTGAAAAATTTGGATCCAAAGTTCTGGTCACAATTGGACAATATATCAAGGTATTAGTTCAGCATGGACATAATATATTGCTCAAACATGTATTTGAAAATATTTGAAAATAAGGACATTAAAATTTATCAATTGCACCACGAACCGTATCCTATTTTTTTTTTTGCCAAACTGAATTGTTTGGCATTAATGTTTTTATTTCATCTAAGTGCTCATCCTCAAAAACTGTTATTCCAATCCGAGTGTTAATTAAGTACACGTTTTACCCAGTGACGTGCATCTTGGGAGCCAAATATATTAAAAACTTAGCATCTGAGAAGCAAATGGATGGCATAAAATTATGGTTGCGATATAATTTTTTAGCTGAAACAAAATTGATTTAATTCTTGCACAAGAATTATAAGAAAAGAGCCAACCAAAAGAATGACCACCGTTAAATCTGTTTTCTCCAAACACCAAAAATTGCAATACGCCGGTTCGTGTTGCGACTGATATGTCATGGACAGCATCACCACTCGGACGTTTTTCTGAAAATCTCCCCACTGCCCACAAAATATGCAGATTTTTTTTTCAAGCAAGAAAAGCAGATGAAATAGCTGTCCACATCGATACGAATTGCCAACAACGCCCTATAAGCAGCAGGTTTACACAGCACAAGATATATAGGACATTTGAGTTGAGGGTATTTATCAACCCCCCCCCCCCTTCCGACATACTCCCTTCCCACCTCACCCCTAGCTTAACACTGCTTCATTTCAGAGCCTATGATATAGGCTATTGCATCGACGAACGTACTATGCAGGACATGTAATGAAAATTGAGAGGGTGAGCTAGCCCTGCAAGACATTTTACCACGATAAAAACATTATTTTAATTCTAAACGTATTGTTTTAATTATATAGGACAAAGGGCAAGGCATGTTGCTGGTTACATAAACAAATTTTAACAAAAACAAAACGAGACAAGACTTGTCGCTTCGGTATTGCCTGAAATAAGTGAACAGGTTGCACGTTCGGGACTATCCTATCCTGCCTAACATAATCGATGTTCAACGACGTTACACTACTATATGATTGGGCCGAATTTCTAATAATATAAGGAACCGTGTTTGCTAATGTGCCATTCAAAAACAAAAATCATTAATTTGAGTAAAGGCATGATTACTAGGGCTAGCCCAAGTTAGGGCGTATTTCTATGTATTGTGTTGAAATACATTAAAATACGCTCGTTCAAATACATCACATGTATCGTTCACAATAATACACAGATAATAGACAAATCCATTACGCGCGTTTTCGGCAGCGCTGTATTTTTGTCACAAGTTGGCGCCCTTCAAATCCGCCATTGCTGGGACGCGTTTTGCGGCGAGTTTGTGCACAGTTACATAGGCGAATGTCAATATCTTGAGATATTTTCGTGTATAATTGAGCTAATTACCAGATTTTCAGAAAACTGTAAAAATGGAAAATTTCTGTGTGCGATCTCCACTTGCCAAAGCATGACGCATCGTGAATGCGCTTGCTCGCAACCGTGGCAGCTGCACCGGTTTCCTGCCGGTGTAGCGTGAATTTACGTTTCTATGAAATTCGGACTCATTGGCAATACCGCGCATGCGTAAGTAGGGTAATTAGGAAAGTGACCGGTCACGTGAGAGGGATTAACCAATAAAAGGGAAAAGGGGTCCGATTTTCATAGGAGTCGGATTTTCATGTGACACCGGCAGCAATTGGGAAGTGTCGTCCCTCAGTAGCCGCAATATGTAGATTAAAACATTCACAAAAAGGACTTTAAGCCATCTAAAAATAGGAGGGGGAGTATGCACACCTTAGTGACCAGTGTAGTTTAACTTTATTAATGGAAAAGGGGGAAGTAATCATGGTAATTACATACCTGGACATCACTTGACACCCGTGCACAAAGTACTATGAGATCGACTGGTCTGAGAAAAATCCAAGTGTTAGAAAGAATGTTCCAACCTATTAAACGCAACGTTTTTCTTTATATATCATCTAATTGAAGGTCAGTCATATCAGTGTGTATCTTTGGCCCCTGTGACGAAAATGCCACTCTGGTCATTTTCTTAGACTCACCTGTACATCTGGGTAACTTTTTATTAGGTTCCATCCACTTTTGAAACTGTTTGATGACTTATTTTATCGCTAGTATTCACCAACCGTCAGCTGTTGTCATGCACTGCCACTGCCATGTGTTTGTATGTGCTAGCAGTTGAATGAAAACTTTGTTGTGTATAGTAATTTTTGCTAGTTTACAACTTGTGGGCGTGGCTTATTTACTACGCGTACGCGCAGTCTGTGTGTAAGGCGCGCGATCCAAAGAGTATAAATAGGGCAGATTTTTGTGAATTCGGGGTTCGGGTGATTTAGTTCCGAGTTTGTCAAGTTGTAGTTGTACTGCTGATCTCTGAGAAGTTGAGGAGCAGGGGAGCTAGTGAGGGAGCTAATAGGCACGTACAGAGCCTGTTTAATATTTACATTAGCGTGCAGATTCACTGGGCAAAAATAGTTATTATAAATTAAGTCAGAGAGGTTTGGAATTAAGAAGTTGAGGAGTAATTGAGGAGCTGAAGAGCCAGCTTAGGAGCCAGTTAAGGAGCTCTTAGGCGCAAACGGAGCCAGTTTGTTATTCGCCTATTCGCTAGGGGAAAGTGGTTAAATTAAATCTTAATTTAAATTAGGGAGGGTTGGAATTAAGAAACTGAGGAGCCAGTGAGGAGCTGAGGAGCAGTGGAGCCAGTTGAGGAGCAGAGGAGCCAATTGAGGAGCCGAATTTGGAGGACACTTTGTAAGTCGCTTATTATTGGAATGGAGGAGCTGGATAAACTAATCTAAGGTCATCTACGTTATCTCAGGAGCTAAGCAGATTCAAGAAACTACTGGCAAACCCGTCAGAGGCCTTGACTTAGCGAGACATTTGGACTGGCAGACGGAATTGCCTAGTCGTGTTTATATTTGAGAAACTACCAGCAGACGGAATTGCCTAACGTAGTGATATTATTTTGTTTTTGAACTGGCAGACGTAATTGCCTATAGTCGTATTATTTTTTTTTTATAAGGGCATAGGATTTGCCCGTTGTTAAGTTTATAGTAAAGTTTAGGGAATAACTTAGAGACTGATTGTTTTGCCTCCCAGTGCAGAGAGCACTATCCTTTAAAGGTATCCTCCCCTCCCCCTTCGGGTAAATAATTTCCAGAGATTAGGCCCCTAGACTCGTTCCTCACCAGTGCAAAGTGCACTGCCATTTACTGTATTTTCTCAGCTTTGAATTAATTTAAGTTTAAGCTCATCCTTGGCATTGTTCTTTTGACTGTTGTTCAGTTTTTAATTAAATTGCAAGTTTTTGAGTTGTACTGAAGATTTGCCTGAGGTGTATCTTTCTTGAGTCAGTCCTTAGGAACTAGTAAGACTATTTGTAACTTCACTTAACTTCTTCACAGGGGCATATATTTTGACTACGAACTTTAGACGCAGATTAAGAAATACTAAACCGGTGAGGCAGAACTCCGGGGGTTTAGGGCCTATACATTTTCCGCCTGGTGGCAGCGCTATCGTCCTGGTAACATCTTGGACAAGTTTGACGGACCGCAAATCATACGGACCGATCACACTTTTCAAATTTCCACCACAATGGTGGCAGCGGTGGGATAAAAAGTAAGGAGTAAGCAGTTTAACTAAGCAGTAACAGTAGACAAGGGAGAGTGTAAGACGAAAAGGAGACGTGGCAGTAGTGAGAACTTTAGATCGGGAGGAGAAACAGAGGAGAACGAAGCATCAAGATTAACAGGATGGAAGTTCCCGTTGACGGATGTGGTGACATCTCAGGGATCAGCAGTACAAGAACTACCCAGGACAACCGAACCAGAACTCGACAAAGGAAACTGAAATGGAACAAGGAGCTCGAAAGAAAACTCAAGTCCTGAAGGGGAAGAATTTCTCCTCAGGAGAGGCAACTAGGAAACATGGAGAGAAATGGAGATCAGAACTGAATGTTAATTATCCTGAGTTAGGATGTGGAGAGCAAGGAGAGCAGATAAGAATGGGCTTGTTGGATAACAGAGGTCGGAACACTGATTTTGATGGTGGAGAGGCACAGAATGTACACGGACAAGAGAAATACGGGATTTATCAACAGGGAGTCTCGAAACAAAGGGGTGAATGGCGAGCTAATTGGGAGGACGACGAAAACTACAGAGGAGCAAACTACAGAAACATTGGCGAGCAAGGAAATTTTCGAAACAGACGTGAAGTTAGCAGGAAGGAAGTCACCCCAGAAAAATTTGATGGCCGAGTTGGATGGAGAGATTACTATAAACACTTTGAAGCATGTAAGATGGTAAATAAGTGGTCAGACAGAGATGCAGCCTTTCATTTGGCTACACGCTTACAAGGGCCAGCCTTAAAAGTGCTTGGGAGTATGCCTATGAGTGGTTACACGTCTTATGATGAGCTAACTACGAAGTTGTCGCAAAGATTTGGGCCAGGGAAACACCACGAGAACTATCTTCTTGAATTAAGAATGAGACGGAGAAAGACGAATTAAACTCTTCAAGAACTAGGACAGGAGATCCGAGACTTGACAGAAATGGCATACCCGGACGTGCCACGAGAAGTGAGGGAGGGATTGGCTAAAGGACACTTCTTGGATGCAATAGACGATTCTGAAATTAGAGCTGGAATTTTTAGGTCACAACCAGCAACACTGGACGACGCTATTAGATCAGCACTGGAAACAGAATGTTTTCTGCGTGTTGAACATAGCAGAGATAGGATAAAACCTAGCCGATACACAAGGAACATCACTGGAAGTGATAGGATAAATGAGGAGATGTCTAGCTTTGGAAAAAGACTTGCCGAGGTACGATTGTCACTGACTGAATTGATGAGTACATACAGTAAAGGAGTTGCAAAAAATCACGAAACAATGGACAGGAGATGGACATGACTAGACGACAAAGTTTCGCCAACAGAGACATTACATGTTTTGCATGTGGGAAACTTGGGCATATCGCTCGGCAATGCCCAACAAAAGGAACAAATGGGCCACAGCAAAAGATGCAGTTAAACAACCCTGGGCTAGCTCAGAGGCTCGACAGGTGGCCGAGGACTCACAGCAAACCAGCAAATCGGGGGAACAGAACTTCCTCGAAGTAGGAAGTAATTTATATGACGCCCTGGAGGATGAGAGGACTGCTGCAATGCAAGCAGGTGTTTTGTGGTGGGAACAATTTGTGACAAGAGGGTGAAGTTTCTCGTAGACACTGGATCATCTCATACAGTAATTTCAAGGTCGACTTACTTGAGGATGGATGATTGTCACAGACCACAACTTTCACCAATGGAATCAGGAATTAAGCAAGCAGATGGAGCACCAATTACAGTCATGGGGAGTGGAAATTGTGACCTGCAAATAGGAAATACGCAAATCAAACTTTGGGTGATAGTGGCTGATATTCACAATTCGGAATTTTAGGATTGGATTTTTTGGTGGAGACAGATGGACGTTTGGATTTGAAAGAGGCTACCTTACAGATTAAAGGAGGACAACTTTCAGCTACGAGTAATTACGACGGAGAATACTACACTTCCAGCTGGACAGGAAATGATAGCGAATGCAACTTTCAGGAAATCTGGAAACTACAAAGGAAGTGGACTTATTGAGGGACTGCAAAGGAGTAATCTAACAGACAAAAGAGTCTTGGTAGCGCGAACTTTAGTAAATGCAGAAGAAAGTGTATTACCAGTGCGTCTGATGAACATTGGCGATCATGCCACAACGGTACAGCAAGGAACAGTGGTTGGGGTATTTTCTGCTGTTGATGAGGACTCCATAACTACACCAGTACGAGAGGAAACAAACTTCAATACAATTCGAGTGATGACTGATACGGAGATGGAGATTCCAGAACATTTACAAGATGTGTGCAAGGACAGTGCAGAGAATCTAAATCAAGCTCTCGCACACTCTATTGATCCACTATCAAGATGTTTTCTCAAAGGGGGACTTCGATATTGAGAGAATTAAGTTAGTTAAACACCGGATTGACACGGGGACATCAGCACCCATCAAACAGCGACCAAGGAGAGAACTAGGGCCAAACAGAGAGGAGATTAACAAACAAGTTAAACAGTTGCTCGAAAAGAAATTGATTGAACCGTCATCAAGTCCGTGGGCTTCACCAGTAGTTTTAGTGGCAAAGAAGGATGGCACCAAGAGATTTTGTATTGATTACAGAAAACTCAACGACGTGACAAGGAAGGACTCGTACCCGGTACCGAATATTGAGGACTCACTCAACGCCTTGGCAGGAGCGAAATGGTTTAGCAGTCTTGACTTAGCCTCGGGATATTGGCAAGTTGAATTAGATGAGGAGGCGAAGGACCAATCTGCGTTTGTTATGCAAGGAGGTCTTTACTCTTAGAGCGTGATGCCATTTGGACTATGCAACGCCCCTGCTACATTTGAACGCTTAATGGAACGGGTCATGGCAGGACTACAGTGGGAAATCCTGTTACTATACATTGACGACATATTGTGTTTTGGCAGAACCATGCAAGAGGCAATAAATCGTCTGGAGACAGTTTTCAAAAGAATGCGAAAGGCGAACTTGAAGCTGAAACCGAAGAAATGCCATCTCCTTAAACGAAGGGTGCAGTATTTGGGACATATCGTTTCGGCGGATGGGATTACAACAGATCCTGACAAAATTGAAGCTGTGTAGAATTGGAAATACCCTCAGATCAGAACTTTCTTGGATTGGCGTCGTACTACCGTCGATTTATCAAGGGATTTTCGGACATAGCACGACCACTTCATCGGCTTACAGAGAAGAACAAACAGTTCGTGTGGACGGAGGAATGCGAGCAGGCTTTTGCGGTGGTAAAGGAGAAGTTGGTATCAGTACCGATTCTCTCTTATCCATTACCGGCGTCTGATTTCATACTTGACACCGATGCCAGTGGCTACGCACTTGGAGCAGTTCTTTCACAAAGTCAAGATGGGCTCGAGAAAGTTATCGCATACGCCAGTAGAAGTTTATCCAAAGCAGAGAAGAATTACTGTGTGACAAGAAGAGAATTGTTAGCAGTGGTTTTTGCTCTGAAGCATTTCAAACCGTATGTTTATGGCAGGGCAATAACAATACGGACAGATCATGGAGCACTTCGCTGGTTGACAATTTTCAAGGATCCGGAGGGACAATTAGCTCGATGGATTGAGACAATTAGCCAACACAATATCACGTTGATACATCGACCAGGACGACAACACGGGAATGCTGATGGGCTCTCGAGGAAATGTCAGCAATGTGGAGGAGAAGAACCGATGGAAAAGCAAACTACTCAGGAGGGAGATGAGGTTACACAGCCAAGAACCGAAACACCTCAGCTGAGTAGCACCACATGACTTGAAGCTGAAACAGATAAGAAAGAGAAACAAGAGTCAGTGTCAAAAGAAATGTCGAAGACATCATCAATGGAGGAGGGGACCTATTGTCATGTAAGAGTCATTTCAATTGATCCCGAGATCACTAAAGAGGAAATTCGTCTGGCTCAACGTGCAGACCCGATATTTGGGAAATTGTTGGCTATGGTGGAAAATAACGAAGCACGACCAGAATGGAAGGAATTATCGGGAATGTCTTTAGAGTTCAAATTTTATTGGTCTCAGTGGAAACAACTGGAAGTAAGAGATGGCATTCTGTGCAGAAGATTGGAATCGGACAATGGGAAACAGGTGGACTACAAAGTAATTCTTCCTAGGAAATTCAGAGGGGTAGTGTTACAGGAACTACATGGATCGAGGACAGCTGGACACCTTGGGATTAGGAAAACTAAAGAAAAAGTGCAGGAGCGGTACTATTGGGTTGGATTGAGTCAGGATGTACGTTCATTCATTAGGAAAAGCTGCATGTGCACCAGACGGAAATCACCTAGACAAAAGAAATCGTTGGAGCACCACTGGAGAGGATAGCTATGGACATACTTGGACCATTGCCAGAGTCGGACAGAGGGAATAGATATATTCTAGTAGTTGGGGACTATTTTACTAAAAGGGTAGAGGCGTATCCCCTACCAAATCAGACAGCGGAGATTATTGCTAAGACATTAGTGGAGCAGTTCATTTGTCGCTATGGTGTACCAAGAGAAGTGCACAGCGATCAAGGGAGAAACTTTGAATCTAGAGTTGTAGCTGAAGTGTGTAGTCTATTAGGGATACCGAAGACTAGGACTACTCCATACAGTCCAATATCTGATGGATTTGTGGAGAGGTTCAATAGGACTTTGATGAATATGGTAGCTACTTTAGTAAATCCAGTGAGGAATCAGAAGGACTGGGATGAACAAGTACCTTACGCTATGTTTGCTTATAGGAGTGCCACACAGGAATCTATTCAGGACCGCCCAAATATGATGATGTTGGAGAGGAATGAAGAGCTACTGGTAGACTTAACTCTTGAGAAACCTGACAGGGAAATTTCTAGTGACGGTAGTTATTATGCAGAAGAGTTGAGGGACCGTTTATATGTAGCGCATGAACGGGCAAGTAAATGTTAAGCAGTTGCAGCTGAACATCAAAAGAAAAACTTTAATAAAAGGGCGGAGGATTGTAAAATCACTGAGGGCATGCATGTGTGGTTACACAATCCAGCAACAAAGCTAAGAAAGGGAAGAGTCCAAAACTAGGCTTACCTTGGGAAGGACCCCACAAAGTAGTGAAGCAGATCACAGATGTTGTGTTCAGAATAAAGAAAGGGAGAAATGCTTAATTTGCTGTGGTGCATGCCGATAGGTTGAAACCCTATGAAGGACCACCTGTAAAGAAAAACACTAAAAGAGACAAGGAATCAGTACTGACGGAAAGGAGGTGTTCCTTAAGACAACGGATCCCATCAGTTAGATATGGGATGATGTAATGCCAATGAGTAGTATTCAAATAATGATCCTAACTCTTATTTCCTGTTCCAATTTTTCCCCCCGTAAATTAGAAAACCATGGCGAAGAAACTCTGGGACCTTCAAGAAATCCTCCGTGACCGACGAGTCTTCGAATGTGAGGTTTGTGGCCTTTGCTTTGGCAAGAGGTTCAACTACGACCGACACAAATCAACACATCTGGAATACCAGGAACGGTTTCAATGCAGGAGATGTCCCCTCAGTTATGGTAGAAGAGGGAACTTGAAGAAACATTATGAGGCCACCCATGTAAGGTAAACTGCTGACATAAGCGGAGTGAATGCCAGGATTGAGCAAATTAAGCCATGGATGACCAGGAGGCCAATACAGAATTACAGAAGAGAGGAGAGCAGAAACGAGTCAAGAAAGGAAAGGAATCGAAGAATGGAAGATCGGGCACAGGAAGAGCATGAGAAGGAGAGAAAAGGACGGGAACACACGGAGCAGAGAGGACAGGAACACAAGGAGCAGAAAGAGCATGAGAAGGAGAGAAAAGGACGGGAACACAAGGATCAGAGAGGCCGGAAAAGCGAGGAGCAGAAAGAGCATGAGAAGGAGAGAAAAGGACGGGAACACAAGGAGCAGAGAGGCCGGGAACGCAAGGAGCAGAAAGGACGGGAACCCAAGGAGAAAAAAGTAAAAGAAGTGGAAAGGCGAGCACGGGAAAATGAGGAAGAGAAGAGAGAAAGGAGCGACAGGGAGCTACATGTAGCTGCGGATCAGACAGAAAAGAGAAGACGGGAGCCTGGAGAGGAGCAGACAGGAAGGGAGATGAAAAGGCAAGAAGGAGGGAATGAAGAGCAGGGGAGAGAAAAGAGCAAGACAGGGATATCGGAAAAGCAGGAGGAGGAATGGAATGGAGTGAGTAGCATGGCAGGAGAGCAAATGCAGGAGGAGGAGGAGAACGAAGATTAATGGCGGATGCCGCCATTTCGTTAATGGCCTCAGATGTGGAAAGGGAGTTGGAAATCGCTGAGGCCCGAGACTGAGCCGATCCTCCCCACTTCTGGGAAACCAAGGGGAACCAAGCTACAGACCATGATGAAGAAAAGCAATGAAGAGGAGAGCAGTGAAGAGGAGAGCAGTGGAGAGGACAGCAGCGAGGGGGAAAGTGATGAGAAGAAGAGTGCTGAGAAAGAAGAGGAAGGAGAGGAAGTCCACGAAGTACATGTAAAGCGAATATGCAAGTGGAGAAACATGACATGGAAGGATGTCATGAAGGGGGTGGTGAAGATCACAGAGAAACACATTCGGACCACGTACACCGGGAGCGGAAGGGTTAAGGCAACAGAGGTGACCGAGAGGACGTACGAGATGCAAGCAAGGAAGGGAGAAGAATAAGGAGCAGGTACCGCGGGTAGAAAAGATGAAGAATTATAAATATTGTAATCCTAATAAATGTATAAAGTTAATTTAATCTAAATTTCAAGTGTTGCGAAAAAAATTGTAAGTTTGGACAGAAAAATGCGTCAAAGGAAATGATATGACATGTATGACAGCTTTTCAATGTATAAATTTGAAGATTGATTGTAATGTACCTAAAGATAGTTGAATCGGATTTGCCAGAATATGTTTCTTACTAACTTGATGTTTTGAGATTAGACGGATTAACCCATTTTCTGGTTTTCAAATAATTAGTTTTAATTTATGCATAAAAGCGATGTGCTAGTAGCAGGGAGACGAGTATAATAAATTTATGCGATCTAAATTGTCTCTGTATAAAACTAGATTTGATTTAAATTAATAATATCTTAGACTTTTAAATCGCAGGCCAGAATATTATTTTTGTGTGCTTTCTCAGGTCTGAGGTTGAGAAAATTGGTTGCAAGATCCTGAAATGTTGTTTTTATATAGCTGTTTATTATTTACAATAGGCCCATTTAGAATGGTGCATTTAAATGTGGTAGAAACTGTATTATCTGATTAAGCATGTAGGTTATTGTTGAGACAAAAAGTTCTCAGAGAGCTTCAAGACAATTTATTTTAATGTAAATAATATTGCCTAATGACTGTGTTTTCTTTTCACAATTTTTTAAAGAGTCGTTTAATTGAATAAGGCTTTAGGTTTCATAAGCTTATTTCTGAAACATGTATGTACATAATGCCTAGTACATGTAGTATGTAAAGTTGTGGCCTTTTATTTAAATTAATTAGTTTCATTTTAAATATCTGTACATAATTTAACTTGCTGAGGACAGCAACATCTTAGGGGAGGGCTGTGTGACGAAAATGCCACTCTGGTCATTTTCTTAGACTCACCTGTACATCTGGGTAACTTTTTATTAGATTCCATCCACTTTTATAACTGTTTGATGACTTATTTCATCGCTAGTATTCATCAACTGTCAGCTGTTTTCATGCACTGCAACTGCCATGTGTTTGTGTGTGCTAAAAATAGAGTTAGGGTAAATCCAACATGGCCGCCTCCTTGTTTCTAAAATCTGTTCGGATTGGCCTGAAGTTTTTTAAAGAATATTTCTGATTTTCGATTATACATAAGAGCAGAGAGTTGTATTTCCTTTATCTTTACCTATTTCAACACTTAGATTAAGTTTTTGGCAGAAAATATTTCAGTAGGGAATTATTTACCGAAATTTGCAATGATTTCGTCTGCCAAGGCCTGAAATGCTTCATGGATATTCATGAGTATGACATCACTGGATTTTTATCAATGAAGTTAGGTCATGTTTACGTTCAGTCACCAACTTTGTTTTTGCCTTATTGTGAGAAATCTGGGGAAATCTGTTGTTCTGTTTTCAGTGTAAATGAAAGCTTAGGATTTAAGGATTATTTGACTTTGAGAATTAAGAAGTTGAGGAGTAATTGAGGAGCCAGCTGAGGAGCCAGTTAAGGAGCTCTTAGGCGAAAACGGAGCCAGGTTGTTATTCGCCTATTCGCAAGGGGAAAGTGGTTTAATTAAATCTTAATTTAAATTAGGGAGGGTTGGAATTAAGAAACTGAGGAGCCAGTGAGGAGCTGAGGACCCAGCTGAGGAGCAGAGGAGCCAGTTGAGGAGTTGAGGAGCAGAGGAGCCAATTGAGGAGCCGAATTTGGAGGACACTTTGTAAGTCACTTATTATTGGAATGGAGGAGCTGGATAAACTAATCTAAGGTCATCTAAGTTATCTCAGGAGCTAAGCAGATTCAAGAAACTACTGGCAGACTCGTCAGAGGCCTTGACTTATAGCGAGACATTTGGACTGGCAGACAGAATTGCCTAGTCGTGTTTATATTTGAGAAACTACCGGCAGACGGAATTGCCTAACGTAGTGATATTTGTTTTTGAACTGGAAGATGTAATTGCCTATAGTCGTATTTTTTTTTATAAGTGCATAGGATTTGCCCGTTGTTAAGTTTATAGTAAAGTTTAGGGAATAACTTGGAGACTGATTGTTGTGCCTCCCAGTGCAGAGAGCACTATCCTTTAAAGGTATCCCCCCCCCCTTCGGGTAAATAAATTGCAGAGAACTAGAGAGCCCCTAGACTCGTTCCTCAACAGTGCAAAGTGCACTGCCATTTACTGTATTTTCTCAGCTTTGAATTAATTTAAGTTTAAGCTCATCCTTGGCATTGTTCTTTTGACTGTTGTTCAGTTTTGAATTAAATTGCTAGTTTTCGAGTTGTGCTGAAGATTTACCTGAGGTGTATCTTTGTGTCAGTCCTTAGGAACTAGTAATAGTAAGACTGTTTGTAACTTCACTTATTACTTCTTCACTGGGTCATATATTTTGACTACGAACTTTAGACACAGATTAAGAAATACTAAACCGGTGAGGCAGAACTCCGGGGGGTTTAGGGCCTATACATTTTCCGCCTGGTGGCAGCGCTATCGTCCTGGTAACATCTTGGACAAGTTTGACGGAGCGCGAATCATACGGACCGATCACACTTTTCCAATTTCCACCACACTCCTATTACCTGTGGAAAATGTATAGAATTTTTTTCATTATGACAATCAATCTGCTTAATGTTTCGGTAAGTTAATTTCCGGTTTGGAAGCTTGCTTACACATGTTGTGGTGTACATTCTCTCATATGTAATACAAGGGAAATTAATCCAGGAATTCCTTGATATCTACTTTTCACGTTGGCTATTGAAGTATGGTTTACTTTTTTTTGCCTTCAAAAATAAAGTGTTTATAGCCTGCAAAATAAAAAGAACAGTATTCTGCTTTTTTCAAGTGTTGGAAGATGCTTACCGTAAAAATGTACTACACAATCAGTCGATTGTTGTTACATTATCCGTCTTAACCGATAATGTAACAAATATTGACCGATAGTGTAGTATTATTTACTACACTGTCGGTCAATTTCTGTCACATTATCGGCTAATGATACAGTATCATCGGCATGTGATAAAGTCAGCATACCCGATTTTATTCAAATGCTCCCAGATAGCTTATTTGCAATAATGGCAATGTGGTGAGGCAATGAATGTTGTACCTCTTATACAATATCAATGTATAATACTAACAAAAGGCAACTCATTTATAAATTCACCTTCCGAGAGATTTTTCAGCTTCATTTATTGCAAAACACTGTAAATTGTTGTATTTTAGATTTTTTTCAGGTTTTTTTTCAACAGGCTGTGTGGAAGGTAAGTCTCAGGTAAGTGAACCGTCACAAGATTTAAAACAATTAGTTCTGCGTATTCTCTGGATGTTCTTATTGGCTTTCTTTTAGGGGTATTTTAATTGGATGTTAGCAATTTAATTGGATGTTAATTGAAATAGCACACAGAGAAGGCATATTTTTTTCTTTAATCAGACCAAAAATAATTGTATTTTGTTGTACATGTTTGAGCTTGCCCCAATCAAATTTCGACTTTAATCAAATGATTGATGCATGCTTGGTGAACATTTACACCAAAGGGGGAAAAACGTTGAGCCTACGGATTGCAAAGGTTAATGAAAAGCGGTCAAAGAAAATGGCCGACATGGAGTCATGGTGTGAAAAAAATAACATGGGCTATTGCCAGACAAAGCCGAGTTCGGCCCTCAACAGGATGTCTCAGTAGGAATGGGTGCATAAAGAAGTCGTATGGCATAATATCATTGCCACGGAAGTGCAATGTAAGTCACCTGTGTCAGAATTCATTGTTCATTTACTTCAAGCAGTTATCCCTCAAATCATGGGCCGCCAATAAAGCGAGAAATGCAGGCAAATGCGGATGCTATTGGTATGTGTCTCTCTTCACGAAAGGTCATACACTATCCAACTGGTAATATGATAAAAACTTAATTAGGGTAAGGGTGCAACATTTCGAATTTGTTCGATTCAATGCTTAAATCAACAGGTTTTTTTTCAACATTTGAAAATGACACAACATTTTTGTAAATCTCTAAAGGTATTTGAATTCTTGACACTTTTTTACGGCGTTGAATCAACAAGTAAAGTGTGTTCACTGACCGAACGCATAGCAAATGGTACTAGTATAACTTATGATAAGTGGAAATCAACATCTTAGTTTATTGAAAAGTACCAGGATACATTTCCTTGCTACTCAGTCAAGTTAACCGCACAAGTTATTTGTGCAACAAATGAGGCAGACGCTATCAGATCGTAACATACTAGCACCTTGTATTGCGTTATCATTGCCCAGTTTTGCCCGAGAACGTCTTTGAATGGAAAAGTAACATTCAAGATGGCGGATAGTGCACTTACAAACGTGGTGCTACGAGTGGGGTAGGAAACGATGTTGAGAAGTAATAATTTAAAATTCGGGATGTATTAATAAAAAAAGTCATTGTAAAAACGTGGGCATTATTTGGTACTTGAAACAACAGATATGTGTGTCAAATAGGTCAATGTTTGAAGTGCTATGTCACGTTGTTGGTTGTGTGTAATGTAAAAAAATCCACATATGACTTTTGTTAGTAGAGCATCTAGGTTGGAATGAGGGGAGCCGCCCCCACGCGGATCAAAATAAATGTAGAGGACGTTGTGTATTAGTTACCTTTTCTTATTATTTTTGTCTTTAATTAATACCATTTAATCATCTCTAGGTTTAGAAAATATTTTATCATCATTATCTAGCTTAGACCATGTACATGTACAATTTAGATGTACAATTTAGTGTAAGATCCCTTGACCACAGTCCCCAATCCCTGTACGACCTTGTTTTGCCCAACTTTTGCCAGGCCTGGGTGGCGGTCCCCATAGCAACCTCCCCCAATTCCAGACCAAAACATTCCCTAAGGTGCCATAATTCACCCTGTTAGGACGCTGTCTGTACATTGACCGTAGTTTTAGCCCATTTCCCCATCATTCTGTTGCTAGTGTCCAAACCTACTACACCTGTTTTTATACACCGTTAGTTTACACACAGTTAGATTGTACACAGTTCGACACCCGATTTTTGCAACACCCGCAGCGTAGTAAGTACATAGTTTTTCTTCATTTATCTTATAGTTTATTTATTACTAGTTTAATATCTAATTGTTTATTTCCTTTTTGTGTACCCAATTAAACTTTATTCTACCATTTATATTAGTTTATAATTTCCCCGTATATTTTGTTGTTTTTCAGCAAAACCTTCCTTCCTTCCTACCGTACTTCCATACTTCATTACTTCCATCCTACATCTGTACATGTACATCAAAACCTCATTTCTGCAATTGATTCTACTTGATTGAACTGTAAATAAAGACTTAAAGGAAGCGTATATTGTACCATGGGACAAATTTCTTCACAACCATTTGACAACGCAAGTCTATAGCTGTAGTCGGCTATAATAAAGGTTGGTCTTTATACCATACAGTATTTATTAAATTGTTGTTGAGGTGTGGAACATGGGTTCTAGAAATGCAACGTCCATTACACTATAAGAGAGAAAAATTTGACGAAAGAAGTTGATGAGGGATTGTTTTGATAGGTTTTGGTTTGCAACCCAACCATTCTTACTTTCACCAAATACAGACACAGACGTTTTTATCCTGTACCATTTAATGTGATTTGGTTGTTTACACATTGAGTTAATTATTTATCCAAAGAATAAATATAAGGATATGTAATTCTTCGAAATTGTAGTACAGAAAGCTAAATACAGTATTACACTACTAACGTAGTATTCTTCTCGAGCTGCTTGCTAAGATCGTTATATTGTTAACTGGTATTCATTCAGAATGTATTAGCTTAAATACATTATCAGGGATTCAGTCACAAACGCCGTATTTTAAAAGCAAGTCTGTTTGTGCTTTTAAGCAGTCCTACAAAATTAGGCCCTGCTGCGATGTAAATCCCCAAAACATGACGATATATTCAACCCACAATTGTATTATAACTTAAAATATATTAACAATTGACTCACCTATCAAATGTACATGTAATGCGGCCCACCCCATTATAATTTGGCAGGTGATAACGTCGTGCCGTCCATCATACCGGCATGGAATTGACACACAGGTTACACCTCTATGTTCCGGCACCTCTATGTTCCGACTGCACATATTCCTATTCCTAACCCTAACCGGGAGTAAGTAACATAATCTAGGTTGTCGGAACATAGGGGTGTCGGAACATAGAGCAGTCACCGACACACACATCAGTAGTTTACGAGACAAGTATTTGGCTAAATATGGCCATCTCAATTCTAACTAAATGGAAGGATTTCTATTGTATTACTTAATAATAATAGCCATTTCAAAGGAAAATATGGAACCAGTGGCGTTTGTAAGTTCCCCCGCCCGGCCTTCAGTCCACTGAAGTGAGCCAAGCAAGTCCAAGTGAAACAAAGTCGGTGTTAATGTTTTGGCCTAAATTTAAATATTATTTCGTTTTCTGACGCATCGGGAAAAACCCGGCATGCGGTCGTTCTCCGGTTGTGGTCAGCCCTCTGTTATAATAATATATTATAATCAATTGCAATCTGTAAAATCCAGCAGTACGCCACCAAAGGGAAATCTAAAGAATGAGGTTTCAAATCTGAAGGAGATAGAAAAGAAGCTTACAGATGAAAACACCGAACATTAAAGACAATTACACAATTTTAAATTAAGCAAAATAGAAAGATGGTTTCGAATCTGTTTGGGACTGTAATTTAAAAAAACGGACATAACATGAACAGTTAAGGTTGTCTTTTATATTAGTCCTCCCTATCCTTTATCGTTACATTGGAAATGCCTGTCATCATATTAGTTGTCCAAGAGCGCAAGTAGAACACGGAATTAAGGTAGTTATTTGCCCAATACTCGACCTTGCACTATGTTGGAAGCAGATGCATTACGTTTTCGACGTTCTACGAGCATCAGAACGACAGCAAATTTATCTCCAAGCAAGCTTGAGCGCAATCATTATGGTACATGCACGGTACACCAACTTTTTTCAGCACTTATCCTATCAAACGTACACACGTATATAAGGGGGGGGGGCGCTTGCATCAGTCGCTTGCATCAGTGGAATATCGTTATTCGCAGCGTGGAATATCAACCGTGTTATTAAGTAAAATGCACATTGTCGTTGCCATGGATCCACTAACCAGGATAAAGGTTGCTTGTATTACGTGTAAAGTTAGTATTTAGCTTTGTAATGATACCAAATTTCAAATTAGGTTTTGCCCTTCACCGACTTCACCGATACCAAATTTATTATTAAAACGTCAAATTATGCCGCGGCAAAGTGCGTCGCCTAACTTCGACGACCTCATTTCGAAGGAAAAAAAAATACAATTGCAAAACAGAAGTCGTTTTGCACGTTTTGCAATGCGAGCTTTATGTGCAATGTATACATTCATTCACGTGTGTGACAACTTTGTTACATTGTTTGAGCGCTCTGTTGGCCAGCGCCACAAATCGGAGCGCGCTGTCAACCTCGTCCCCAGTGCTTACTTTATTTCCAATCGCGTTTCCAATAGTAAACCCTGGATAGGAAACTTTCTTCCTGTATCCTGATTGGATACCGCAATTGGCTAGTAATGGATTTTTATCGTGTACTTGGTGCTATATATTCACAACGTGCAGTACGTGTTTTCGCGATCATTCGTCCACGCCTTCTCGAAAATACTAATTTCCTTTTCAATTTGCTCATATTAATATGAAATATGATACTGCATGTTGTCTTGATAAGATCGTAACAGTTTGATTTCAAAAATCGTGTTTTCGTAACTCACGCCGTGCTCGCGCTGCTACGAATTGACTCTGTTTTTACCCCAGACACCGCATACAAAAACAAACGCTAATGTGTAACGCATATCCAGGCACCAGACTGTTCCTCATTTGCATACGTCTGCAAAAATCTTGCACATGCAAATGATCCAATACCAGGGTGAGAGAGCAGGTAGTGGTGGGCGCGTACTGTTCGACACCCTGGGGACGAGGTTGGAGCGCTGTATGCTGCATTCGTCACGAATCTTAGAAACAGCACTTACAGCGCATGCTCTATTGCCGATTCATAGGCCTCTATACTAGGCATGCTAAATATAATCTGCGTCTGCACTCTATTATTGTTACCTTAGTTATGCCATCTTTAGATTATTGTTGTACTGTATTTTCAAAGAAAATTAGAAAGAAAGGTACACATCACACGACAATATTCTTAATAAAGAAAAGTCTGAAAAGTCGGATAATCCTGAAATGTGCATTTTTAACTCTTTAAGCCGATATGTTTGCCAGTCTAAATTGGATGTCATTTGCTGGAAAAGTTGAGTATAAAAAGGCTTTTCTTGTTAACAAATGTATTAACAAAATTACTCCTTTGTATATGACAAATATGTTTACACCACTTATTCAGATTCGTAAAACGAGACAATCCTCTGATATGTCACTAAGGATTCCCATTGCACAAAAAAATGTTATGCCTCAAGCTTTGCTGTAACTGGTACAATCATATGTAATAATGACTTCTCTAACCTCATTCAAATCGTGGAATAAAGCGTTCCGTCTTTAATATTTCTGCAAATAATTATGTGACCATTTTTTTCGCCATCCTCTCTGATTATACAAACCCAAATACATGTGTGTGCTGATATACAGAGTAAAAAACTGGGTTGCCATAATAATAATGAGCCGGAAGGGAATTTCTCAGTGTTTTTCTACCAAAAGGGTAGGGGGCCGTATCATAAGTCCGACGCCTCATAGGTCCGACGCCTCATAAGTCCGAAATTTCGGACTTATGAGGCGTCGGACTTATGAGGC
Organism: Patiria pectinifera; assembly: GCA_029964075.1. Taxonomy (NCBI): domain Eukaryota; kingdom Metazoa; phylum Echinodermata; class Asteroidea; order Valvatida; family Asterinidae; genus Patiria; species Patiria pectinifera. The sequence goes on along the minus strand of CM057150.1, from coordinate 24,724,918 downwards.
ATAAAATTTATTTATTCCGCCTCATAGGTCCGACGCCTCATAAGTCCGACGCCTCATAGGTCCGACAACGGAAAAACGAGGCGTTGAGTTTGTCGGACTTACGAGGCGTCGGACCTATGAGGCGTCGGATCTATGAGGCGTCGGACTAATGAGGCGTCGGACTAATGAGGCGTCGGACCTATGATGCGTCGGTCTTATGCCTTTATTTGGTTTGGGGATGCGATTTTGTCGGACTTATGAGGCGTCGGACTTATGAGCGGACCCCAAGGGTAGTAGTGCATTATATTTTCATGTTCGTTTTGGACTAATTAGTGGACCCCTGTGAAAATGGTGTTTGACAAACAGGCCATTCCCATGAAGAAAATCATATGCTATTTTTGCCATTTATTTGCCCAGTGGGGCAATTCCGGAAGCTAAAAACCAAAGGTCAAATTTAAACAAGAAGTACATCCGAAACTGTGTACGTCCGAAACCATGTTGGCAGGAACCGCATGCACGAGCGTTACTCCGAGCATAACAGGCGGGACCTGAGAGTGCGGACCGGCCCCCGAGAGTCCCCCGTGGGCCTTGCGGACAGGCACGGGCCCTTTACATTATTAGTAAGTATTGTATTAACAGGGTTTGTAATACAATACATGTTCAGGTGTATTTACTTACAGTGGCGTCGCCAAGGGGGGGCCAGGGGGGGGCACGTGCCCCCCCTGGAAAACCTAGTGCCCCCCCGAGTGCCCCCCCATCTGAGATTTGGGTTGGTAAAAAAAAATTCTGCGCTTTGTTAAAATCATTACCTCAAAAATAGCAATTTCTGGAGATATCTTCAGATCGAATTTAGCATCAAATGTGGCACCATTTTGCATCTAGCCCATCCTCCGGGGGCGACCGCCCCCCCCCATGAAACCTTGTCGCCCCCCCAGTCGCCCCCCCCCCCACTGAGATTTTGAATTTCTAAAAAAAATATCATTGATCTACATGACGCCATGGGCCCTATTATGTACTATAATGTATCTTTTACTTAGAAAATATTGGTTAAAGTGGTCAGAAATTGACTCCGATAGCACCACAGAGAATTTAGAATCCAAAATTTTTCGGGGCCCTTAAGCGGGCCCCGAACCCCACGCCTATAGCTCAGAATTCTGGTAGCCGATTCAATGACTCCAACCTCGAAAACAATGTTCACAAAATTTTCTTATGCCTTTAGCTGAGAAAACCTCGAAAATTATGTTTAAATTATTATCTTTTGTGCTAAGATAATTATTGGTTAAAGTGGTAAGAAATTGCCTCAGATCACACCACAGAGCATCGAAAATCCAGTTTTTTTCGGGGCCCTTAAGCGGGCCCCGAACCCCACGCCATAAGGGCTTCGCGCTTGCATCAGTTATGATCAAGGTATGTCCCTCCCCCACTTTTGAGAAGCGATTGACGCCCCTGCTTGACGCCCCCCATGAAATGTTCCAGCGCCCCCCACTGAAAAATTCCTGGCTACGCCACTGCTCCCCCAGGACGGCGATCCGTATCCACCTAAGTGCCCCTCCCCCATCAAATGCTGGTGCCCCCCTGTGCCCCCCCAGACTGAAAAGTCTGGTGACGCCACTGTTTACTTATCTATCTAAGATTTCACATTGAAAAATTCAGACCAAACAAAACTGATAACAAACAATAAGTAGGCCTACATGTACATATATAGTAAATTAAGTTCAATTCACAATTTAAATAATACTGAAAAGAAAATCTTCTTTAGTCATAATGTATGTAAAAATTTTGCAAACCTCTGAAAGAGAGTATATTGACCTGCTATCACAGTCACATGTTGCACTTTGGACTGAAAAAAAAATGGTGTATTAGCATCACTCTGCTGAATAATAAATGGACAAACCGGTCACATTAATTCCTTCAAGGACCTCACAATACTAAAGGTTGCACAAAATATTCACTGCTGTTTTCAATGACTATAAGAGTAGCACAACCCAACTCGGGTTTTGACCATATTACACAATAAGCGGTGCAAATGCAACACACTAATAAATAGAAATCGTACTTTTGACATCTTACAATCCTCTCCCATTTTAATAACAAAACACTATATAATCTACATTGAAATCCCGGAATAAAAATGTGATGTAAGGCAAAAAATTTAAAAAAATACTCGGTCTCTGGTCAGACCAAAGTTCCGGAATTGATGCAGCGACGCGGCTTTTTTTTCAAGCTTGGATTATACAGATAAGATGGAAAAGATTTGACGCGTATGATTAAAATTGACGCGCACATTGACCAAAGACCGACTTTTTTTTGCCTTAGAAATTTCCCCCCCCCCCCCCCCCCCAAAAAAAATTCTGACGTGCAAAATGAAATGTTACGCAATTCGTCCGAAACCAGAAATGCATACATCCGCAACCACTAAACAGATTACAACTTCACCAACTTTTTTTCTTTGGTTGCTTTCTTCAGTTTGGTCCCTCTTACAAACAAACAGTTTCAATCAATGGCCATTTCACTTCAAGATGGTTTTGATAGAGGTTTTTCGGACCTATCGTGCTTATCAAGAATGATTTTTAAGAACTACACTTCTACCACAGATGCTTGAAAACCATTTTTTAAAAACCTTGACAGCATTAACAAACAAAAAACTACAGGCCCCAAATATTCTAAACATACGTCCGAATTTTCAGAATTGCCCCTATGTGCTAAGCATGCCAGTAACTGTTTGCCTTCTTGGCTAGAGGCGCTCGTAAAAGATATCTGTTGCTAAGCCTTCTCTTTATAAGATGGATAAGATGGAATTTTGAGTCGGGGTGATATAAATCAAATTAGGTTTTGCCCTTCACTGACGTTTAAACACTGGATATTCAGTGTGTTACCTCCCGAGTGAAAGTTGGAAAAAATCACTCGGGTGGGACTCGAACCCACGATCTCCTGCTTTCTAGTGCAGATGTATTACCACTCGACCACCGGGCTAACGGGATCGGTTGGCCTGGTTCGAATCTGATGTACATAGCAGCGGGTACCGCATAAACTATTATAAGATGGAATTTTGTGTCGGGGTGATATAAATCAAATTAGGTTTTGCCCTTCACCGACGTTTAAACACTGTATACTCGGTGTGTTACCTCCCAAGTAAAAGTTGGCAAAAATCACTCGGGTGGGACTCGAACCCACGACCTCCTGCTTTCTAGTGCAGATGTCTTACCACTCGACCCCCGGGCTAAGGGGATCGGTTGGCCTGGTTCGAATCTGATGTACATAGCAGCAGGTACCGCATAAACTATTATAAGATGGAATTTTGCGTCGGGGTGATATAAATCAAATTAGGTTTTGCCCTTCACCGACGTTTAAACACTGTGTACTCAGTGTGTTACCTCCCAAGTGAAAGTTGGCAAAAATCACTCGGGTGGGACTCGAACCCACGACCTCCTGCTGTCTAGTGCAGATGTCTTACCACTCGACCACCGGGCTAACGAGATCGGTTGGCCTGGTTCGAATCTGAGGTCGTGGGTTCGAGTCCCTACCGAGTGATTTTTTTCCAACTTTCACTCGGGAGGTAACACAGTGAGTATACAGTGTTATGTATCTCATTGCCGATCGATTTGGTTTTCCCTCCTCCTTGCGCCATCTTGACTACAAGTCGTCTAATCCGTTGCACGATGGGAATACATAACACTTTCGGTGACGTAAACTCGCAGGCGATTGCCGGCAAAGTTAAACCAAGATTGTCACCGTAATTGTTTGTGTCAGTCCCCAGCAAGACGTTTCCATAGGTTTATGCGTGCGTAGCATCAGCGACACTGTCGGCGATCATAACGATTATATGAAAACAAGCCTTAAAGCTATAGTCCATCATTTGCAGCTATCCGAAAAGTAGCTTGCGTAATTATTGTTGAAAAACATACTTGGTTGAAAGATAGCAAGGGGACTAAACTCCTTGTGAAATTATTCTTTCTGGCAAGCTGTAATTTTGAAGTAATCAACGAAAGAAGGCCTTTCCAACGGTGCTTCTTAAGACGCACCGTAGGAAAATTTAAATTAGTAGTTCGTTTTGTTATTCGGCGAAGCGCGCGCAAGCATTGACGCGACGCACACGCACCCCGGTTGCTATCCGGTTCCTTAGTAAAAACGTCATTTACGCGCACCCACCATTGATTACTAGCACCCATTGGCTACAAACGCTCGAGCTGCGTTAACTTCCGGATCTAATCGTGCAGAAAGTGCTGGAGGTGACGTCACACTAACGAACCGGATAACTCGGATCAGTGCGCGACATCGCGTAGCTGCATTCGGCTCAGCGAGAACGTGTCTCGGACGCTGAATTCAGGCGCAATTCAAGACACGATTCAGCAACTTCTGATTTGAAATTGAGATCCTAGAATGCTGTTTTTCTCAGATTATACAGCTGAAGTTGAGCTGAAACTTTATCAGGTTAGTTGTTCAGTACCCTTCTTTAGATTTTGAGCACTTTTGTTGCTTCAAACGAACAAAATGCACAAATTACAAATGATAGACTATAACCTTAAATGTCGTGTCTATGTTTTATTACATGTTTATGATCGGGATACTACACTTCGTGGTGAAACATTTATGATTTTTTTTTTCAGAGACACGTTGCAGTACAGTAATCGTTCTTAGTTACTTAAAACTTGGATCAAAATAAAACCTGGTGAGGATATGATGACTAGTTTGAAAGCATAACATCCAAGCAACTGACCGTTATAGTGAATGTTTTCTCAGTTTCACCACTTGCATCACCTGCGATCATCTTGCCAAATTCCTGTTGCACGCTGTCCATTATACTGTATTGACAACACACTGTCTTCCAGAAGGTCATCTGTCTGAGCGATGTAAATCTCCAGCTCGGTATGTTATATGTGTATCGTACTTGCTTACGGACAAAATTGATGATTTAATTTTGGTTGTTATATATTTTATTGATGTATGTATATTTGTATTTGTGTAGCTTTTACATTCGTGCTTTTTATGTGTTATATGTGTTTTAAATCAATTTACGTCTAAAAAGGCGTTGGAATTTCCCGCAATGGGATAATACAGTTTTATTGTACTGCATTGTGGTCGGTCTCGTGCTGGATGATGCGGGGAATGCGAGACTGATCGTGAAACGGATCAGATTTAGCTTAAAGCCGTGTCTCTTAACGTGGTCCTTTAGTTCGAGCAGCATTTGACTCGGAATACATTAATCTGGTTCACTGACACCCGCTGTGTGCCTTTCCCAGATCTGCAAATCCTGTGTCAAAAAACACACACGAGTATGTTGGCAAATACTTCACGCATTTGCTACATGCCAAAATGTCATTTGCAGCCTTCTCCATAACGGCATTCATCTCTTCATGTCAACAATGCCTTGTGCGATGCAGGCTGCTAGATAGGTGTCCATTACCTAATTGCCGATACATAACAGGCAGTCGTCCAAATCTTTTTCATTCATGCAGGCATTGCGAGAACTAAGTATTTTCTTTCGCAACTGAAATGTCTTCGGCAAGAAGGTGAAGTTTTGAAATATTTCTGGATACATGAACATACCGCATATGTAGGTGTCAAATTTTGAGCCAAAGTCATTCCTGTGCGTGTGAAACACGTTTATGACATTTTGATAACGTGCAGGACTTTGCAATCTACAACCTTGCCTATTCCTGCTGCCGAGCTAATTATGATTCGAAGCTTCCTCTATGATGGCCACAAAGCTGAGTTCTGATTGAGCGTTTGAGAGGTAAGTTATCTTTCATCGGGTCTTTCAAGTGGATGTAGTAGTTGAAAATGCCACGGCAAGGCTGGCATTCAAGATCTACTTCATGATGTCCATGAACAGGGCTAGGGATGGACTGATAACTGGTGGCTGGTTTACAAATTTGTGTAGATGTCAACTATTAATTTAATATTGTGCCTGGTATGGAAGCGAGTTCACAAATGTGTAGTCTTTTCAGGTGTGTTTCAGCGCCCTGTCTGTATCAAACGGAACACTGTTCATTGTCGACTTTGAGATTGGATCGCAAATGTTGTGTCAACACTATCAGGCACCACCGTGTCTTGAGTGATGCAATTGATAGCAGATTTGCCGTGAAAATCACAATGTAGTTCAGGTAGTTAAGACCCTCGCTGATGCTTGGGAAGTTTTGGATGGGCTGATTGTCACATTCCGGAGCATTAACGATGTACATGGGTGTTTACATAAATGTGGAGGCCAGTGGTATAATTCACATGTTCTTTCCTTTCAAGGGCCATTTCCATGTTAAAATAACCAACTTGCTAATATTTGTGTTTTTACTTTATTGCCCATATCACTATGTACCCACTGAAATTAAAAAAAATTAAATCACCACAATGCATTTGTATAATTTTGATCAAAAATTAGCCAGAATTATGACATTTTTAGGTAAAATTGCGTGACATGTTTACAGCTTGTCCAATGGTGCACAGTTTTCATTCTTTCAATTGATAAATTTGGTCCTTTTAATTCTAAATGATTGATGATAACCCAAAACTTAATAATAAACACAACGTTCGTGCATCGGCAACTTTGTATCATTTTGACATGCCCGCTAAAAATACCATCACCCTGTAACATTTGGTGTCAGCAAATCCTGTTACAGGGTGAACTTTACCATTGATTATAATATTTGTAGAAACTGTCAACTATCCTAAATTTTAAGTGATTATTGAAGTCTTTTATTAAATAAAGAGACTAAAGAAGACCAAAAGTGAAATTCAAAGAGGTACAAGAAATATACCAATTTTAAATATTGGCAGATCAATTTGGTGTCATCAAAAAACGTTACAGGGTGATACTTTGCAGCTGCACTCTGAATTTGTCAAACTGTATTTGTCAACAAGTTTAACTAAAAATATATCCTGGATGTTGGCTTGGAATATAGATGTCATTAAATTTTGAATCCTTCTCTTAGAATTTGAAATAAGAGGCAATAAAGGTTTGGTGTTAACACTGACTCCGTTACAGGTGAAATACCTATTTTCAGCTGAAACAATGAAGCAAAAGCACCTGTTTGATTGATGATTGAGTTTTTAGCTAAAATAATGACTATGTTTTTTAATACAATGAAAACTTTGGCATAGGACAGGTTAAAGTAGAACTACAGTGAAGAAAAGTGATAAAAGTGTTTTTGGTGTTGGTGTCAGCGTTACAGGTGAAATGATTATTATAACAAACTCTGATATTTAAATTTCCAGTCTCAGAAACAAGTATCTGATGTAGAAACCATCAAGCTTATCACTAAATAGAAAGGTTTAAATGGTTTGATACCATTTATTTCTATTATATTAGTTAGCTGTAGGATTGTCACTCTGTAACAGTGACTATTTGGTGTCAGCGTTACAGGTGAAATGTTGGTTAACACCAGGCTTTACTTACAATAACATGCTTTCTAGTGGTGTTTGTAAATCTTCACTGTTCTTCATAGTTGCAGTTTTGGCTGTCAAACTTGCTTTTAGAGAACAAGTGAGTGTTTGTCTTAAAATAATATAATTTTATGTCAAGTGAGAGCTACATTTTTGTAATCATCATAATATGTCAAATTTCCTAAAACTTGATATTTGATTTTCAACAAATGTTGAACAAGGATAGTGTTAAAGTTTTTTTTTAACTTATATGTGTTGCAAATAATTGCTTAAAAAGCAACATGTCTTTACCATACCTGAACAATAACCTGGTGAGAGCTCTAAAAGAAATTAACAATTTGTTGTCACTGTTACAGGTGAAATTTGTGTCCCATATGCCAGTTCATCATGTTGCTACTCTAAAAAGGGTCATGTTACAGAAAAATGGTTTTGTTTTTGACAAAATATAGACCCTAGACTGCAAAACCATGTGAAGCTGAATTTAATTTGGTCATTTTGAAAATTTGACCCTAATGTCACACACTGGCCTCCACATTTATGTAAACACCCACATAGTCGAAGATATTTTTTTTGGAAAAAAAACACCCACTTCTTTCAACTTTTTTCGTACAGCGCTTTCTATTTTGAATGGCACAATGTACGGAACAGAGGAAAAGCTGCATACCTGTTTTTATCTTTGGCATACGTGATTTCCTTTAAAAAAAATTGTGAAACAATATTTCCTAGGGATGTTCATCACCCCGACCCGGTCTGGATTCCTGAACCCAACAAACACGTTGAATTTCAAACTCTACTGCTTTTCCACCTTTCCTGTTAATACCTGCACATGTGTACTCATTCTATGTCCTCCCTTAATTGATGTAATGAGTTTGCCCACAACACTGTCTTACATCCGCATCAATTCATCCTCAATCTGATGACATGGTTGAACGTAGAACGCTAGAAGCAATGTTGTCCATGTTCACTTCAGACAACCAACGTGATTGGGACTTACCATACTTACCATACGTCCTGATGGCATACCGAATTTTAATCCATGAAATAACGGGGTGAACACCTAGTGAGTAAGGGACCGTATCATAAGTCCGACGCCTCATAAGTTCGACTTAAGAGGCGTCGGAATTGAGGCCAAATTCCGCCTCATAGGTCTGACGCCTCTTTAAGTCCGACAATGGACAACCGCTGTCACGGACTTATGAGGCGTCGGAGCTATGAGGCGTCAGAGACTTATGAGACGTCGGACATATGAGGCGCAATAAATAAATGTTATGCCTCATATTCTTTTTTACATTTCAGCTGCGCGCGCGCGCTCACGCGCGCCTATGGAAATACACGTTGAACAGAAAGGGCCAATATCTCGGAAACCTGAATTTGCGTTTTCACGAAGAGCCACATATCTTTATTAATTAATTTTCACTAATTAACTGCTGTATTAAGACTTATTACCGGGTTCATGTAAAACTTCAGCTCGCGTAGAATCGTGTGATGGTTTTCTTGCTGCACAAAGTTGTTGCAAAATGGTATTTTTTGCAGTTTAAAAATGAGAAACTTCTTTTGCGATTATCTCGAAAACGCGCTTTTCTTCAAAATCCACATATGTGGCTCTTCGTGAAAACGGTGACGATAAGTCCGACGCCTCAGAAGCCCGAAATTTGGACTTATGAGGTGTCGGACCTAAGAGGCGTTGGACTTATGAGCGGACCCTGTAATTTGATGGGCCGTTATTTAAAGTTACGTGCCAACTTTATGATAGAACGGCAACCTGAAAACGAATACAACGGACACACAGAGACCCTGTTTGTTTGGTTATGCAACCCAACCAAAAACCTCAACCCCCAAAAACTGGGATAAGCCCAAATCTGCAGAGATATTGGGAAGGTTCATTTGTCATCGCCAAGAGACTGAGCGATGTAACGTATCGAGTGCAGAAAGGACCAAAGACAAGGCCGAAAGTGATACATTTGCAACCAACTTAAGCCATATTGTGAAACCAAGCAATTCAAATGGCTTTGGAAAGTAACAAGCAGCATTATAGCCAAAACACCAATTATTGTAGACGGGAGGGGCGAGTAAGTCAGGATGGGCCCTGCAGAACAAAACAGAAACAAAACAAGTTAAAGGGCAGTACAAGTGTGACGTGAGGTGGTGTGACGTCAGTCTCACTTTTATTATTTCGCTGATTCCTTTTAGTATAATTCAACTTACCTGTAAATATATAATGATTGATAAGCAGGGAACTAGACGAGGCTTTGTGCGTTCACATCATTGCAGTAAACTCGATCTTCACGCCCAAGACCAACGCTGTCCCCAGCGTAGAAGTCTGACGAAACGTTTCACTTAACTTAGAGGCCTAACATATATACATACTATTACTTGTCAATAACCGTCAAACTTTGCTAAGAAACTGAACCAACACATTATTTTATACAACTTTACAATAAACTACTTAAAATTCTCCTTAGTCTCAGAGCTCCTTAATAATTATGCACTTCCAAGAATGAATAAAAGAATGAATGAATGACAATTAATTAACAATCAATCAATCAATACTTTTCTCTCTAACCATCAGATTCATTGGTAAGGAAGTACACTCGTTCCCAGATCTCCTTCTTCAGCTTCTTTCCTCCCTCTTATGTGTAAACTCTCTGCTTCTCTTGTATTCTTACTACTTTCCCTTGTAGGATTTCTCTTACTTCAATGGCGCTGAGACATCTACATTTGCTGGGGGCTTCTTGAGGGGAGGTCTGGTCCGGCGATGGGGATGAGGAGGAGGATGAGGATGATGATGATGATGTGGTGGATGCGGAGGATGCCGACGAGGAGCTGGTTGAGGATGTGGAACAACTCGACGGCGTTGGGCTTGGGGGAGCTATCCTGGAGATCTGTTTCCCGATCCCAAATCCTGTGTGCTGCACTTCCCGAAGAAAGTCAGTCGCACCTTCGTCGAGAAGTGATATGGAGGCAGCGTATGCCATCGTTTCTTCCTCCGCCGCCCGCTCTATATCTGCATCTATCACTTCGTCTAATTCCCCAGCGCCTGCATTCAACACCTCCTCTTCCGTCTTCTCCTTTCCTTCTTCGTCTCCCCCATCTGCCTCCTTCAACTCCCCGGTCACTGCGTTGTCCTCTATCTTGCTGCTGCTTACCTCCCTGGTCTCCTCCCTTCTCGCCTGTTCTCCCGTTTCACCTCCATCCTTCTGCTCCTGGCATTCCTCCTCTCTATTCCTTTCACCTCTGCTCGTTGTCTGTTCCTCCTCCTTCTTTCTCTGGTAGTCTCCATTGTCCCCCGTCTGCACCCTTCCACTCCTCCCCTCTGGCTTCCTGTTCTTATCCACCTTCCTTCCATCTGCATGACTGGGGCTTCCTCGACATCTCTCATTTCTCCTCTCCTCTTCTGTATTGTACCTCTCTCCTCTCCTCCAGCTTCTTCTCCTCTCCTCCGTTGTACAGGTGCACCCGATTTGTGTACTTTCGTAGGTCCTCAAACCTTACGAAGGCGGCCGGACACTGTGGGCACCTGTGTCTCTCTCTCTCTCCCTCTGATGTGTTTCCTCATGTCGCTGTAGATTCCATCTCCGCCAGAACGTCTGGCCGCAGTCCCTACATCTCCACGTCAACTGCATTTCTCTGGATTTTCTATAACGATTAAATAAAAAAATAGGAGCCTTGGATAAGTCACAGTGTGATTTCACCCGTTAACTTAATCTGCCACTTTATCGGTAGCGCATCGGTGCCCTCCTCTGCCGTTCAGGGTTTCGGCGTGCGGCAACCTGTTTTGGTTCACGAAGCAACTTCTTTGTCACACCTTGGCTAGCATGTGCCTCGGATTGAAGCCAGCGCTCCCTTTCCTCACCCTCATACAGCTTCAAGCGATCGGCATGCACCACAAGCATTTTCCCTTTCGGCTTGTCCTGGATCCTTTAAATTACATCAGAAAGTTTATGGATTATCAAGTACGGTCCCTCCTTGACGACGTTCCCCCGGCCCGCTGGGTTCGTCCTTGGACGTTTCCTACTCCCTTCTCGGTTGAACTTGACATTCCCGAGCGTAATGTCCTAGTTCTCCACAGTTGTAACATCTCACTACTCCACCGGTGTCTCTTCTTGGCGCCGCTCGATATCCGGAATCTTGTCGTCGTTGTCAGTTACTCTTTAACTCGTTTTGGGTTTGGTCTACTGCTTCCACAACATTTGCAAGGGTCGCTTTCAACTCTGTTAAGTCACTTTGCGGCTTGTTACTCTGCTCTTTATCAGTCAGTGATCGGAAGAATTTGTTCTGTCTTCCCCGTTCTCTACTCTTCGCAATTTTCACGAAGGACTCGGTGTCTAAAGCTGCTCGAATGGCTTCATCTAGTGTTTCTGGACGAGCTCGGAAAATACCCTCCTTTTATCTCCGGGTCATCAATAGCATCCGCAAAATGCCCCTTAGCCAGACGTTCCCGAACACCACTTGGTAGTTCGGGAGCAAAATGGCAAGTGGAGCAAAAGTTTAAATGATATCATCTTTACAAATACTATTTACCCTGGACGTAACCTATTGCACAAAATATAGTCATATATTTATTCTTAATATAATTTAATTAAAATGTCATTATTAATGTACCATTTTTGTGTCTAAAATGTGAATGCCTTTGGTGATGCCACAAAGTAATTGTCTATTGCAAAACTATAATTTGAAATTTAAGCTAGATCTGGTACATTTGTTATTTAATTTCTATCATATTGAAATTCATTTATTATTACTGACAACTGTACATGTACAAAAAAATGTTTACAGCGCAGCAATGCAATCCCTGCCCACATGCAAGTTCTGGCAACACTACGCTCCATTGCCACGGGCTCATTTTACACTGTCCATGGCGACCTACATGACGTCAGTGTACCCTCAGTATACCGCATTGTACATCGAGTGGCAAATGCAGTGGCCAGATTAACCCCAAGGGTGATCCAGTTCCCTGTACAACCTCAGAATGTAGCAAGAGTGAAGCATGAGTTCTTTGAGATGGCCAGTTTTCCCAACGTTGTCGGTACATTAGACTGCACTCATATCAGGTTAAATGGAGCGCCACTGGGAGAAGCGGAACATGTATGTGAGTCGCAAGGGTTACCATAGCATCAATGTCCAAGCCAACTACAAACTAACCAGTGTTGTAGCCAGGTTGCCTGGCAGTACCCACGATAGCGCCATCATCCATGGAAGCATCCTTGGAGAGAGATTCACCAATGTGGTCCGTAAGTCAAACTTCACCAAGTCTGAGAATTAAAACAAAGAAAGTACAATTACTAATCAGACCATAAACAAAAATATAAGATGCATTTCTTGTTGTCTACTATCAACCCAATAATATCAGCGCAATGTTTACATCAGTTGGTGACAAATCACTGCTTAAGGCAGATATAGCGCCCTCTATTGTAAGAAAAGTTTGTTGTCATTATTATGGGATGACGAGTGATAGGATGTGTGGAGGACTAAAGTTTTTTCAACCTCTTTGACATCCTTTTGACTTTCTCATGAGTCTATGGATCAATATTTGTGTGTTTTGGAGCTATGAATGGATGTCAGAAGAGTTTCTCTTAAACTGTAAGTACATATCGTCGATAGGCAAGGCAATATTGAAAGACAAAACTGATCGAGGGCCTTAAATTGAATATTATTGTTGTGTGAACTTCTGTTTACTATTCTGAGACACAGAGAACGATTGAAGCCTTGAAAACTTGTTATATACGCCCAGTAACTGCCACGATTTGTGGAAGCCGCATGGAAAAACTGCTGAGCCATGATGCAGTTACTGCTCTTAAGATGTGACAATTGTGCTCTATTGTATTGCAGACTAACTGGAGTGCTCATTGGAGACAAAGGCTACGCACTTCGTCCATGGCTGATGACCCCCATCTTGAACCTAGCAACAAATGCTGAGCGACGTTACACCAGGTAAAACGTATCCCAATGAACAGAATTGCACACTTGAATCATTACATGCTTAAATTAACTTTGGTTCAAGTCTAGATTAATACACATACCTTTGATATGCACCCTCAAATTACAGGAGTCACAGAAAGTCGCGAGTGGTCATTGAGCAGACGTTCGGCCAACTCAAGAGGAAATTTCGTTGTCTGGCTCTTGTCTTGAGAGTGGCTCCTCAGAGGGCATGTGTCATCATCAGGGTCTGCTGCGTGCTGTACAACCTCTGCAAGGAGTTTTGAATACGGAGACGATGACAATGCTGATGAGGATGATGACTTGCTGTATGAAGGTCACATCCATGATGGGCAACTCCATCGCATCATGCTCACCAACAGATATTTCTAAATCCAAAAAAAAGGTTAAATGTGTATAAAATATTGTTATCTGCTGCCACACGACTGGAAAGCAGCTCCAATTCTTACCCCCGCCCCACCAGTTTGCTTGAAGATGACTCACATCCTTGATCCTGATTGGTCGAATCCGTGGCAAACACTATGGTATTATAAATAAATAGTTACCACCCAGCTGTGGTTTTCATTGAAACCATGTTTGAACTGAAACATAAATAAGGGAATAAATGTGTGTTCGTGAGGTATTATTGCACTTTTCAAGTGCATTTCAGGTGCATGCGCTAAATGGCTAATGCACGTAAAGGGTGCAAGTTCAAAAAAATATTAGGGCCTGTGCAACTGCGACTAGTGGCCTAGTCACCAATAGTCGCGACCATCCATTTCTAACTAGTCGACAAGTCGTTATGCCGTGACTAGTCGCGACATTTTGAAATTAGTTGTGAGTATTGAATTTCACTAGTCACCTACACCTGAAAATTAGTGGTCCAAGTAATTTTTAAAAAATTGCCCAATAAAGATATTTTAAGGAATAAGGATTTAATGGTAACATTGACAGAACATGACTGCCAATTTCAGAGGCAATGTATATTTTCTATTGTAACACCTCACCCACAGATTCTGTGTCTTGATTGGCCGACAGCGAGTCACATGGAGATTTCTATTTTTGCTATATTTCTGTGCACGGCTAAGAAATGTATGTATATACACGTAGGAACTATGCGCCCTTAGGTGTGCGTCAAGTTTACTTGAAGACTTTTTGTTATTGCGCTCGGACTCGTGGAACATAGGAAATGCAGTCCTACATACAAAGGCCTTGTGGTATGCGGGATAAAGACGCACTACATTTTCCATATTCCACTCGCGCTTGCGGGATAACTGATGCCTATATACTTTTTCCGTTTTCTGCTGGCGCACACTGGATAACTTAGGCCAATGTGGCAAAAATTTGTATGAACAAAAAAAATGTAACAGCAAAGTTAAAGGGGAAAAAAGAAATGAAGAGATGCTTAGCAGAATCAGCCCTTTAGTTGCTTAGTTTAGAGACCTCAAAATCGGAATACTTATGTTTAACCTCAATTCACATTAGACCAGTTCCACTCTTGGTTCTCATTTTATTTCTGGTTTATTGTAACAGTAAATGAAATTAAACATTAACATGTCATGTAAAAAGTCAAGTGTAAGTTAAACAAACTGATAAAAAATACATCAAGTGAGTCTAAAATGGAAAATATAGTGATCATATGAAACATTTAATTAAAGAATTTGGTTCAGCACTTAAGTACGCTTGCACCGGGATTTAACTACCCATCTGGAATTAAGTTTCATTATTCTACCACATTAATCCAGGGATGAAGTTTTAAATACATTTTCAAGCAAAACTCATTTAAATTTACAATGTATGTGTGCGTATTGTCATGCGGGTTACAGATGCCAGTAAAAACAGGAAGAAATTATAATTTGTTTTATTTCAACTCTATTTAACTTTTACATTCAACGTCAATATATATTTAACTTTCATGGTCAATGGTCACACCATTCTTCTCGAGAGTGAAGTGAACTGTTTTTTGGGGCAAAACTTTTGCACTTTTATTTATTTTGAGCCAGTTATGGGTGTTTTGTTTTGTTTTGCTTGATTGCACACATTTCCCACCCCCTTTTGGAACAAATTTCATGTATTTTTTTCATTGGCAATTCACTGTCATGCCTGTCATGAGTATGAACCTAGACCACTTTGTAAAGTTGATGTTTTTATACAGGAGGAGGTGAGAAACCGGCCACTAACAAAATGTTTGATCTGGTTTTGGAGGCGTTGCTGCCCATTGCAAAGGATGGCATCCTCAACCAGGAAGAAGGAAAAATAGATCCACTCCAACCAGAAGTTGATTTCTTGATGGACATAGTCGCTGAAGGTAAATATAATTTTTGTATATTTTTTGCAAATATAATTTGTTTCACAAAAGAATATTTGCTTTCATTCACTTTACTAAAAATCATTAATACATGCAATACAATGATTAGACATTAATATGATATAACAAATCTGTTTTTCTGTATATCTTATTTTTTAAGCGGTCACAACTACTGAAAAGGAATGGAAGAGGAATTTAAGGATCGGGATGAGTCTGAAGCAGCAGCTCAATCAGGCAAAGCTCAACCCCTACCAGCACCACCATAATTAAGCTCAAGATTCCATTCAAATGAGTCCATCATTCTTCTTGAGAGAGAGCGTCTACTTGTGGAGCGTGAGCGCCTTCAAGTAGACAGGGAACAACTGCAAGTTTCCAGGCAATTTGATGCATCGTTGAGTCACATCACGATCAGCCGGAACTTGCAGTTGTTATTGCCAAATGGCATGTTATTGCCCATTACTGGTTGGGCCTGGTGTGGCCCACTACTTTATTGACAACCGGTATGCCCACTCTAGTATCCGGACAAAATACTCATTATAGGCCGTGGCATAAACTCAATGATTTTGTCCCTTTGTTGCTTATTTTGAGTCTGAGTATAATAAACATTCTACTTGGCCTAAACCGGTTTTAATTCCCTCACGTTCTTTTATATTCATTTTTATTACAATTTTATTTTGAAATGTTGTTCCATAATAAATGAATGTTTAAATATGCAAAGTAACATTAAACAAAGAACTGTGCCTAAGAGGCAATGCAGTCTGTCGACCGTGGACAACCAACCTGACTGACGATAAACAATACGTTGCTGTATTCAGACTGTTAAAAACAGAAAGATTATTATGAGAGGAATCTGCAGAAGATCATCTTGTCTGATGTGGGAGCTGACGATAGAATGCTTGGTAATCCGGATGCGAGATGAGAGAAATTGGCCCAGAGCAAAGACAACACGACAGTTTTGGACAGCCAGATATGTGGAGAGACTCGGGTGACTGACTGTCAAAAGCGCCCGTATGTCGACGACTGTTTCTGATATTGATTATGGAAAATGGGGGGTCTGTGTGACAGTATTTAAAGCCGAATTGCTCTTTTTCGTCCTTGTCAACCTAGATTTGCCAGAACTTTGTCCGATGTACTCTTCTGCCATTTTCTGAGAATCGGACTTGGAGGATACCAAGTCTTTGGCTGTACGACGTCCAGTCCTGAACATCAGCTGACTTCACTGAGATTACATATGCTCTTGGAATTTTTCTTGCCATTCTGATGACGGAAAGAAGCTGAGAAAGAACAAATAGCTCACCTACTCGATTTAATGCTCGCTCCACAGTACTATGATCGCATCTCCTTCCGACTCTCTGTGATTTACTTCAAAAATATGAAATGTAATGGCAGGCGAAATTGAATTTTTATTTTGACCAGAGCAGCCGTCGGCAAACAGATCAACATCCGTCACACCCTGTTTGTCGACTTCCTTCAGAAATGAATGAACATAGCATGTAATCTCACAAGAGCCCCGACCAGCTTGTCCCTCATGCAACACAAAGCAATGGCCATCTCCGTTTCCCAAATCATAAACAGTGAAATTGAAGTCAAACGTCTTTATAAAACAATTCCGATCTGTTTGACCGAGAGATGTATATTACCTGTTCAAGGTCGAACACAACAGCACAATGTTGATTTTGTTTGATGGCTTTCTCTTTGGCAACTACTTTCAACTCTCGTACCTTTTCTTTTTCTTGAATGTGCTTATCATATTCTTTCTTGAGTTGTTGCCTTTTCAACTCATCAAATTCTACTAGTCAAATTCGTATTACAAAGACCACACATATCTTTTTTGGGTCGATGAAATTTCAGGTTGAGAGACCCAACGACCTTTCTGTAACATGACAAAGAGGCTCCTACTTATACAGTCCAAACATGATTTGAGCATTCAATTCCTAGGACAGATACTGGCATTTTGAACTGGCCCTTCAGTATTTCATCTCTTTGTTTTGTCTGTCTACCACCCCTTTGATCGCCATGAAGAACACCAACCTCATCAAGAATTGTTCGGACTTGTTTATCAGATATGTTAAGAGTAGTCAAGAACTTGCTTTTGCAGACACTCCATTTCTCATGGTGTGTACCTAACTTAGGCATGGTATAATAGTACAATGTGTGACCAGTGTTTGACACGTAATCGACAAGAGATACAAGCCTATGAATCCATTCTCTTTGGCTTTGCAAATTACTAATGTTGAACTAGGCGTTCTTGTTTTTTTCCCCCGATTCTTGTAAACTAAATTGATCACAATCAAAACCTCGACAGTCACAATAGGTACATTTAGTTATGTCAATGCGCCCTCTCTTTACAGGCAAGAGTTTCGGTGATTTTTCTGTCACATACGCCAAACTGCTATTCCCTTTCTCCTTGAAAAAAACATTCTTACTCTTGCAACACGTTTGCGTTTTGAAGACAATTTTTTAGCAACTTCATCAACTAGAAAATGTTCAGGATCAATTTCCCTGTCGTCAGCTTCATGAATATTTTGCCACCACCTCAAATTGGTGAAGAGACACATGGATTTGTTGCAGAGGTAACCGGACTCGAGACATGTGCATTACCAAGAGAAATGCAAGATTGTTTTGGCAAAGAACCATCAGCACCCAAGTTTGAGGTCCCATCAATACTGACACACTGTGCCATACTAGAAAATAATGTTATAGGTGAACCTACACCACCTCCAGTTGGATTGAAAGGTGAAGATACCCATGGATTTGTTGCAGAAGAACCCTGAATATTTTGAGTTTGGGGGCAAGAGCCAATATGCAAACTGTATATATTATGCGAGCTACATGGATCACTTACAACGGAGTGTTCATAACAAAGAAACATAAGCACCTTTGGCATGCATCCCAGACCTCATCTTCACACGTGTTCACACGTTTTGACCCTTTGAAGTGTGGGTGCTGATTTTTCTCCACAACCCTCTGGTGCAAGGTTTGTTAAAACAAAAAAAAGTAAATAAATATCAGAGATTATTACATGCATTTCACATTTAAAGAATGTTATTTCTATTGTATAACGTGTGTATTGAAGTAATGCTTTTGATGTATATATAGCCCGCTCAAAGCACACACACATTAAAAAAAAAAGTGTGAGCACCTTAAATTGTAGGAACCATATTATTTCCTATTTTGTACTTCTGCTCCTTTGGAAATAAGTTGGCGATCTTGTAGTGTATGGCCCCTGTTTAGTTTCGATCAAATTAGGCCTGGGCCTAATATGCAACGCTTGTCTGCTTGCCCTCGACCTTGAGTTTAGCAATAATTTGTGTCGGGATAACTTATCGGTCGTGAAGCTGCCTGTAATATTTAAAAGAAAATACGCTAACATATTTAGCAACGACAGACATATAAGCCAAAGTTTCGTGAACTAAAGCCAGTCTGAATCATTTAATGTTACCGGCCGCACCAACACACCGCCAACCTTGAACGTAAAGGGCAGAAAGCGCGCTAGAGCCACATACAACTGAGAATGTTGTCTTTGTGTGTTTGTTTGGTGTAAAAACGTCGCTACGATTGCAAGATAGCGCCTCCAAGGTTCCGTGTTACTCGGCAAACATGAATTTTACGATCTCACGCAGGGACGGGCATGCTGGCGTCTCTTTGTGCAAACGGAAAATGGGCATAGGCCTAATCAGATTTTGGCACATTCCATGATTATCATAAGTAACATAATTAGCCAACTTGTTCTTATGGAATCAACTTAGAATGCTAAATCACGATGTTTGTAAGCAAAATAGTGTTTGTAAGCAAAATAGTAGCCGCGTTTTTCGCAATTCAGCATACCAGCTGCGAGTAAGGATGATTAGCCTCCTAAATTATTATTATTATTATTAAGTACAGTCAATTTTCTCCAATCCCGCTTTAGGCACTTACTTCAGGATATCAACCAACAGTGGATGCAAGGTGAAATGCTGCAGCAACACCGCCGTGCAGACCAACCCAGTATCAACGTGTGTGTTACTACAATGGACACACAAGAGTACATGCTCTTAAATATCAATCTGTCATGCTGCCCAATGGTATCATTGCAAACATGGCCTGGGCGTGTGGAAGGCTGCAGACATGACTGAGCCCTCCTACGAATGAGTGGCCTACTGAATCAGCTTCGAGCCAGGCCCCTGTACAACGTCAATGGAAATCCGTTCAGCCAATATGGAGACACTGCATATCCAATTACACAATAATCGTCAGGGTCCATTCAAAGGAGCTCACATCACCGTGGCTGTGTATTGCAAAACCTGCAATACAATATACAATTTAATGACAATTCAGAAATGTCTTTGTTTGCAGAAAAGTAGGACCAAAATTTGATTACAATTGCTTAATATCCACGTCTAAGCTGGGTTCGAAATTAGTGGTAGCTAGCTAGCCAAATGCTTGTCATAACAGCTGCGGGCTAGTCAAACTATTCCTAAAAGTACCGGTAGCCCGGCTGGCGAGTCCAAAAATTATAGGGATACGGCAAAGATGAAAGGACAGGAGAAATAAGTCATGAAATTTAGAAAGCTAAACTGTATCAATTTATGTATAATTTCATCAATTGTTTTAAATGGTTAAAGTATTAGATCTGTTAATTAGATCTGACAAAATTGCTTCAGAAAAGATGTTGGAAATGGGGAAAAACGTATTTTACTAACGACCTATTTTCGTTCCAAGGTCACCTTTGGATCACGTCTGTTTTCACATCGCGTACTTACACGTGAGATCGAAAATGGTTACGACGCAAATATTTATCTACGTACATCTGATGGATTCTAGATTTATTCAGGCTTGTTTGGACCACGTTTTCATTTAAGATTTGTTTGTAAATGAAAGTAAATCCTTCAAGTATATATTTTTCTTTTAAGTCCATCCCAAAGACGTTTTAGTCTTCTGTTTAAGTTTAGGTAATTATCCAATGACCGCCACAAAACCATTCTTTTCCACATGGACTTTCTGGAAGTGAGAGGTCAGTTTGTGGCCCGTTTTCGAGTTGTATAATAGGAGTGTAAGTGGCGCTACCAACGTCAAAATAGTTCCCTCCCCCCCCCCCCCAAAAAGGTATATTGAAAAACATTGTTAGCTCCCTCCCGCCCCCCAGCCAAATCCTGGCTGCATAACTGGAGACACTCTATAAAAGAAAAAAATGCGGGCTAGTGAAAAAGCCCTCGGGTTAGTCAAGAATCTATTTCAGTACCCCGTTTGCAAATTTTCTTTTCTCAAATGAAATCCGCATACATAGGGGTAATTCCGGAAATTCGGACGTACGTTTTAGAAATGTTGGGGGCTTGTAATTTTTCCTGTGTTAATGCTGTCAAGTTAAAACACACGATTTTCAATCATCCCTGGTAGAAGTGTAGTTCT
This sequence comes from Patiria pectinifera, assembly GCA_029964075.1. NCBI lineage: Eukaryota > Metazoa > Echinodermata > Asteroidea > Valvatida > Asterinidae > Patiria > Patiria pectinifera. Next base: position 24,703,950 of record CM057150.1, on the reverse strand, counting down.
TAAAAATTTAATTGCAAAATCATTCTTGATAAGCACGATAGGTCCGAAAAACCACTCGGTTTCGGACGTATTCAGAAAAGGGTATTTTTTCACTTCATGTGGCACTATCAAAATCTTTCTGAAGTGTTTAGGCTATTGATTGAAACTGATGCAGTTTTGTTTGTAAGAGGGACCAAACTGAAGAAAGCAACCAAAGAAAAAAAATAATTTTCTCATCTTTTTGGTGAAGTTGACCCCTTTTTAGTGATTGCGGATGTATGCATTTATGGTTTCGGACGTACATTACGAAATATTTCATATTGTACGTCCGAAACCAAAAAGATGAGTCCATATTTCAATACAGCACAAAGCTTTAAAATGAAACAAGTTTTAAACAAAAGGTTTACTTTTCAACTTTGTAATTAAGCACATTTTATTTATTTCAAAGAACAAGAGGAACTTGAGAAGGGTGATTAAACACGGCAGATTTGGGAGCTGTACATCCGAAACCGAAATGCTTTATTTCGAAATTTCTAACTGACTTCAAATTCTTATTCCAGGATTTTCAATGTACATTATGTAGTGTTTTTTTTCCAAAAAGCTATTGAAAATGGGGGGGGGGGGGAGGATTGTAAGATCCCAAAAGTACGCTTCAAAATCTGCCTCAACATCACACAATAAGCAATGCAAATACAACACAAATTATAAATTATTTTCAAAACCGAGAACATTTCAATTCTGCTATACATGTACTTATCTGGGAAAATATCGACCACTGGCAGAGACTGGAGTCAAGTTAAATGATGTATACATTGTAACTGCTTGCATAACCTTAGTTTTACGCACATATGCCGTGTACACTTTTAGTATGTTTAGGGTACAATAGCATAATTGAATAATACATACATAATATGCATCATACATGTAACTATATTAATAAACCCTGAGATATCTGGAGAGTTATGACCCTTATGACTGTGGTTGTTTCTAAACATTACAAAATGCTTTCATCAAATGTAAATGTAGATCCTCTGTGACCTGTTGGGATAGGAAGACCTATCTTTTTTATGATGTTATCTTCATAATAGAAGACTTCGTCCGGCTTTCCCTCGGCCCACTTCCAAAACTTCCCTGATCGGTGCATAACACGTACATTTACTCTGGTTTCTTCTTCGGCCAATGATACAATTTGACCTGGGTATCTATTTTTATCATGCATGTTTCTACAACAACCCAGTCACCAATGCTCAAATTACCCTGCTTATCAGAATTGGACTGACCCTTTCCCTCATCCAAAGGTTGACTGTGTTCTTCTACTTCTATTTCATCCTCATCACTAAACTCATCCTCCCTTACTCCTACTCGATGTTTTGACAGAGAATCTAATGTATCTCCAACAAGAAGATGGCAAGGCCCATTGGGTTGGACAATATGTATCTTCAGTGTGTTGGGAACTGGAAGAGTAGTGCTCCAGAATGTTTCAAGACTTTCTTTATTTAGCTGGACTTCTTCCCAAGATACATACAGTATAGATGTTCCTGGGTTTCTGGAGCTGGCAACCTGAACAAAATCTTTAGGAGTTGCAACTACTCGCTCACCTTTTTCCCTACCGCACGTTTTACTGTCCCCCCTATCCCATCCACCACCCCTTCTCCATGAGAGGTAGCAAAAAAATGCCACCTCACTTTCACTTGAAATTCCTCTTCCCACTTAGTAAGGTTGCTAAACAAATCATGAGGTGCCTGGTACCGTACATGTGCCTGTGAGAGATTTGCCTAAACATGTATGAAATGTTGTTTGATGCCCTATGTTGCTTGGTAAAGTTATAGCCTGAGTTGGTCCTACTTTTATAGTCACAGTCATTGAAAACAGCAGTGAATATTTCGTGCAACCTTTAGTTCAAGGTCCTTGAAGGGATTAATGTGACCCGGTTTGCCCAATCATCATTATCCAGCACAGTAATGCTAATACACTACTAATGAGTGATGCTATAACACCATTTTTCAGTCCAAAGTGTGACAGTGACAGCAGGTCAATTCACTTTTTTTTAGAGGGCTGCAAATTTTACATACATGTACATATGACTAAAGAGGATTTTCTTTTCAGTAGGCCTATTATTTAAATTTGTGAGCTGAACTTAATTCACTATACATGTACATGTAGGCCTACTTATTGTGTGTATGGCCTATTAGTTTTGTTTGGTCTGAGATTTTAAGTGTGAAATCTTAGATAGATAATTAAATACACATGTATATGAATTGTATTGCAAACCCTGTTTAATACAGTACTTATTAATAATGTAAAGGGCATGCTTGCAGTTCCTGCCAACATGGTTTCGGACGTGCACAGTTTCGGATGTACGTTTTTAGAGTACGTCCGAAACCATTTTTTGACAAGCCTGTAAGACATTGAAGGCCAACTCATTAGTGGTCATATAGACCACATGAAGTGCACAGAAGATCTGCATCACTGCAATTTTATATGGCTTAGTTTTGTTGTAATATTAAAAAATATGCGTGTTCGGTTTCGGACGTACATCAAAGAAGAGACCTTATCCACACCATGCCCAGTACAAAAACCAAGCACCTCTGAAATATTATTCTTATTTGGTTTAAATATACACCCAATGACCTTCAAATTAAAATCAGATTGCATTGTGAATAAGTGTTTTAATGCATAAAAAAATGAATACAAGGCAACAGTCTTTGACACTCATTTTTTTTTTTTAATTTCTGATATTGCCGACATCTTATGCTATTTTCGACAAACTATATGTGTTTGGTCAAATTCAGTATTATTTCATGAAACTACATACTATGACCTTCGATATGACATATTAAATTTTGACCTTTTGGTTTAATAGTTTCCGGAATTGCCCATAGTTATTTAGCGCCCTCTACGATACTTTTAAGATACGTATGCAGGTGATAACTTGTAATTTTTTCCCCCAACCTTTGGTGAGCACTTCTATAGCTTAGTAGGGGTCTGTGAAGAAGTCAGCGTACGGTTTGTCATACATGAAAGTATAAAAAGTGTAGTGTTCGTCAGCACTGTTCCTGGTGAATAGGTTCATTACTCGTACTGGTAATATAACCAGTCTCTGACTAACGGAGGTACCTGTTCGCACTGACAATGGGGACCGTCTTTTAAAACATTATCTAGACAATACTAAAATATATATTTTAATGCAAAACCGAACTATTTTATTGCAGTCCTGCTCTATCAGCCTGTGTGTCATGTAACTTTTTGAGGAACTGTTTCCAGCCATGCCAGCTGCATTGAATAATAATTGTGACCAAGGCACTTGGATACTCTCAATAATAACTTGATACTCTCAATAATAACTTTCTGACAGTCAATTTTAAATGACGAGCTCCAAATATTGTAGATTGGGGTGGATAAAAGAGTGCACGAGGAGAGCACGTAGCTGCAAAGCAGCCGACTTTTTCTGTTGCCGTCTCCAAACGGATTCAAGCATCTCAAACACCAGCCAACTGCAATCATTGTACAGCTTACAGAATCACTTTATATCATCTTCATGTTCATCATCAGTCGAGGCATAAGTACCGTGTAAGTGTGTTTCTGTGGGCATGTATATTTCTTTCAATGCGATGGACGGCACTGAGCATATCTGGTTGGTCTCTGAAACTCATACACTCTAAAAAAAAAAAAATAGTTTCTCAATATTGGATAAAATTACTACCTTTTCGTTAGTACAAAAGGAAACATGGTAGTCAACTTGTGTAGATTTTGCACAACAGCTAGAGTGTAGAAACGTTCAGTTCAACTGTTTACCTATTATTGTGTTACATGTTTGCACAACGAAGTTATGTAAGAAAGGTTTCCAATGTAAAAACCATGTTCGATCTTTTTACTCAATTATTGGGTGAACTTTACCCAACCCTCATTCTACTATAAGCCACAAAAAGAGCCGTTTTACTTTTGGGGGAACATTTTCTTCAACAAAACGCTTGTCCTTATTCACTTATTAAAACAAATTGCAAAATTTCTTGACTATACATTAGACATTGTACACAACAACTAAAGTGGCATATGGACACAACTTTCTTTCCTAAAAAAAATTGGCGTGGGTCATGTACCCCATATTTCAACTACCAATACTAGGCCGCGCACTTTACGCACGTGCAAACCATAGTGCAAACGAACGTATGCACACACCAATTACTTGGCGAACATGTTAGCACAGTACAACATTGAACAAACGGTTAAACTACACACACAGCGAGTACAGCACTTGGTCAGTATAGATTTGGTGCCCAGTGGGATTAGTGCTGTCATTCAAAGATGACGGCTTGTCCATATTGAGAAATCAAAATGGAAAAATAAATAAAATGAAAATAATTGCCGGTATATTAACACAACTTAGTTCTAGTCCAAGGTCAGCTGAGTCACACAACTCAGGTCAACTCAGTCCTCAGTCAAATTGGTTCCGTTCCCAATTCATCACAAACAAACTTGAGCTATGCTTGACGGTGGTGCTGCTGCAATCTCATCCCCAACTTAACGTAAACTTCCTCTTCCATGGCTGATTTTTTAACAAAACCATATTAAATTATTAAAGTATTAAGTATTTCTTTCATGAAATACAAAGAAGTTCTTTAAACAGTTACTCTGATTTATGGTTTATTACTGCGCTATTAGCATTTTGTTATATAGCATTCCTACCATCAGCAACTATGTCTAGCAAGATCGACTTCTCCTTATCCTGGTTCAGGATGCCAATGGTCTGCAATGCCTCCAAATCCAGCTGAAAGGTTGTTTCTAGCCAGTTTCTCACAAATTTAGACGGAGTTTTATTCTCATACCCATTGCAAGCGTAAGAATTAATTCCAATGAACATGTAGAAGATTTGATAGGAAAACGTTAACAGGAAAAATTGGAGGAAATGCCTATATTTTTGGCCAAACACAAATGCAACATTTCAAGTAAGCAATGAGATAGAAAAGAAAATATTAAATTACTATTAATCTGCATGTGCGGTTCATCTCTCTGTGGTATGCCCTTGCTTTGCTTGCAAGTTAAGCAATGAGATAAAAAAGTGTTATTCATCTGTTCGGTTCATCTTTCTGTGGTATACCCTTGCTTTCCTGGCCATTTCCAGCCTCTTGCTTTCTGATTTTTTGGTAGTCGCTGTGAGAGCATATCCCTTCTCGACCAACAATTTTGCTGCTTCCTACCAGTATTATGGATCATCACTTTTTCGACATTTGCTTTTTATTCCCCCCCCCCCCCTTGCAGCTGCTTTAAAACGGTTGATTCAAATTTTCGTGCACGAACTGGCACAGGACGCTATTTACTTCATGTGTCCAGTTTTCGGACTGCGTCTTTTCCTTGTTTTCCATTGTGATATTGGGTGCTACGTTCGTACTGACTCGTACTCGGTGACTGTTAACTTCGTTTACCTTTCGCGCGATATCATTTAACCTTTTTTCATGCGTTTTAATTCCAACGGCTATTTTGTGACTCCAGTGTTTTGACACATAATATTGTTGTAGGTGACAAAGAATAATACGTGTTCTTTTTTTGGGACGGTATTAGTTAATGTCAAGGTCTAAAAATGTTAATACTTGAGCAGGACCAACAGTTTTCCCCATCATGTGTGACCCCAAATGCAGCATTTACTGTCTGAAGACATGCTAACAATTCCATGCGACCAGGCTCTGAGTGAACCACAAACAAAAAAAATCATCAAGATATTAGAGAACCGGGTAAAAAGTTTAACTTGATGCTCTAGCAAAGAGCTAAATTTCTCAATTAAATTGCAAGAAATACTACACCCCCACAGGAAGCATCTGTTGTAACAGTACATACCTTGGAATGTGAAACGTAAAAGCTCACAATCATCTGGTGATATGGGAAGCAAAAGGCTGACTTTACATCGGCTTTAGCTAACCATGCACCCTGCCCTGCGCTGCGGGCTAGAGAACCTGGTATAACAAAATAATGAAGCATAATTAGCAGCACAGAAGTCTCCGTCAATAAAACCATTAATGGATTTACCAACCGGAAAGGATGAACGATCAATGAGGCGAAATGAATTGGGTTCTGGTTTTGTTACTGATCTTATTGGGGAACACTGCAAATTGTGGAATGGTTGCTCATGCAAATGACCTAGCTATCCTACCTACGACTATTTCTGGAAACAATTAACTATTCACAACATCAGGCCGTATATCGCTGAAGCCAAACAAAGGGAATCCTGCGATAAACGGGGGCTGGTAAAGCCCAAAGTGAACCCTTTGAAAAACTGTTTTACAAAACCCCAGCATCAACAACTATAGGATACTCAACCAGGAAATCCCGCCAAACCGAACCATTATTTAGGGTTGAGAGGGCGACATTGCCCAAAACCTGTGTAGGCTTGGAACTGACGCATGCGTAGGCTCTGCTTGGCCGCTGTGCTCTAAAAGCCCGTTCAGCAGCCTGTGAGTTTCGTGCGTTGTGCATATGAGATGAGGTACTAGGATGAGTTTAGTGAAATCGATTGCAGGAATATCCCCTGATGATCACACAGTGCTTGGAGTATAATGAAATAACGTGTGATTGATGTAATTTTCAAACTCAGTATCGGGGGGGGGGCATTACTCTGATATGGGTACAATCAATGCTGCAAACAACCCTTTAACTGCTTTGCTCTTGGAAAGCTTGCTGAAGCCTTTTGTATTGAAAGACGATTAATCTGTGTATGCCAATTGCGGCGGACACAGCTCGGTAGGCAGAACCACATACTAGCAAATACAGGAAAGCCAACAGCTGGAATTCTTCGTCCCGCCATAGACGCTGGCTGCGATCCGTAGATTCAGCTGCTTAATTGATTGCAGGAGGGAACACCCGACATTCATGGTCATGTTTTGGTTTGAACATCGCATCATAGACTTGGCCCAAGGTTGCGCTCGGTCTGTGCCTATAGTACACGCATACGTATGCACTAAAAACGCCATTATCAATATTTCAGGACGTGTTAAAAGTTTCAGAATACTATGGATTTTACAATGGGCAATTTAATAGGATACTTCCTGACTAACTTCATCATTCTCTTGCATGGCACCTCAGGTTCAACATCAGTTGCTCGGTGAGAAGTGGCTTGTGCCTGGCGCACTTTCCCATCTTAATCATAAAAGGCGGTGAAAAAAAAGATGCAGATTTCCCACGCCTCATGAGTCCTACAACGGAAAAACGAGGCGTTTAATTTGTCGGACTTACGCCAGTGGCGTCGGACCTGTGAGGCGTCGGACCTATGAGGCGTCGGACTAATGGGCCTTTAGGCCTATTTGGTTAGGGGATGCGATTTGTCGGACTTATAAGGCGTCGGACCTATGAGGCGACGGACTTATGAGCGGTTCGGACCCCCTGAGAGAGAACGCTACGTTTTTCCGTGGGCTATAAGGCAGTGCTAGTCTCACTCTACTTATAGCCCTTCCCAGGCTTTGCGGTTTCCTGCAGGATGTTTTGTAAGTGGATTTGGCAGGGGTTATCTTTGCAGCTTTATTCCTATGACGTCTTACTTTGATGCAACATTTATCCGTTCTGTCACAGATTTCTTTCTCGGTGATTTTTCTTCTCCCTCTCTCCCTCTTTTTTATACAGGCATCGTTTTTCTTGTATGTGTCATACTCAGGATATTCCTTTATAGTCTCTGTCTATACTCGCGAACACGTTCGTTATCCGTCTTTGTCATTCTGAAATATTATAGAACATGTGCAAAATTTAATCAATGTTTAGCTTTTTTTACTTTAAGTAAAGGACATGTAAATATCAAGTGCAAATTTAAGGATTTTGACTGAAAAGGATTTTTATCTGAGAATTATGAATTACTTTGGTTTTTATAAGCTGTTACTGTTGTTTGCATCATGTTATACAATTTATTGAAATGGCTAAACAAAGCTATTGAAACTTTAGTTCAGATACAAACTTCTGAAAAAGTATTAATCAAAATTCACTCACTTTGCATGTGTGCTTGTCAGTTTCAAACTTCAGCTGTATGTGTATATGTACAGTACATGTAGGTGGCATGCCTGAGATGTAGTTCTTATACATGTAATTATAACATTCAGGCCAGGAGGCAGATAATTGTTACAAATGACCTAGATTATATGCACATCGGATCGTTTCATATTTTAAAAGAGGGGTGTAAATAAGGTGCAATGTGTTACGCTCGTTAACCTAGATTTAATTATTGGAATTTTAAGTTTCATACTGCGCAAGGTAACCCTTCAAAAACTAGCTTTAAATTTGTGGTTTGGAAACAAACTCACTTAATTGGATACGACTGTAGAGGAAAAATATATGTTCAAAACGTTACGGACGTTACACGTTGCCGCGAAAAAACCCCCGTAAATATGATTATTCATAGCGTATTAATGCAAATATAAAACACATTTTTTCCCATAATTTTTTTGGGAAAGTTCCCTTACGACTATTATAATAAATTCCAAAAATGTTTTGATCTTTGGTAAGCTATTAAATTTTTTCCATTTCCCCCCCCCCCCAAATTTTGGAAATTAAAAAAGGTACAATGGATACATATTCAAACGTTGAAACAAATGAAAACGAACAAATCTAGGCAATATAAGTGCATATTCATAATGTTTAGGTATCCCCTCACCTGCAAAAGTGAAACAATTTGAATAAGTTTCCTTTTGAAATTGTGTGGGTCATTTCAACTTTGGCATGGAATTGCCCCCATGTTAAAACTTGTCAAAAGCAAAAAGTTACAGGTGGTGTTTCATCTGTTATAGGGACTCGGATCTTAAACTCCACAGTCACCCCTTAATGAGTGGTAACTGGTAATAGTGTGTAAATTCATTGCTGGAAAATAATATTAAAAAAATCACTTTTTTCTCCAAAATACTGTCCTAAATTATAGAGACGATTGTGGGGGGTTGGAACAGCTAAGTTGGAGCAGCTCATTTATTTAAAGAATAAAAAAAAAAACAAGTGAATACGCCAACAAGGGTGGGCTAAACCACACAATACCCGAAAATGGTGGGCCCTTATTGCAGCTAACTGCAGCTTTACATGCACAGTGGGGACTTTCCAATGTGCAGTCTGAACCAACCACGATATATGACTATTCGTAAACAAGCTTGACAACATGATCCACGGGGTAGCAAATGTGTAAACTATCAAATGTACTGAACGAAGTGAACACAAAGTAATTGATCGAGCTGTAAATTGCTACATATTGCCGGCCTCGACTCGAGACCAGCCAAAATATCGAGACCAAAAGGGACCGAGACCACAGCTGTCGAGACCTACAGCAAAGAGTGGTCTCGAGACCGAGACCGGTCTCGAGACCTACAACACTGGTAGGCTGGCGGGTAAAGTCTGATATGACAGCTAGGACAAAATCTGGTATTGAATTTACATCTCCCTAAGGCAAATTTCGTCTGGAGAATTACATTTAAATTGCATGGGTGTTTTGTGTCTGTAAATGTAAGTGCATGATCAAAGCAACGTTTACGATTGAAAAATCAAGGCATAACAAGGTAACAGAAATTTAAAAAAATATCATTGACAAAATAAAACAAAATGCAAAACAAAACAAAATGGCCAAAGAAACCTTTACATACACGTAATAAAGCCTGCTGAAAGCGAGGGAGATGACCGTGAAAAGAATTTATTTGAGATTAACATGTTTGTGTATTTCGCCAATCCTCGTTTGAGCGTTTGATTAGTTTTGTCATCTTGCCCATTTGACTTGGGTGGTAACTTGAAGTGACTGAGTGCGTCACTCCAAATCCTTTATTCAAGATCTCAATTATCTGTATGCATGATTGAAAAAAGAATTCAAGTATTAAATATGTGGTCAAATGTTATCACTTGTAACTGTTTCTGAAATGGGGCCGTATCATAAGTCCGACGCCTCATAGGTCCGACGCCTCATAAGTCCGAAATTTCGGACTTATGAGGCGTACAATTTATTTATTCCGCCTCATAGGTCCGACGCCTCATAAGTCCGACGCCTCATAAGTCCGACAAATTAAACGTCTCGTTTTTCCGTTGTCAGACTTATGAGGCGTCGGACTTGTGAGGCGTCGGACCTATGAGGCTTCGGACTTATGAGGCGTCGGACCTTTGAGGCGTCGCACTTATGGGCCTTTATTTGGTTAGGGGGTGCGATTTTGTCGGACTTATGAGGCGTCGGACCTATGAGGCGTCGGACTTATGAGCGGACCCCTCTGAAATCAATACCATGTACTTTGAAACTCTAAAAGTGGTTGTGAATGTCTTCACAAGTTCTTGTTCGAGGCGGCGACTATAAGTTGTTGGGAAATTAGAGGCGAACCCGCCTCTCGCTTCACAGCATTTAACTGCAGTAAGATAATATCAAATAACAAATGACAACGAGATCATAAACTGTTTCTCTAAATGAATACTAAGGAATCATTGTGTGTGTTTGGGAGGCTTAAATCACTCCGTTTAAGACCGCTTTGAGTCTGGGTGCTGATAATTACCCGGGCCGTCATGTGACATACTCTTTGCCATCTGCATGTGTTTGAAGGCAAAGGAACCCTTCTTCAGGAGACCCAAGCCCTCTCTGCCTTGCCTGCAGAAGAATAACTCGGTGTTAAACCACATAGTTTGCAGAAGACTCTTTGGATTCGATGGCGATAAAACACAGCTTGAAAATAATCTTCTGCATGTCACCAGTCCTGATGGAACTTGTGTGGCGACTTTGGTCGTTTCCATCCCTCTTGAGTCGCTTCATAACTGCTTGGAACATGTTGGCAGACAAGAACTCTCTATCACGCAAGATGTTGGTTGTGCGGCTGTTAGGAGGACCTGTCAGGTGGCGATTGATGACAGCCTTTATTCCTCTAGGAGACTGCAGTGACTAGGCTGTTCTGTCTTGTTTCTTGGCCTCAGCATAGAGACGACGCAGAAGTGAGGCCAACTCAATCACATCGAGACCTTCGAAGTTTTGATTTTCACCAACACTCTGACACTAATCTGTCAATTAAACAAACATTCACCATATTAAATGTGGAAAAAAAAGGAAAAACATTACAATCATTGGGTACACCTTATTAAGCCAAAAAAATATCTGGTTTCTGGTATGCACGTCGGCAATTTTTTTCCATGTAAGATGACGTCTCAAAACCGCCAAACTCACTGGTTTGTCTGGAATCCTGCTGCAGCACAATTTTAACGTGTTTTTAAGATGGGGTTACGATCGAGTATAAGTTTTATGTGGCCTCTCTGGACTCCCATATATTTGCATTAAATTTTAAGATCAGCTTAAAGCTGTACCTTTTTTGTTAGGTGTTTTTTGTTAGGCGGAAGAACGCTATGCTCCAATCTGTAACAATTTAGCCCAAGTTGTCTACTGAAACTCATTCAAATGGTAGACCATAAACTTGAAAAATGGAATCGCCATGGCAAATTCTTGGTAGCGCACTGCATTGTGAATCGCACTGCACTGTGAATCGCCCGCATTGAATAGTGTGATAACTTCTGGTTAGGCCACAAAATCTAGTTCTGCTTCCGGTTATCAACCTACCCTATTTTGACAGCCCCGACCCTAAGTTGTTTGGGGGGAAAGAGGAAAAAAACAAAAAACATCAAATACATACATTACTTTTTACCTTCGACTATACACACAGACACCCACATGTGATCAACACCAACAAGATTGCCTCCAAAAAATTTCCTACCTCCCTACCACATTTTCAAAAATGCCATGTAATCAGAAGCAGAACTTCCCCCATCCCCTCCCAAAACAAAATGAGAAAAGAAAAACTCTTAACAAAAATGACCGAGAATGACAAGGTTGAGCCCAAATACCCTTTGATAAAGTTTTTAAAAAAAAGTTGAATACAATTTTTTTGTCATTATTTGTATTTAATTAAACTTTTGTTTACAGCATTTTCACTAAAATCTCAGAAATTCATCAACAAAACCAATTGATCATTTGCAAAAACAGACAATTAAAGGGTTTTTTTTGTATCAGCACCATTACAATTGCGTGGAGACACTCCTTTGGGTGTGAGTATAAACAAATGATGCTTGGACAATATACATCGTACAAGTGAACCTCAGCAGGGGCAATTCTACAATCCATCATGCCACATACAAGTTACAAAAAATCATCACTGCAGAAAATTGTTCAGTGTGTCAAAAAAAAATTGACAGCTTGAAAAGGTCTCTTTTTTTGTATTAAAATGGTGGTCCCTTGCAAGGATGTTGATCAAATCTGTTGTTAAAATTGATAATGAGAGGTTGGTGATACAGAGGAATATTATCATCTTACAAAATGCCATAATGTAGAAAAGATACAAACTTGGCTCCACAATTGCTAGAACTCACCTTATAGTGTTTGCACAAGTTATTCCACTTTTTGCGCAGTTGCTCCGCTACCTGTTCCTTTCCGATTGTCAGTTCTTTTCCAATTTCTCTGAATTAGGAAAAATAAGGTGCAAGTGTTAAATGTGTCAATGACCTATCCCTTTCATCAAATTTCATAATACAAATATCTATTTTTCGCATCCTTTGATTGTCTTCACCCGGATCCTTTTTTATAAGTTTAAGTTTGGTACATCCTGTTTTTTTCTTTACTCGAGAAGCAACATTTTTCTTGAATTTCGTTTGAATAACACAACATGTTTAACACAAATATTTTAACTCTACTTACTATAAGGATTGCTAATTAAAAGCTGTCGGTCATTTTGAATCAAAGTTGGCGGCCATGTTTAAAATTAATACCTGCAGGCCATCTTGGATAAAAAATAAAAAGGCCCTCATCCTCTTTTTTCAGCTGTTGAAATGCCTGTCAAGCTTTTTGCTTGACTAGATACAACTGACATAGCTGGATCTCGTCAACAAAGAGGCAGATCTGTAGTCCAACTTACTCATACACGCTCTGATGTGCTCTTCTGCCCTCATTGAAGTCGTCCTCATATTTGCTTCTCTGTTCTATGAACTTTTTGGTTAGTTCATCTGTCCCTGTTTACAAAATCAATTTGGGAAATAATATTTATTCAACGTTTGAGATAATTTTGTCTTTGGTCAGTACTACTATTAAGTCGTACTACTACATCACTGGTGACCGACCAAAGACAAAATTTTGTAAAAGGAGTATGACCGACCAAAGAGAAAACATCAACCAAAAAACTTATGCATTGGCTTATTGTAAGGATTTGTATTTTATACGGGTACATGTAGTACAGGAATCGGGTACCCTATTGAAAAAAAACATGAGTACCCGTAGGCCTATAGAACTGTTAAGAAACCCAACCCCAAGTGAAAGTTTCCTTGTTAGCTGATGATACTACAAAGTGCAATGCAATGTAGGTTTGTTTTCTGGATGGCTCCATTGCTTCATGTAATAATTTATTTACTACACTTGATCAATTTGCCGGTTACACCTCTATGTTCCGACACCCCTATGTTCCGACTGCACATATTCCTATTCCTAACCCTAACCGGGAGTAACACAATCTAGGTTGTCGGAACATCGGGGTGTCGGAACATAGAGCAGTCACCAATTTGCCAACTATTCAGGTTGCAAAGTAAATTTCTCCAAATCTGAAGCCATATGGATTGGCTCAAAAACTGAAAGGGGAGCGATACTTTACGAAAGTCTTCTCCATGGCTTCTCTCTTAAAATAAACTTGTGTTATGCCTAGTACTGGGCCAAAGTATTTTTCCAAAATTTTTGTATACTGTTCTTCAATTAAGCGTACCTTAATTTTCCGTGATTCCTGTGTTTGTTTTCCATTGTATGTTGCTTTTGCAAATCTATAAAACATAGAAGAAAAAAATAAAGGAAACCTGCAACCCACAATTTAAAATCTCAGAGTAGGATATTCATTCGCATGTAGCTAGAGCATGTCAGCTGTAGTTTGGCCGACAAGCTATTGAAAGATGAAGAAAAAAAAACAAACCCTTATACCTTTAGACCGAGTAACTAGGTCTCTACAGATCGCTTTTTTTACTTTTTGACATGGTCGGGGGATAGTAGAGTCCGAGATCAATGGCCCTATTGCGGCTACTATTAATTTTTTTTGACTACTTTTACTCGTACCCCCAATCAAAATCTTCAGATTTTACCCCCAAACGGTCTACAAACTACCTTATGCGCCCCTGTAGGCTTCAGTGGGAAGTGAAAATACAAATGGTAGTGGTTAGGTTCACATACCTTGGGGAAGAAAAGAGAAATTATCTACTATCGCCCGACCATGTCCAAATGTTAAAAAAGCGATCTGTGGAGGCCTAGTTACTCGGACTATCTAGTTTTAGCGTCCTCCATAGGCCTATCATGCCTATATGCCCGTAGGCCTACAAAAAAAAACATTTGCAAACTTGTTTTAGGCCTAAATCCCTACCTACCTAGTCCTACCCTATTTTCAACATGTTCAAATGCCATGTAAATTGTAATCGGAAGCAGAACCTTTTTTGCCTTATCTGCCGATAAACCATATACGCATGGCCGCATGTTAAAATGGTTTTGTATTTTTTTCCAAATAAAATCGCATAAACAATTTACATTGAAACACTTTATCTTTGTCTGGCTGAGGATCCATGATTATGAGACTGAGACAACTCATGAACTTGAAGACTGGAAGTAAACTTGTGAATGCAAGTCAACAAAAGTGCAACTTGTGATGGCGAGCGCGAGCAGACGACAATTTTCTGCAAGTTGCAAAAAATTATCGTCTGCTCGCGCCCGCCATCACAAGTTGCACTTTTGTTCACTTGCATCACGTGACAATACGTCACGGAGCCTGCACGAAGTCACCTAAGCTCCTCGGCTGGCTTCGCCAGGCTCCAATATTATAGCCCAAAACGAAGCCGCATAAGTAAGCCTATTAAAGCCGGAGCCTTCATTTGGTACGGGCTTCAAAATGGCTGCATGGAGACGAAGCCGAAGACAAAGCCTAAGCCGAGGTTTGGTAAACCCCCATAGATTACATTCATTTTATTAATCTCTTCATAGTCTTGTATTATTTTATAATTGTGTTTTTTCCGGAAAACTCTTCACCCAGTGAGTGCCAGGAAAATAGAGAACACCGGTGAACCTGCCAAAAAACGGCGCTTTGCACAAGAGCAGCGCGATTTAATGCGCTACTACTCCTATCTACAAAGGAATCTGTACAATGGCAGAATAACATTGTGCATAGCTGACCTTTCGCTCTTGCACTTTGTATGACCATATTCATGAATTGCCCAAATTAATGTGCAACTAAAGAATGTCCAGGTTTCGCAGAATCCATTCTTGCCGGGGGTCTTCTTCTTACCACCAGGACCAAAAGGTAGAGGTAGGGGCTTCACCAACCTTGAATACTGAGTCCGCAGGGGTGCACACCTATGTTCCCCAATACCGATGTTCCCCGGGGACGTCTCTATAGTCCGAAGTACCATTGGTCCGAAGTACCATTGGTCCGAAATCCCAATGGTCCGAAGTCCCATTGGTCCGACGTTCCATTCGTCTGAAGTTCCATTGGTCCGACAGCCCATTGCTCTATACGTTCCATTGGTATAAACGTCCCATTGGTCCGAAGTCCCATGAGTCCTAAGTCCCATTGTTCAGACGCCCCATAGGATTAGGGTAATGGTTAGGGTTAGGGTCAGTCAACCTGAACAAGATGAACTACACAGTATTATGTTTCGGACCGATGGGACTTCGGACCGATGGGACTTCGGACCGATGGGACTTCGGACCGATGGGACTTCGGACCGATGGGACTTCGGACCGATGGGACTTCGGACCGATGGGACTTCGGACCGATGGGACTTCGGACCGATGGGACTTCGGACCGATGGGACTTCGGACCGATGGGACTTCGGACCGATGGGACTTCGGACCGATGGGACTTCGGACCGATGGGACTTCGGACCGATGGGACTTCGGACCGATGGGACTTCGGACCGATGGGACTTCGGACCGATGGGACTTCGGACCGATGGGACTTCGGACCGATGGGACTTCTGACCGATGGGACTTCGGACCGATGGGACTTCGGACCGATGGGACTTCGGACCGATGGGACTTCGGACCGATGGGACTTCGGACCGATGGGACTTCGGACCGATGGGACTTCGGACCGATGGGACTTCGGACCGATGGGACTTCGGACCGATGGGACTTCGGACCGATGGGACTTCGGACCGATGGGACTTCGGACCGATGGGACTTCGGACCGATGGGACTTCGGACCGATGGGACTTCGGACCGATGGGACTTCGGACCGATGGGACTTCGGACCGATGGGACTTCGGACCGATGGGACTTCGGACTATCGAGACGTAGCCATGTTCCCCAACCCTAACCTAAAACCCTAACCCTACCCAAATCCTAAGGACTTCGGAAAAACATAGGTATTGGGGAACACGGGTATGATGGGGAACATCGGGTAGACCCCGTGCGCAGTGATGTCATTTTCTTATGTCGCCTACTGACGACATTTCAGGAGTCACTTGTAATATGTTGACTTACTTGACTTATGCTGTCCACGCAGGTAGGAAACCTCGTCATGGTTTCTGCATGGTGATGTTCATGACATGACACCATACAGGAGTATAGACAGAATCAGAGTTTGGTACAGCTGCATCCCTGCGTGGTGTGGTTGCTGATGACTTTGGATGTCTAAGTGTTATTCCGTTTTCTAAAAAGCTGCTCCATCTCACTTAATTTTTGTATTTTGATGTCATTTCCGCTCGTATGCTATTGTGCTCCCAGGTACCCACAATTGTTAACCTGCTCCAGTTTGTTGTTGATGTTTCACTTTCTTTTGCTTATTATTTGAACTTCTGTTTGGCTGATGTTTATCTTGAGGCCATAGTCACAGCTGGATTTATACACTTTGTACACCAGTAATTATTTATTTATAATTTATTTGTACTCTACATGCAGATATTCCATGCAGGTTTAAGGCTCTTTGGAGAATGCAGTATAAGGAACACCAAACATGTAACCTTTTACGAATTAACATTATGTACAGCTTATGTTCCCGAAAAAAAATATTTATCAGCTGTTCACAATGTTAATCTGTGAATCAACATTTTAAGTGTGTTGTTGCCCTTCCTATAGCGGGAATGATTTATGGAGTCTGACAGAATGTGGATGGACAGTAATTACTGAAGATGGCTTTGTAAGGTGTCGCTTCTTGGAGAAGTAACAGTTTTATATATCATGCAGTATTTTTGTTCATTTCAAGACATGACTTTATCGTTCCGGTTTGCGGTAACACCATGTGGTAATAACTACTGCTTAGAAGATATTTAGTTCTGAAAAGAACTTGTCTTACTTATTATCAACTTCGCTAAGTAGTTTTTGTTCTGATAAGAACAGTCCTGCTGTAAGTTCTAAACGAACTTGTCTTTGGTCTCAACGTTTCGACTAGCCTGCTCTAGTCATCGTCAGGAGACTAGAGCAGGCTAGTCGAAACGTTGAGACCAAAGACAAGTTCGTTTAGAACTTACAGCAGGACTGTTCTTATCAGAACAAAAAAACTACTTCGAAATTTGAACTATATGGCACATCCCTTCAAGGTGGCACTGAGTAAATAATCACAATTTACATACAATCTAATGCGGTCACCTAAAATCTTAATGGCTTTTGTTTTCTGTGAAGCCTTTTGTGGTAAAAAACAAATCATAGATTACACAGCACCAGGTTTTCAGAAAGATACAATTCCCTTGTTTACGTACTATTAATGCAGTGCACATAAATCCCATTTGCCCTATTTGAAACTATATTGGCAATTCGTCCGCTTTCATCCAGTTCGTCCATTGATCATGTAAAGACAACTTAAACATTGGATTCTTAAAAATGGTGATAATCTGTTCCACATTTTTCTTAAAATATGAAAAAGTGGTAACCAAGACTGTGTCAACACATTTATGTTCCCATTTATATATGTTCATAACACTTCCAATTGGTAAGAAAACAAATCACATTTTTGCTTCCCACTTACTGGTAAATGTACTTTGCAACTCAGGTTTCGAGTACATTCTCTGGCAGTATGCAAACTGTCTGTTATGCTTCAGCATGCATGCCAAGACGCTTTACATGGCAAATACATAAAAAAAAAACCTCTCAAACAGTTGTGTTAATTATTTTGTGAAAGAACTGTCCTTTGCTAATGATATAGTGTACTTGGCTTTAATTCTTCGCTTTGGTATTTAGAAAGCTCGCAGACAGCATACTGCTCAGTATGTGGTCTCTTTACCCTTCCCTTACCAAGATCGTAAACAGCCTTCTGGAAAAATTATCAGGTGGACAGGCACTGCCAAGGGTAAGACAAATCCAGAACATAAAAACAAACGTCCAGAGCTTTGATGAGAGATCCTTGTTTAAATAACCTTAAGTTCCACGACAACAATACCTGTTCTGGGTTCAGAACATCCCCTTTACAGCAGAACAAATTGATGCTTCTGCTTCTTCTCCTCCAAGATAGTTGGATGTTGGTTCGCATCTTTGTTTAAACATAAAACGAATTCGATTTGTTTACATTCAAGTGAACAGTTAACAGCAAAAATATTTAGTCCCTTTGATAAGGTAATTTAATCGCAAAGTTTATGAGGCCCGAGCTAACCGTGAGCATGATGATGTATACACTGAATCAGTATAATCATTACCAAAGTAGGCCTATATGAGGCCAGCCTTTTCAATCAATTAAATTACTTTCACAACAATTTACCTTCAAACGAGTATTGGACCCCATTCACTTAACCTTGACGAAGTGGACTTAAGGCCAGACGTGATGGCAATGCAATGGCACGGCCTCTGTATGTTGCATGCACGCACTGATATCTATATATCGCGCCTGCCTGCTGCATGCCGCGCGCGGGCAGTTGCATCGAGAACTTTTCATAGGTTGAAAGTAGATGGGACTCCTTATTTGCATAAATTCCTGGCAAATTAAAAAGAGGGGTGCAAAGAAAGTGGGCATCAAGCCATAGAAAGGTTCTGGAAATATTTTTTTAACCCCAAAATGGTTATTTGCGCTTTATAAATTATATTATATTATTAAATGTACCACTAGGGAGACACCTTATCCTTAGTTTTTCGATAATAGGGAGACACCGGCTTTCAGGGAGACACATAACTGTCTCCCTAATGGCACAGCCCCCCTTTAGAGGCAACATTTTAGTGTTCTAATTATTGAAAATACCGAAATTCGTGAAAAAAGGACAAAGGAAAATTGGGTTAGGGCATACTTATGTTGGAAAAAATCGTGTGCACAATTCTATAGGAGGGTGTCCATATTCACCCATTCCCGGTTGTTATTATTATTTTTTTTTCAAGTCCCACGGATGTGGAATGCCACCACCAGACAATACTCGCCATTACTGCATACTGATTACTGCACTGCGGCATGGCATTAGCGTGACCGAAAAAAAACACAAAACAAGTGAATACCTACAAACTGCGGGTTTTTTTCTCAAGTATAACTTTACAACGCTTATTCATAATGATCCCGTTAGACCCAAGCAATGGGTCGAAAAATAAACCCAAAATGGGTACCACAAAAATGTGACCCAGATGTATGGCTTAAAAGTGCACAGAGGATAGATCGCATCTCTCCCGCTGGATTCAATAACGTGAATACAAATTCCATCCTCCTCTTGAACCAGCCACTTAAGTTCATCTTCACTGTCAGAGTGACAGTGAAGATGAAGACGGTGTTCCGCTGAAGACTCGTCACCAGTGACAGGGAACCGGCATTGCCTAACACAAAGAAAAACCCGTGTGAGACAATCAGGTCGTCAAGCAATCATGCAGTACAAAGCCAAGTGAAACAGAGATGTAACCCTGCAAACAGTATACTCAAAGCCAGAAGATTGTCTTGTTGAAGGCAGTAAACAAGATGAGACAGACCCTGCCAAGCCAGAAGAGAAATCATTGTCATTATATTTAACTGCAATAAAGCGCCAAAAGCTTGGCAGTATTCCAACATGACATTGGGAAAAGACGTTCCTGAACTTTGAGGACTCGACCAGGATGTAAAGTTGACTACTGTGGTATGGCGGGCTTTAACTGCAAACATTATCTCCGCAACTCATTGAAAAACAATTCAGGACGCCTTTTTTCACGGAGTATTTACACGAGCACAGGACCATTTATAGCAAGCCATGGTTAACATTCTCACCCTCTGAAATCCAATGGAAGTCGGAAAAGAACACAATCAATTATCATCTTCCCGATGAGAAGGGACTCAAACAAAGGGTGTGTCGTGTGTTGTTTCTTAATACCCTTGGCATAAGCGAGAGCCAAGTAAAGAACATCTTTAAGTAAGGCCTAAAAAAAAAAAGTGTTGTGTTGGCGTAACCCGACCGACCCTAAAAATGCGGCCGACCCTGGATTTATATTTTTTTTTGAAGGGAAAAAATATAATTAAAATCTATAGAAATGAATTTTAAATACATTTTGAAACCATTTCTGACCGTTTCTCCTCAATTGTATGACGATAGCGCGCGTGGAACTTTGGAGTGCACAATGTTTTGCACCTTCCTTCAACGAACATGCAGAAGATCGCGCAGGCCTACAGGCAGTGCGCGTGCGGAGATCGATGCACGATGCATGCATGATAGATGCACATGTACATGTACAGTACATGTATAGCCTCGTCCTAGACTGTTGCACGGCGCGAACTGCTACATACACTATTGAAAATACTTCGCTATTTATTCCATGTTAAAAAAAATAGTTCGTTATAATATAAATTATTTTAATTAATTTTCCACTATTTTACACGATAACAATTTATATATATTTATTCTGAAAATGGTAAACTATTCTGTAACCTCGGCGGCCGACGCGACCCGGCCGGCCCCCGGCCCGTGGTCCGGTTACGCGCGTTCGCCGTCGCATCATGGCGCCCGGTACCGAAGCGTACAGTGTTTCCATCAAGGGCAAATGTGGATCTTCGGTCATTTTCGACCGTTTAATGCGGATAAATTTGAGTCTAGAGCTGGGGGTAATCGCCCAGAGCTGTGCCGATGGTGTAAAGCGGGTTACACCGTGCTAAAAATACAAACTTCAAAGGAAGAATCGGGTCCCTATAAAGATGTCGACGCAGATGAAACGACTAACATTTTGTCTGATTTTGGATTCCGCTTTTTGATATGTACCTTTGGAAAGGTTGATGATGAGTTTAAAAGTATACAAATATTGTGTGTAGCCTTGTTTTCTTTTGTTATCGTGTACTACTACCGGCTTAATGTCATTTTCGTTGCTGGGATTAAAAAAAAAACAAAAAAAACACCGACCTACCTACCCTATTTTTTCTGGCCCGTTACGCCAACATAACTTCTTTTTTTTAGGCCTAAGGTCAATGCAGAAGGGTTTCTGCAAAGTGAGAAACAAGGAGGAATGTCTAAATACCGACGAAAGAAAAACGAACCAAAGATTCTATTAAAGCACTTATAAATACTTTTCCTCGAACCGAATCGTATTACTGTCGAAAAAACAAAATGTTAAAAAGATACCAAATGTACTAAGCACATACCAAGTACTTACATGCGCATACTGTATGTACACTGTATAACACGCGTGATAGTGTGTGAATGCCTCTGGTGGTGCAAAAGTTATATTTCTACTTACTTGATCAATCTGCCATCAGCAATTGCGTGTACGCGAATGTATTCATCGATGTATATGCAACACCGTCACTATGCATATGCAGCAACATCGCTTGACCAATCAAAGAAACCAATTTTGAAGGCTCATTCATGATTTTTGGTAGGTATGGCAGGCTGAATTACACAAGAGTTGTAAGAACGTAATCCAAATAAGAAGATTTGAAACACATAATTATTCGGGTAATAATATAAGATCAGATGTTTTTAGATTGAAAAAATAAAGAACACGTCTTTCATGTAGAAAAACCTATACCAAAAAAACACGTTTTTGTTTCAAAACGTTAGATTTGCACGTACGTACATGTAAGAACACCTGTGCACAATTAAAGAAATTAATGTACATCTAGAGCATTATTTTGTCACAGGTGCATTTTCATCATCATCCTTTTTAACTAGCAGGTGCGAGATGGCTGCAACCACCCCAGTAAAAGTTGTTCCAAGACGGGTGTGTCTTCTTTGTGATCGCGAGTTATTACTGTAAAAAAATTACACAAGATCTGTCGTGGTAATGTGATCATCTCGAATCAATGGCCAAATAAGTCTCACATGAAGGAAGAGACACGCGAAATATGTCACGCTTGCTTAATTTTGGTTAGCAACGTTGAGGAATTACAGAATATGTCGGATGCTTTTGTCCAAAAATACAATTACAACATTTGAACAAGAGTGTGGTTGCAGATCCGCTGGTCTTCTGCAACCACACAAGAGTGTGGTTGCAGATCCGCTGGTCTTGTCTCCAGAAAGACGTCTAGATCGGCTTTAATTGTATTTTTGGACAAAAGCATCCCAACGCTTTAACTTCGAAAAGTTGGATGAGGAGGAGACTAAAACTCATTCATATGATAAGGGATACACTATTGTGCGACCTACCGAGAGTACCTACCGAGTGATCTTTGGTATATTTCAGTATATATCACTACGAGCTACCTTTGCTTTACAAAAAATTATCATTGTGTTATTGGCAACATTGCCATTGTTGTAGGAGGCTGCTACTTATTTTTTTTATGGCCACCACTTGTGACTCAGAAAATGACATATGAGCTGTATATGGGCTATAGATGTAACAGTAAAAATGTATCATTGTTTCGGTATTTTTTAAAGAAAAAAAAAGAGGTGGCATCCAAAAGATGGGGTGGCGACACTTAACAATTTGTTTGTGATTTGGTCTTATTTTTAATGAATTTCTATGGAAAAAAAAGCAGTAAAATTTACGGTGCCAACGCAGTACCATTAATTGACAGTAGAATGTACTGTTAATTAACATAATGTAGATTTACATTTTTTTTACAGTTTAGTAAAATAAAATTGAAACAAGAAATTAGCTTGGAGTGCGGTAGAGGTTCAAACCAGGGTCCCCAGCTCAGTGATAAGCCTTCGAAACTTCAAAACTAATACTAGGCCTAGCCTAGGTTTGGGCTTAGTAACCATGTTTTATCATGTTCACATTCCATATCCAAATATAAAATATTTTTCTCTCATTTAACCATATGTTGACTACACAAGGAGGTCGGAGGCATTTTGTTTAAACCCTGTCAAATTGAAGTTATAAAAAAGGGAGTTAAATTTTAAAAAAAAAGAAGAAAATTTGAGTTATTTTGCATTTTGTGGAGCAAGCAAAAAGAAACTTTTTAATTGGTTAAGTCAGATTTTGCAATGCTGTTAAGAAAACGGAATTTAACTCTCAAAGCAGAGATCGTTGTCCCGACAGTCGCAAGTAACAAGTACAAATTGAGCCTTGAAAATTGTATTTTGTTTGACTTTGCCTCAAAATCTCTATAATGTTGATGTATTCATTTACAATATTGTATTTATCGGACCTATGATGAGGCGTCGTACTTATGAGCGGACCCCTCCAAGGAGTCGAGTGAGTGAATAGGCAAAGAAAGGCTTTCAATAGAAGGCCACAATGTCTCTGCCAATGGCAACAAAGGAAGGGTTGCATTAAGGTAATTACAAGTGTAAGTACATCCTGGTATACAATGATATAGCATAATTGACAAAATATATGATTCAGATATATGGTCATATGTATCCTTTTACGGATAGCCACTAGACCAGAACTATGCAATGAAAATACATAATGCACAGCATTATGGGACGTAACGAAAACTGCCCCACCATACAATGCAATGTAATTCAATATACATGCACCTTTACTGCACACTTCTGATCTATCCGTCAAGGGTTCATGACAACTGCGTCATGCCAACAGAGTCATGCCACCAGGCTGCTGAAGGGTGCACCATATTAAACAGTTTGACATTGATAAATTTAATCATACGTAGACTTACCATCATCACTCTCGTGTGAAAATAAATGTTTAAACAGCACTATAACAGCAGAGTGCCTGGCATTTTGTACGTTTCTTTCTTAAACACATCACATCCCGGTATCCTGTACTTACACAAGTGTGTATGAGCGTATGACAAAGGAGCTTAAAAATCGTCAGATTGATGATTTATATAATATGGTCACTTTCTTCGAATCTGGCACTCTGAACTGTCGGAGTTTGTGGTTGGCGGAGTGAGTTTTTGTCATTGAAACACTATTGGTAAATCATAACTACTTTTGGATCTTGATAATGTTACATGAAACCATTAATTTGTATTGTCTGAAAAAGCTTTGCAGGGTCTGTTGCTGTTAATGTATCCTATAATGACCCTTCTCATGAGATAGTAGTGATAATGTAAAGATTGGGTTGTCACAATTGTAATTCTCCTTAATTCAAGTACATATTAGCATGTTTGTCTATACAGGTAAACACTTTCACCAAATGTAGCATCTGTACCTCACTGAGGGAGGAGAGGCGGATGGCCACCACAAACCTGAACGGACGGACGGCTGTCCGGGAATTACAAGATTTGCATATAAAGCATGTCGAGTATGTAAACTCTCTCTGAATAATAAGGTTACTAAACACCATGCCTTCACGTAGGAAGGATGGTGATGAAATAAGCCATTTGTGAATAACATATACCCTTTGCGAGTTAATTTGAATTTTCTGACAAGCTAATAATGCCTGGCACGTTTTAACTTTGAAATCTCCAGTGTTTTATTAAAATCAAACTGACAGAGTGTCCAACCGACAGAGTTTGGTAAAGTGTACGGTAAACAGTGCTCTCCGGCCACAATGTTTGACCAGTTCGTACGGTTAACTCCACCTATTGCAGACCTTTTTTTCCCCCAAGATATCCAGCCCAACATTGTCCAGTGTGCCAGACTAGCGCATTTGCTTTACGGGCTTAGCACAGGGTAATGGTTTATCCATCCATCCGAATCGCCGACAAACTGTTGATTTTCCAAACTTCCTACAGCAGTGGCGGTGGTGACTTTGCATAACTAGGAGTAGCCTGGGTCACGTGATTCAGTGAACGTGCCCTCTTGTTTATTTAATGATCCGTTTAAGGTTTTCCTACCATTCGTAAACCTGAGAAGGAGCGCAAAACTGACAACCTCTTGGCGGGAACTGAATAATGAAAAATATAATAACCTTTTTGAAGGAAAGTCAAAAATAACAAAATGACATTTTGAAAGGAATTCAAAAATAACCAAAGTTACGATCTCTTTGGAGGAACTCAAAATTTACACAAACTAGCAATCGTTTGGAACTCGAACCCCCTGAGCCACTGACCGCCTCGGGTGCACCACATATTTCACATCAAAAAGATCTTACTATTGAGCCCCTTTATGCAACATGCCAGAAACATCCTGAAACAAAACAAGCAAACATAATCAAATCACCTCTTTTAACAGTGTGCATATCAATCTTGACCTTTCAAGTATATTTTGTGCTCCGTAAACAACCTTTCTTAAAACGACTTCTAATCACCAATTGTACGGATGATCATGATGATATTTGCCAAGCTCTTTGATTTGTTTTACAATTGTTTGGTGAGTAATTTGAAGAAAAAAAATCATTTCTGTTTCTACTATTTTTGTATTCCATTTCTTAATTAATGGTTGATTAAAACAATTACTGTTTCCTTTATAATTGTGATAAGTTGGTTTTTATATTGTCATTACTTTATTCAATGTTTGCATTCATTTGTTGATAGAAAAAAACACCTCTTCAAAATACAGGGGCATCGCAACCTAATTGCAGCGGGCCAGGATAGGAGGATGCAGAATACCCTTATCGAAGCAGTCTAGGAAAACTGGTGTGCCGACAGACTGGTGCAGCGGTGTCAACGTTGCTGTGTTGCTCATCGATTTGTTGGCTGCACATCAGCTCGTCCTCCATCCTGCCCCTTCACAAGACATCAAGGATTACACACCACAACACTCCAAAATCCCAGCGACTAATGACCTAACAGTTCCCCCTCTGCATTTTGGGCAAGCATATTCTCTTCTCTGACATCGTAAAAAATCCCGGTCCTGAAGCAGCACTATCGAGCGAACAACTCCATCGACTCAAGTCTAAAATCTACAACGTTAAACACATCAACCAACTGTTTCAACTTAAGAAATATGGTTGCTATACGTGGGCTGATGTAAAAAAAAAATGTGGATAAGGAAATCATTAGAAATCCCAATGTGTAAGCTTCTATTTGAAGTTTCTACACAGTCCCAATGGCAAATACAGATGAAAACAAGAAAACATCTGTGGAAATCCAGAAATTGATCTAGTTATTTTTGTTACTCGGATGAAGCAAAATACTCTCTTCCCAAAAGCAAACCCCGAGGTCCTAAAATTGCAAAAAAATGCACATCTTCATACAGTAGTGACTTCAGCGGGCTTGTGAGAAATTGTCAAAAGGAAGAGGAAAATGAAAAAGTTGCATCGAGACCGTCGCCATACAAAGTATAAATGGTACAAAAACGGAGAGAAATGCGTCATCAGGCAAAAATTAAAATGCAACAGCGTACAATTGGCAATCCGCGACATTAAACGTGAGAGATCGTAAACATATAAAGCAAGAGAGCAGGAAACGGAAGCTGAAATTAAAATATTACTGGTGTCAGATCAACAATACAATGTGCGACCGGACTGCTACAGAAGCAATGTTCAATACAATCCTTCTTTCTGACCGAGAGTCATGTTTTCCAACATGAATAGGAAGTATTCATTAAGCAAGGCTGCCAAGCACAAATGATTGAAAGGAATGTTCCTTATGGCAGTATCAATTTTGGCAACATTTTAACAGTTTGAAAAGGTGTACCTCGAGTTTAAATAGGTTGGGGCAGCAGCAGTGCAATGCATAATGGAACTGCACGTTTATGTTGGTCTGCATGTAAAAAGCTTTTGCAAGACGAGAAGATGCTTCAGATCATGGATGCTTCAGATCATGGGATATATCTTTAATTGATAAGGTAGTAAACAAGTGTCATCTTCAGAACTTCCGTAGATGCCGATTAAACATAGTATTTATCTTAGGCGGTTGTGTTTTTCATTTAAAAGACGCATATACTGGACGTTCTGAGCATTGATAATGAAACTAGTAACGGACTTCTTAAAGCAGTTCATACATATGTACAAATTACTTCGTTTCTTGCAGGCTGTAAAGTATTAGGGGTCCCTAGTAAGTTGGTAACTGCACCCCTGTGGTGCATATTGAGAAAACTGGCCATATACCGGTACTTGCCGTGTGCGATGTATACACAAATATTCACGAATTCACACAAGAAACCACAGCATCAGATGTTAGACTAAATGATTTTCTTAGCTGCGAAATTTCATGCGTTGGTGAAGAATTGGTTAGTAGGGACTAAGTTTATCATTCTTTCAGATGGAAATATAATGACATAGCAGTTTGAGTATGATGCGATACACCTTAATTGCGTTACAACATTAATATTAGGGATACATCTGACTATCTGCCAGGAAGTAAATGCAACAAGCAATGAAGATCAAGACCAGCGGAGGTGGTATTAATGCAGATTTACAGTGTTAAATTGGTTCATTAAACTCTATTTACATGAGGGGAATTATTTAAAATTTAATTTATCTGTTACTGCATTCACTGTTTGAAAGTGACTCTTAATAAAATTTAATGCGGGGGATAATGCAACGAGAAAATTCTACGCTAAGAAGTCGATGTTAGCATTGAGGTTCGGTTTGCAAAGACACTTTAACAAGCTCCGTCAGTTTGATATTATCAAAGACCAAGCCTTTGACAATGCATGCTGCATAGAATGAAGGTTAAACTGAAACATTTATTTATTTATTTATTTATTTCAAAATCTTTATACAGGATACAAAAAATCAGACACTAAAAACCTCAAGACAAAGTGATTTGCGTATCCAGCCGGGATGGAAAAGAAAGGGGTAGATAATTTCAGGACTTTCGACATGTTCGAAATCCTCGTTGGCGACCCTGCACTTACAATCTCGAAATTGATTGAGCACTGTATGTTCAATACTATTACTTTTAGGAGCTTATCCAAGAATTTCCAGTGGCAACGGATGCCATACGTGTTCTGTAGAATTTTTTTCGGAAGTCCAAAGCTATGAACCGAGCATGGCTATGTACTGGGTGTATCCAAACAAATAAGAAAGGGAAAGGCAGGTCTGAAGCCCTTGTGCTATATTTTTGCTCCGTAAAATCCTTGTTTATGACTCCTTATCATCATATGCCTTAATTATCCAATTACTATGCTAATTATAAATACTCTCTGTGCGTGAATGACAGAAAGTCAGTACCATTTTGTTTCAAGATATGATATTTGGGGGGATTTAGTTATGTTAATTTGTCTAATTTGGGTTGCGATGCCCGCTGTAATAGCGTATATGGAAGTAACATGTCATGCCATACGCATGCTTATACACACTTGTGGGCACTTTACTGGAAACATTGTATTTAGGGGATCTATCCAAAAATCCTGTGCTGTTATACCCATGTTGGGGGGGGGGGGTTAAGTATTTTGGGCCCCTTTCCGCCATTTTTTGGTATTCATGTTAACCACGCTGTGTACATGTTATTGCCAGGCTAATCATGGGCACACGTGTTGACATGTATATTGTTTATGTTTTTGACATGATTAGAGTTTCCTAGGCCTGTGCACATAGGTAATTGAGTTCCCCTTTGTGTCTATTCCTCCTTAGAACCACACAGCACACACTGCTACTCCTACCAGTGCCACACTATCATACACACACTACTCATTATTACTGGAGTCAATAAATAAACCCGTTTCCAGCCCATCACCAGTTCTTTTCAAGTAGGTTGCAGAAGCGAAGCCATTATTCAGTACTTGGGCTTTCACAAACCATGCTCTAATCGCCACCGTTTTGACGTAAAAAAAGGAGAATTTCAGGAATCTAAGATTATCTAGATATTCTAACGTGTTATGATTTCTTCTAATTGATTACTAAGACACAAAATGTAGTTGTTCGTTATTTAAGCTAATTATACAATGTAGTGAAAGTGCGACACACTCGGTGTTTCATTTTTGACGAAGTGACGAATCTAAGTCGCTTAGTCTCATTCACATTACACGCGTACTATCGAACCTTCACGATTAGCATTTTGACTAAGTGACGAAACTGCGTTCTAAAATGTATACATTGTAACTACGCGTATATGGCTGCTATCTATGCCATAGACATACAACCTCGTCGCCAGGGTGTCGAGCAGTACGCGCCCACCACTACCTGCTCTCTCACCCTGTTATTGGATCATTTGCATGTGCAAGATTTTTGAACACGTATGCGAATGAGGAACAGTCTGGTGCCTGGATATGCGTTACACATTAGCGTTTGTTGTTGTATGCGGTGTCTGGGGTTAAAAAAAAGAGTCAATTCGTAGCAGCGCGAGCACGGCTTGAGTTACGAAAACACGATTTTTGAATCAAACTGTTACGATCTTATCGAGACAACATGCAGTATCATATTTCTTATTAATATTAGCAAATTGGAAAGGAATTAGTATTTTCGAGAAGGCGTGGACGAATGATCGCGAAAACACGTACTGCACGTTGTGAATAATAGCACCCGATAAAAATCCATTACACGATAAAAAACCATTACTAGCCAATTGCGGTATCCAATCAGGATACAGGAAGAAAGTTTCCTATCCAGGGTTTACTATTTGAAACGCGGTTGGAAATAAAGTAAGCACTGGGGACGAGGTTGATAGACATATTATATGTCTAGTCTATGAGACAGATGTCACTTCGTCAAAACGCAAATCGTGAAGGCTTCATATTTCTAAATATAGACACATTTATACTCAGACTCACATAAATATAAGACACATGACAACTGATTTTTACATGTATGTGTATGAGCCACAGTCAAAAATTTTATTTCAATTATTGTGCCGGATGCCGAATTTCTGGCAACATGGGCAAAGCCGGACACTCAATAAAATTAGTGGGTACACCTGACCCAAGACCAAATGGGTATACCATACCCGCAAACAAGTGGGTACACCAGACCCAACCCAGCGGGTACACCGGACCCAGACCTGAGTTATCTAATAGACAAAATGGATAGATTAAATGCATTTGTGATTGAATAAAGTATACAATGTTTACAAGTCATTGCAGATGTGTTCCCAGCACTGTTGAACATGTGGTCAGGAGCATAGCCTCTTGAAACATGTGAGCACTATGAGTACTGCAATTTAGATTGAATATTTTCAAAGATTAATGCAAATATATATATACTGTACAATTAAAATCCTCAATATTCGAAAGCCTATCCATGTTTTACAATGTTTTAAGGCAAAACAGGGGGTTTACTGGCTGTCTGCCTGGATAAAATGCCACCCGCGCACAGCGCGCCCACAGGAAGACAGACGAAACCACCCGTAACCCCATCCTTAATGAATACTACAGGAAAATGGGAAAATTCTAGCAACGGATATGCGACAAAATGCCCTGACGTAGGTTCTCTACGAAAAGCTGTGTCCCAAGAGGGGACAAATGCACGCCATCATAACGATACAAGGACAAATTGGACCATACAAACTGGGGATGGTGCAAACAAGATGCCAACGGCAGGGCAATGCACTGGGATTTTGCCCAGCGATTAATGGTGCGGCGTTTCCGCTCAACAGCAGGCTGAGAAAGGGCCCCAAAGTAAAAAACTCGAGGCAAAATGTCGGACCAAACAATCCAGGTGTTAGGATACCACGCGGCATAATCGCGCAATTGTACAGCAATTTGTTGCCTGAGGCCATACTCATCAACTGACACCAAATTATTAGTGCCTAAGTGAATGAGTAACAATGCCGGTGGGGGCCGTGTACTACTGAGCTCCGCCAGAAGGGAAGGAATGTCAGAAATCCCTGCACCACCTTTTCCTCGCCAAGTAACCCGAACAGGGAGGTTAAGTTGCCGTTCTGCCCGGCGGATGAGGGAATCCCCAATTATCCACACGGCATCTGAAATGCGAAGGAATGTAATACTAAGTCCAGTAGTAAGCACGTTGAAAACTAGCCAAACAAACTGAACAAGGGGGGAGGGGGTGGTGTCCATTAAGCCGCGTACCCTGCAAATCATGCACTGCCATCAGCCCGGAAATCATCCTTCGAGGCCCGTTGTCAACTGGCAAGTGGGTGTAGGACGAATATATGATTTGAATGCATCCGAACGCCAACGGCCCATGTCACGAATGTCAACCTCAGATATCCCCAACTGAGATGACGAGGATGCTGCCCCGATACGAAAAGAGTGCGACTGAATACCCTGATTGGAAAACCCCGCAAATTCAACTGCTTTTTGTAACACCGCGTTGAATTGATACTGTGTAAGTGGGGAACCATCATAGTGACAGAAGTAGGGGACAGCCCATTGTGGGCGCATAGCTGCAAATGCCCACAATGCACGTACTGGGCAAAGGGCTGAACAAGGGGAGGGGACCAAGCGAATGGATTGGGGAGGGCCACGTTGATTATTTTTGGAGTGTCTGAAGACAATGACCACAGATGTAAGTATAGAGCCTGTGTGGCAAAACTGAACATCACCATTGGACAAAACCGACTGTTGAACATGTCGTCGGGAATAAGCAGCAAACTCGCCTATGCGCATAAAACCAAAAAATGCACTTAAGAAGACCGCTCTAAACATGGTGGTCTCAAAGATGGAAGAACAAATGGCTCCCAAAACTCTGGTTAACTGCTCCAACATTGGCAGCGAAATTGGAAGCCGGTTTTCCTGAGAAGGATTTTCCCGGCGAGAACCCTCAATCAATTTCGTTATCAAAAAATCCCTAGTTGGGTCTGCATATCCCCCAATTTTATGAAAATAGCTAATGCCCGCAACATAGGTGGCAATCGTAGCCGGAGCCAATTTGCGTAATGACAACCACGCTATAAAGCGACAAACTTCCGCTACCGATGCAGGGGGTGCGCCAGCAAGGGGGCGCTGCAGAAAACGGCAAAAAGACCTCCAGCCCGCTTCATAAGTTTTGTGAGAGTTTGCTGTAATGGCAGCGGCTAGCAGGCGATCCACCTCAGCATCTATTGCACTTGAGGAAGGACCGGCATTGTGGTCATGGTCAAATCTGCACATGGAGCTGCTCTGCGAAAACGGGTCATCTGAAATCGGGACAAAGCATCAGCAATCTCATTATATTGGCCTGGCACATGTACCGCTCTAATTTCAATATTGAAGTGGAGACACTGCAAAACTAGTGGCCGCACAAGCTGCATGATTTTCGGACAAGGAGAGGACTTCTTGTTGATGATATGCATAACAGCAACATTATCAGTGTGAAAGCGCACCTTGCCACCAGCGAAAAGCGGGGCCCAACATAGCACGGCAACCAGGATTGGATAAAACTCCAAAAATGCAATGGAAGGGGGGTTGCGCAATATGTCGTCTGGCCAGCGGCCTTGAATCCACTTGCCCTGAAAATAAGCCCCAAAACCAATGCTGCCAGCTGCATCAGTAAAAAGCTCAAGTGCCTCATTGGATTGCCATACACTCTTAGCAAATACAGAAAACCCATTGTACTGAGTCAAGAAATCCAACCACATCACTAAATCACATCTGGCGCCTTTAGAAATGCGTACAGTGTGATAGGGCCTGCTGAGCCCATGGGACAGCGCAATCAAACGCCGCAAAAATGCTCGGCCAGGGGAAATCGCCCTGCAGAGGAAATTGAGTGAGCCAACTAACGACTGGATACCTTGAAGGCATATCTTGCGTTTACCTAAAACTGCTCGAATATGTTCGGAAGTAGCCTGTACCTTGTCTGGAGGGATACGCACTTCCCTACGCACAGTATCAATCTCTAAACCCAAATAAGTAATGACCTGCACAGGGCCTACTGTTTTCTCAGCTGCAAGGGGGACACCTAACTCCCCGCAAACTAACTTGAAAGTGCTCAACAGCTGCTCACAATCCTGAACGCAGGACCCAACAAATAAAAAATCATCCAAATAATGAGTAACGTTCGCAGAACAAGCGAGCGATTTAACTTGAAATTCCAAGAACGTGCTAAACTTTTCAAACAAAGCACAGGAAATGCTGCACCCCATGGGCAAGCATTGATCATAGTAAAACATGTTCTCAAATGTGAAACCCAATAATTCATAATCAGAAGGAGAAACTGGCAATAAACGAAATGCAGATTTAATATCAGCCTTTGCAAGCCATGCACCGCGCCCCGCTTTTGCAGCCAAATCTACTGCCTTATCAAATGAGGCATAATGCACGGTGCAACACTCCTTGTCAATAAAATCATTTACTGACTCACCCTCTGGAAATGAGAGGTGATGAATAAGCCGATACTGATTTGGTTCGTGTTTCGGGACCAAACCAATCGGCGAACACTGCAAATTCGGAAAAGGACGGGTCACGAATGGGCCTGAAATTCTTCCAAGCTGAATCTCACTTGCCAGTTTATCCTTAACAATTTGTGGATGCGCAGCCGCCGAAGCGAGACAATTTGAGTTACGCGCTACCCGAGGACCAGAATAATTAAGCCTAAAACCACAGGTAAAACCATTACGTAAAACTTCAACATCACTGACAACAGGGTATTCTACTAACCAATTAAGTAAAACAGGCACATTAATTGGAGTTGGAAGCACGAAAACTATGTGCCTTGCCCATGAACCCCGGTGCCGTGTTACCGTTATTTAATTTCACCAAAGCCCCAGAGAAATTCTTGGTGGAACTTGGCGGAACAGACCCAGCTGATGCATTTGGCAAATGAGGGGTGGACTTGAGCTGCCGGCCATTACTAGCAGAAACATTAGCCCCACGCACATAGCTGCCCAAGCGACAACGTGATGCACCATGACCAGGGCGAAGGCATTTATGACATGAATGTGTATACTTGCAATCTGCAAAACGACAGCCCTGGAATGAATTGTAAGCAAAACAATGCCCAACTCGATTGTTATGCCCAGTGCGCAATTGCGGAACTGACGGGGCACCCCGTGTCACTGTAGGCGAATTTAGCCCAACAGCCGCAACTGTCAGCCAAAGCTCAGCATCAAGCTCACCCCATGATCTGGCAGGATTTGCCTCCTGCTTCAGCCTGAATTGCTCATCATACAATTTCCACCCTTGCCCCGGGAATTGAATTGAAGCCGTCCGAATGATCTCTGAATACTTAAGTAGCTCAGCAAAACGGCTTGTATGCTTGACGAGATAGATTGCCGTGTAAGTGTGAAAGGCAGATTGCCATGCTTCAAAAGTCTCAATCTTTTTGCGATTAACCCCTGGTTTACGCAGCACTAGGGAACCACCCTCCAATGCAAATGTGAGGTTTGCTGCTTGGTCACTGGTTCTGGCCAACACGGCAGATGCAGATTCATGATATAAGAGGCCCAAATCGACAAAACACCCCTGCCAAATCTTTTCTTTCAATGCCTGTGGCACATGAAATCCTAAGGGAGTGCTTACACTAGCATTAGCCAGGGGCTCAGGACGCGTGAGCATTTCCAAATCAGCGCCAAAATTAGGCATGCTAGTACATGTAGTAACAGGGCTAACGTTAAAAACGTTGGGTGAAAATTGGGTCTGCGCATGGTACTCACCCCCCACCGAGACATTGGAAAATACCCCCGGTGCTGGGCCTACGGCTGATGCGTCATGTGTCGGCAGACACGGTGTAGCGCACGAGCCGGGAACGGCATTCAAGGAATTCGGTCGAAGTGATGAAGTCCCGGTCCCCACGGCCGCCAGCGTCGACGATGAAATCAACCCGGTGCCTGCAAACTCCGGTCCTGCTCCCAGTTGAACGCCAGGCCTACTTCCGGATACAGTTATGTTCGGAGTCACTCCGTAAGCCTGGGAATTGCCGTAGGCAGGCATCGTAACGGCAGCAGCCGGACAGCCAGGCACAGCACCGGCAGTACACGAGCTACTAGACGGCACGACGACTGGTGCAGATTGAATGGACGCAGGCGTGTAGACGGCCGGGCTAGCCCTGACCCCGCTTGCCCACGGCGGCATGGCTGAAGAAAGAACCGCTCCAGCTCCGCTGTCTGCATAGGACATGTAGGACGCACCGACCATGCCGGACTCTCCCGCAAACGGAGCATTACCGTAGCCCGGTGAATGCACCGCTGATTCAGCACGAGTGGATCTGGAGGAGGCGGAGGGCGCCGAACTCACTGCAGCAACTTCAACGTTGGACGACTGCTGACGCCGACGCTGAGGCCGTTTGGCGGATGATTTTTTCTTCTTTTTCGGCGCTGGCTGAGTACCCGAGTCGGTCACAAAACGCGCCGGTCGACGACGTTGCCGAGGCGTATTGACTCGATACATAACCACTCTCTTGAAGCGAAATTAATTGTTGAAAAGCTGATCCAATTTGTAAAAACCCTCCGCCTCCTCTGGATGACTGTGCACATAGGTAATTGAGTTCCCCTTTGTGTCTATTCCTCCTTAGAACCACACAGCACACACTGCTACTCCTACCAGTGCCACACTACCATACACACACTACTCATTATTACTGGAGTCAATAAATAAACCTGTTTCCAGCAGAACATCAATCCAGTCACAGCCAGTAGCCTCTGGGGTGGGCGTGGATTGGTGAGGGGAAGGGGGAGGGATTCGAGGTTTTAAACAAGTGGACTAATTATGCGGGGCTAGAGGGTAGGGGTGGGGAGGTCGAAGCAGTCTAGGCTCATCAGGAAGACTCCACAGTCATTAAAGGAGGATGTTTGAAGAAGTGTACTAATATTATTAATGCGCAAGCGCACGCATTAGCAATTCACTCGAGGAAACAGCTTTTGTAATTCAAGA
The DNA here is from genome assembly GCA_029964075.1 of Patiria pectinifera. Lineage (NCBI taxonomy): Eukaryota > Metazoa > Echinodermata > Asteroidea > Valvatida > Asterinidae > Patiria > Patiria pectinifera. Next base: position 24,668,211 of record CM057150.1, on the reverse strand, counting down.
ACTCAATTCGCAACAATATAATTTATTTACAGTGTTAACTTGGGCGCCAACTCAAGTCTATTTATAACAAGAGAATTATTTACATGTAATTTATATTTACTGCAAGTAAAAGTATGTCATTCGCTGTTCAGAATGAGTGACTATTCTGCACGGTACGACGCTGCAGCTATTTAAATACACGTGCGGTTCTGCAGGATTAATTAATTAATACGCGTGCTTTGCTAGACTAATATTTGAAGCTTGGGCTAGGGCTTGTTCATGAGCGCTGACTAGATGCTCTTGTATGCTGACTAATACTCTTCACAGCACTTGTATACGCTGACCAACGATGTAAAGTTCACGGCACTTCTTTGCCGACTTTAACTTGTAAAATTCACGGCACTTCTTTGCCGACTTTAACTTGTAAACTTCACGGCACTTCTTTGCCGACTTTAACTTGTAAACTTCAAGGCACTTCTTTGCCGACTTTAACTTGTAAACTTCACGGCACTTCTTTGCCGACTTTAACTTGTAAACTTCAAGGCACTTCTTTGCCGACTTTAACTTGTAAACTTCACGGCACTTCTTTGCCGACTTAACATACACAGCACTTACCAGCTGTGCGCCTTGCCCACGGCACTTGCTAGCCTCTTGTTGCTGCACAGGATTCGTTCGAACGAACCGAGCCACCCGACTGCACTGCTGGAAACGCCCGCCTTTTATAGACGTTCGGCAGTGCAAAAGTAGGTCACGAGTTGCGCGCACACTACAATTGGCTAAACGCGCGCGGCGTATATGCAAATGGTCACTCGCACTGATCAGCGATTGCCATTGAAAGATGCACAGTATTTGTTTAACGTACAAATCCTATTACTTACTACACAAACGATATGCAATGCCTGCCTTACACACATACTTCTGCCATTAACCAGTTGTGTTATGTAAAACCACTGTCGCTACGATCTGTAAGAAATAACAACTATAGAGAAATTAGCAGTCTATTGTACTTTAATTAAATGCTTTCCATAATTCTACATTCATCAAGGATGTGCCTATATTCCTGTGTGAGTAGTTGGTAAGTGTAATAAACGCTAGAAAAGATGTGTTATTTGATACAATAGTTTCTGATGGTAAACTTGACTGAATAAAGTATAGGGTTCCAGAAATTCAACAAAGGCAGAGCGATTTTTGTCACAGTATATTAGCTTAGTTAGTACATAGAACAAAACATAATTTGAACAAAGTTCAGAACTATAATTGAAAAGAAAAAAAAAGTGTTAGTACCCAAAGGTTGTAACAATGCAACAAAAATTAGTTGTGGGGAAATGATTATTTGGGGTGCTTGTTGTGTTATACCTTTGTTAATTCCCGTGCGCTAATAATAGGCCGTGCACCTGGGGCCCACTGGCAGGGGTCAGGGGTCAAAGAGCGAGACACGCTGACAAGTTGTTACAAATGTATACATTGGTGGGGGTATGGGAAAATGCAAGGCAGAAGATTTGTGAGTGTGAGTTGTGTTGTTGTTGGTGGTCGATGGAATAAAATGAGGAGCAGTTCCTTCCAAGTTAAGAGAGATTTGAGCTGACTGGAGAACCCCTTGCCTAGTTTCTTCCTTTACCGGAGACTATATGCTTTTGGGCAGGGCGAAATATCAATCAAAATACCGCTACATAGTTATTAAAGAAAAGAGGAAATATTTTCAGAGACAACAATACAAAAGAGATCAGATGCCAAAGATGGGAAACTTAGTAGATCTTGTGATGATTATATTTAATTCCATGTTTATCCAGTCGTTGGTCTTGAAATGATGTAATTCTATGTTTGTTCATATATCCCTAGTTCCCCTCTCATCCTCTCCCCTTCCCAGCTTACCTTCCACATACCTTAGGCTATGGAACTCTAAAAACAAGTGAACAATTTTTTTTAAGTGCCTCCTTATAATTTATCCCTTTTTTTATTGACATCCATATCTAATGGTTTTATTGGTTTTAACTCCCCACATAGCTTAATTTTTGTCCTATTGTGAGTTTGATGTTTGTGTGTAAAGCAACTTTTTAAGCCTAGAAACTTTTTACCCATAAACTTTTTATTATTCTCTCTCATCCATTTGTATGTAATGTAATGCAAATCTTTTTATGTGTAGTCTTGTGATGATTATATTTAATTCCATGTTTATCCAGTCGTTGGTCTTGAAATTATGTAATTCTATGTTTGTTCATATTCCTTGTCTTACCCCTCCCCTCTCATCCTCTCCCCTTCCCACCCTCTCCATTTCATGTTTTTGTTTGTTTTGTTTTTCATATATACTATTTTAGTCTTTCGCTGCTCTTGTAAAGTAAAGTTTTGTTTTTAATGATTAAACATTGTAAATGTTCTTTACAATTCTGCTGCTGGCGGCGAAAAAAGACAATAATAATTCAATTAAAAAAATTATAATAATATGTAATATGGTTAATTATCTCGTTAAGTAAGTAATATTTAATTTAATTGAATACTGTTTAAGAAAAATTGAATTGAACTTGACTTTATTTCATCTCATAATTTACATGAGTACAAGGTGATAGGCAGATAATAAATACAATTAATAGAGATGTGGAATCCATAAAAAAAAAAGCTTAGCTTGTGGGTATGGACCCCGATAATTAGCATGATTATACATACAAATGGATTATAAACACAACAAACATGAAAGAAACAAGACAATGGGGATGAAAGGCAAAAACCGGAATATATAGAAATAAATTACAATAATGTGTAGGTAAAAATGATGATAGAACAAAATCATTTGCATAATCAAGAAGAACACCTCTGATCAGTAGCTAAACGTTAATAGTGAAAAAGACTCAAAGTTCAATTAAACAAGAGAAAATCGATTCCATTATAAAGTGAAAATAAAGAATACGTACATGTCAAAAAGTATAATTAGAATGACATAATCAGAATTTTATTTGAGCGTATACATTAAAATACAAGATAATGTGCTAACAAGGCTTAGGCGTATTTATTTTAAAGGAATTGCTTGAAGTTTTTTTTTAAATATGACATCAGATTTGGTATTATGCAAGGGCCGCTGGAGGGAGTTCCATAGCTTGGGACCTTGGAAGGGTATGGCTTTTTGGGTGAGTGTGGTACGGACTTAGGGGAGATGATAATGGGCAGATTGTCGGGTTGCATAAGAATGAATGGCGATGTTTCTAGTGAAAACCGCTGCAAGACAACATGGAATAACATTCAGAGATAAATCGGGGCTTGGAAATGTGCATTGTTTATAATACGCAAAGCCTTCTTCTGGAGTACAAGGAGTCTGTTTAGGTGACACCTGGCTGCGTTCCCCCAGGCTAGAATTCCATAGTTTAAGTAGGATAAAACTATAGTATATACAAGGTAAACAAAATATGATGGGGAATAAATGTATTTATTCTGTTAATAACACGTATATTTCTTGAAACAATTTTGCAAAAATGGTCAATGTGATATTTCCATGACAACTTATTGTCAACGAGTATACCTAAAAATGAAGTGCTAGTAGTGTCAGAAATCATTGCATTTTCAATATTAATATTTCGTGGTAATTTTTGGAGAGTGCAGCTTAATAACATACACGTGGTTTTGTTTAGGTTTAGAGATAATTTGTTGGATTTGATCCAGTCCGATACTTTAATTAATTCGGAATTTACAGTATTAATTAGAACATCAATATCTAATATAAACATCAATAAATTTGAGTCATCAGCAAATAAAATGTATGACAAGAGATTAGAAGACCTAGAGAAATCATTTATGTAAATAAGAAAAAGTAGAGGTCCCAAAATAGAACCTGGAGGAACTCCACAGGTAAGGGTTTTGACTTTTATGGCCAAGAAAGCCTTTGGTATGACTCTGTTGAGGGTAGAGATTACACTAAGTTCGGTACCATGGGGGTCGTTTGCTTCATCAAGCCCGTGCAGGATAAGGCAGTTTCGCCGGCTGTACTGCTCCAGGTCGTCAATTTTCACCAGAAGCTTGCTGTTGACTTCTTGGTAGGAAGAGCATTTCCGCTCTAGGGCTGAGATAGAGTTGTCCTGGCGATCCGTGACCATCTCCAGTGACTGGTACATGTCTTGTTTGACATCAGATCCAAGTGCTTTGGCTACGTTGGAGATAAGGATGTCTGACTGCCCGAGCTTCTCGACAACCGCGCTGATGTGATCCGGGTTGTCTACCAATTTCGCCACCAGGGCATCTGCGACAGCTGCAGCGATGAGCTTAAGGATAGATGGGTCCGAGAGAATTGACTTGGTAAGTGTTGATTTTAGTTCATCATCCACAGTGGCCTCGCCGCTTGGGGTGCTGCCGATGGCGTCATCAGGTCTTGGTTTTGGCGCAATGGCCGGCGAACCGCCGCCATCTTTGTTGGTTTCGTTGGCTGTGCGGGAAGAGGATCTAAGCTTGCTTTTTGCCGACTTTGGCTCACTCCTTTTTACTGATGTCGGCTTAAACTTGTTGTATAACGACAGATACACACGTGAATAGTGAATAAAGTAAGGACACTGCTTCCACGTGAATAGTGAATAAAGTTTCATTGATACTTGTAACAAGCAAGTGTCCATTGCATCTTCCGTTGCCTTTTGTAGTGGCCAAACCCTGCCAACTGTGTCTAGCCCTTGCTACAAGCACACTTGCCACCATGGCGCCTTCCTTTCCTGTACTTCCAGGTAATATTGAATTGCCCACTTCTGTTCCTGTAACATCTCAAGGTGTTATCCAGAATGGTGCTCATCAATTCATGTTGGCATCTTGTATATCTACAGGTTTATAGAGGGTAATTTCTCCACGTTGATTAAACTTTTCACACAAGGTAATTGTGTGTTCTTTGCATCTCGTAGACTGCTACTTGGAAACAGAGTATCGGGTACAGTTGCTCTTAAACCTGTGTGTTATGGACTTTGTCATCTACCATGAAATGGTTAACTTGGAGTTCAGACAATCGACTTGCTACGTTCTCATTACTTTTACATTGGTCGATGTTAACACGCTTAAACACACAAAAACCAATATCAAGTATGAATGTACATACACTCAATGTGAGACATGACACCTTAACATTATTTTGAAGACAACTTCCACCATAAAACAATCAATTTCACTGTTAATCACAGAACATCAGAAGCAGCTTTCTTTTTTCTTGTATTACTTGAGAATTATGTAGATAGCTAGATTGCTGGTTTGAATTCTTTGTTACCCCTTTAACTTTCCTGAAAATGATGTTTGAACTTATTTCCTTCATAATCACATTAATTCCTGTTTCTTGATTAGTTTTCTGATGCTGTCATAACTTCCAGAATTATTGTCGTAGTGATATAACAGTCACTTGCCATGGCTTTATCAGATATGATTATCTGCCTTTGGACAACGGTTGGCGACTTTTCAATTGTAGTTTGCACTGTCGTTTTATTAGTTCCTATATTATCTTGTGCATTTCTAAACTGCACCAATGACTGTAATTGTAGGGGCTCAACATGTGCTTTGTGTTTGTTCATGTGATGAAGTTTGAAGTCTTCGGAACACAGTTTTAAAACTGTGCCCTTTCCACTTTCAGAAGCAGGAAAATATGCAGAAGGAAATGAGATCAAGTTTCCTCATATTTTTTAAATGAACATGGTAGGGTTGGCTGATACAAATCACGTTGATTTAAATCACTGGTTTGAATTGCGATTTTAATCCAAGTTGCACCCCTATTATCATTGGTGGTCTAACACCTTTGATATGTTGCAAATTTTGAATTATAAGTCCAGTCCAATACATTAAAGGAAAGGAACCATTTGGATCGATTGGAGTGGGCCACCGTCAGAGCGACTTTGTAAACTGTAAATTAGTAAATATTGATGTGAAATCACTTGTCCCCACATGGTCGGGTGGTATGAGAACTCAACACCTGCTAGATTTTGGAAAGGTCAGAAGAATGCGGTTGAACTTGTAGTGTCTTAACTTACAAAATTACCTTGTCTTGTGAACAAAAATGCTAATAAATGCACGATGAAGTAAGACAACTGATTTAAAGTCCGAGATTTACTCTCTCGGATCGAGTTGAATACCGAAATATATATTATTTTGAGTCCTTGATGTACGGTACTAATATAGAAGTGATGTTAATAATGAAACCAATTTTAGTTGTATTATACCAGTAAGATATATATCTACCAGAAATATATAGTGCACCTCTTTGTTTACTAATGTACCATACATTTAGACATGTACACGTATAGCCCTAAGCTAACAGTCCTGAATCCTCCAATTTTAATATGATTTTGCACACCCCTAACATGTGTACCTATTCGTTTTCCATATACTGCTGTGCACACTGTTTCTAAGATGGCGGTTTTATATTTGAAGATTAAGTTTTCTTCAATATAATTTTCTCTCCTCACTGACCTTGACCGATGACAGGTGGATGACTTGCGGCGTGGGTTACTTATTCTGTTGGAAAAGAAATGAATGAAAAACAGGTAGAAGTAAATATTAACATTTAAGTCATACAATAGGCTATAGATTGCAGTACATGTACATCGGTATCTATAGAAACATGTTTGAAGCTACGGTAAGTTATTAATCATTTCATGAATATGTAATGTTATTGCTGATTTACATGTAAATACTTCACTTCAGCCAAAATTATGTAAATTTCAAGCCATGTACAGTCGACTCTTTTTGTTACAAATTCTGGTTAATTAACCAAAACATCCTTGGTCTTGACTGGCATTTACATGTTTATGTACACAATGAACGTGGCAAGCACCCACTTAAGGAGAAACACAAACAAACATTTAGGCTGTTTCCGCTGAGTTAATTTGTATTATAAATGAGAGTTGACGCTACACATGTCATTATTTTGTACATAATATGCTATTTATGCAGTATACTGTACCAACCTCCATCCATTTCTAAAAGCCCTTGCCCACTTTTGTGATTAATTAATCAGCAAGAGGGGCCTGGTAAATTGTTATGATTGACCAGTGCTGAATGACCCATGTGCTGGTAGACGAGTGCTCTCTGAGGTTGGGGTACATCAAGAGAAGCATAGGTTGTGCTCCCCCGGTGGCGCATTTGTGTTGCGGTTACTATGTTTGGAGCTTCCAGGTTTGCTATGGAACACACTTCTTTGACAGTGTGCCGGCCGGATATGTGGTTCTCTGACTGCAGTATGCTGGGAAACATGTGTATGTTGCTGGGATTTATCCCAGCTGTGTTCCTGGCCTCCTTGCTTGCAATTATGGCCATGGCTGCCTGGCAGTCCGATGGGATAAGCACCAGTTTGATACGTGATTTTCATCTCTGCAAACAACTGTCATTCCACCTCGTCCAAAGCACGGAACTTTTGTCTGCTCAACCATGAACCTGCATCAGCCTCCTCCCACTCTCTCAACAACAAGCGAGCAGGCTCTTCACCTCGCCTGAAAGTAAACATTGTGATTCTGCAAGCTCCCAGGTCCCGAAGCTTCACAAAGTCATGTGAATCCCAAAAGGTGTATTTGCCTGTCGTCATCTTTTGAATTTTGTTGACTGTAAAGTCTCTGAGGCTTTTTATGTCCTGCTCAAGTGCGAGTTTCTCAGGTTTCCTTAGCTTTATCTGTTTGTGAGTGTTCAGTTGGTAGGTAGCATCGCCAAAGATGAAGTTATGATGGGGGTTTAAACCCTGCACGAACTTTTCAAGTTCGTCGACATCTTTATCCCAGCCTTGTACATGTATGAGGTAAGTCCCTTTAACAATCTTTGCGGTTATCTTCAGTAGATTTTCAATCCTGCTTTGATTCCAGATCCAGATGTGTCTTTGACTTTGCAAGTGTATTCAGTGAACGCCCCCTGTAGTACGTCACATTGCTGTCGATTAAACATATCAGCTGCTGTTTCGGTACCTTTGACTGGTTTGTCACTTTCCGGATTCTTTTGTCAAAAGACAAGATGCAACGATTCAAGACGTCGCATGTCTGATCGAACTGACCAAAAGAAGCCTGGGCCTCCGTACCGTATAAAGCACCAACTTGCTGCTTAACATAAGTGTCATGACTGTGGCTCGATGGTATCAGGTATGTCAGAATCAGTTTTGGAGCTGCAAATCGATGGAATTTGACCAGTTTCGATAATTCACGGTGCACACTTTTTCGGCATCCACACGCCATTCACACTCTTCAGACAGCATGTCGAATGTTCGATCAGGTGATCTTTATATCACGTAATATTTATGAACCACTTTTTTGTTTATTTATTTATTTTTTGTTTATTCATTTATTTATTTATACCTTTATTTATCAGGTTAAACCCTAACAGCAAAAAGCTGGTTTTCATTGGGGCCCTGCATTAAAATAATATGAATTTTAAAAAATCGAAGGCTTGAAAAAATACCACTTCGCGTAGCTGATATACCGGTCACGTGGTCATGACCACGGAGCTTCTGAATCACTTGGCTACGGCTGGACGTTTCTAACACGGGTCTATGGAAAGTGTGGCTGTATGTGTCAGTAACAAGTTTTAGAGCGTCACTACGGAAGTTATTTGTGGCCTATAACATATTTTATAGCGGGATTAGAAGCGATTCATACATCCATCATCACTATTTCCAACAGTAATGGAAACATTTAGCCTTATACTCAAACTCACTGGAAAAATGTGTGGACTACATGATCCCTAACAAGGTTGCCATTGACATGCTGTGGTGGCTGGTCTAGCCTCTAGTCAAGGCCCACGCGTCGTTACCCGGACACGTTACACGCCCCGGATGCTGGCATGTAAAAAGACTACTTCGCGAGCGGCGAAGCCGCGTGTGCCTTTACCATCTAGTTGGGCTTATCACTTATTCATGTATTCAAGTAATATGAATAATGAATAATACAGATATATTTGAACCAATTACGACAAACAACACTTCAGAATCTGCTATTTATGTAGACAGGGTACAGTTTTAAGAAAAATTGCTTTAATTTGACACGTTATTGAAATAGGCAGAATAAAAATGCTGAATATACTGTGCTGCGTTTTTAAAACTTTAGAAAAGAAGGTTAAAAATAACACTCATTTAATAAAATAGTTATAACAAAGGTAACAGCGCATTTTTTTTCTGGCACCACCTACGTATAATGTAACAAGTGTGCATGAAAATTTGTTGCATCCATGTATGTCCATATCCAAAGGCGTTCAATGGGTTCATGTATACCACCGTAACCGAACCATCCTAGCTTCACTTCGTCTTGGGAATTTAGCTCACCCATGTATACGGCCGTAAATCCCAAGGCATTCGAGCCTTAGTCTGATCCTGCATAAGGGACACAAGTGGAGATATCACAACATCCACAGCCGAATGACATACTCCGATTTCCCGGTTGGAGAAATTGTGTGAGCGGCCATGACTTTGAAGGATAACCAGTGTCGCCTAAGTAAGAGGTAGGCTTCTTCCATGCTTTCGTTTTCTTCCTGCCCTGCCTCAAGCACATTAGCCAATAAACTCTCTCTGAGCACCCTTGAGTCGTGTGTACTCACCAGTCATTTGGAATGTCCTCAATGACTTGTAGAGTGGTAGTTTTTGTTTTGTTCACGTATTGTTCTTTGAATTCGTGTGGTGCTGTTATTCGGATGTCAATGATGCCCACTTCAAAATCACCAAGCTCCTTTTGAAAGGCACGAGGACACAATATTAAAAATCTTAGACACTGAAGGCTTAGAAATTCTAATTGTATCCCCTACTGTCCGTTGAAATGTCCTGCAGGCGTCAAATTGCAGTGCTATTACTTTTATTTCGGAAGGAAAGGCGCAACTTCGTTCCGTCGGCGACTCAATTTCTTCCCTTAAGAGGTCGGTGAGAAACAAAACACCGTTTCTGTTGAACCTATGACGTGAATAGGCAATAAGTACGTTAAACAGTTCCAACCAGTTATTATCTGAATACTGGCCGCTTGATGAGTCCCCTTGATAAATTACCTGTACCTTCAAATTCAAAACAAAACGAAACGAGTCTCATCGTGCATCAAAACCCAATACGAGCCACAACGCCACATGCTTGATAAATTTCTCCAAGGTACTCATGGCTTCATTCGCATTGTGGGCGTACATGGAAGGGTGTTGGCAGTGCCCCTTCTGTATGTTCCAATTCGTTAACCGATTTTTAGGAAACTGGCGCCACAAATGTTGATTTCGGCAAGTTTTACATTGTGATATAGAAACATTTTAAATACAAATTACTTAACACTAGGCGTTTTCGACAAATTTTGATCATTTTTTTGTCACAGAATGTTCATATTTTCCTACCTTCGATCAAATGTTGAAAATGGTTTTAACTTTTTTATGAAATTCATTTATTGGGGCAATTACATGTGGGGCAATATTAAGGTTAGTTAATAAAAGCAATAGTTTGGCAGATATCTGTGGTTGGGCATCTCTGCTGAAGTGAATGCCGATTTCACATGTCTAAAAAGAACTATAACTTTATTTGAAAATAATGCTTCAAAATTCGCGAACCGGGGAAAATATAAAGTATGTACCTACCAAACGCGATCTCTTTCGTCCGCGAAATCTTTTCGCAGGTTGGCGTGTTGCCTGTTGGTCCTAAAATCCGCTACATGGTTCTGTCGTAGTGCTGAGTGAGAATGAGCCGAGAGGTTTTGCCTGGCCCGCAGGTGGTTGTTCATCACCGGACACGGTCCAAGTATTACTACTGTGGATATAACAAAATCCGCTATCGTCTGGCAATACCAAGTAGTCGGGTCCACTCAAGATTATTAATACATTGCGGAACAAGTTTGAAAATCTTGCCCAAAGTCTCAATCGTCATTTCACTTATTTTAGCTTAAATTTCCTCTTTTCCCCCTCCATTTGAATGTTGGAGGTTGGTGACGTCATCAACACAGTGCGGACGCCTCTGAATGAGCTCCAGATATTTTCAGATTCTTCTGCAAATTTCGTCTTTTCGAGAGAGTCCGAGAGCAATTACAGACCTTCAACTATCATCTTATAGTATCAAGATCAGTTTTGACACGAGGTGAGGGTCTCACTTTGCCGTTTTAGCGAGATTTTCAAAGTTGAATTTCTTCCAGCTGTCCTGAATCGCCATATAGATCTACAGGTAGCTGGGATCCTGCACGCTACCATACGATCGCGTATACAGCGTGCGTGGGAACGACAGGAACCATAGAAACAACTAACGGCGTTCATAGACACCGTTTTGTGAGGTATTGTACCATTACGTAACAAGTATAGTGAACTATAGTGCGCCTATAGCTATCATCATGGCGTCAACCAAAAGTAACTCAAACATTGTGGAAAAACATTGCATTGAAGCCTTGGAAGACCCGAATCTATGGCTGAAGATCTATATTCCGCAGTATATCAGGGTTTCAGAAATCGAAGTGGCAGAGGCTGTTTTTGAAAGTGCCGCCCAAAATGGCCATGGAAACAGTATATCTCCGCAGAACATTCTGGGAGCCCAATACATCCCCAACAAGAAACTGTGGATTGTAAACATGTCCTCAGCGATAGCCAAAGCCACTACTCTAGCCAGTGGCACTATGACACTGAAAGGCAAAACCTATCAGCTTTCTGACTTCAAAGAGGATATGGGACCTAAACGGAAACAGAACACTAGATTCAGTATCCATGGCATTCCGCAAAGTGTCAAAGATAGCGAAATCGCTAGCTGGGTCGACAGTTTTGCCGTTCGTGAAACAGAGATCACACGACATAAAGCGAAAACCACCGTCAGTAAATTTAGTCACTTATACAGCGGACACAGATTTTGCTATGTTTCGAAAGTGCTCACTGAGAAACCTAGATTTTCCATCATGAGTATTCCAGACCCAATGAACAGTAAGGAACTGATTGACATCCCCGTCACCTTATACTATGATAATCAGCCTGTCAACTGCAGAATTTGTCTTCAACAAGGACACACAGCTGCATCATGCCCAGAAAGAGTCATCCCAAAGTGCTTCCAGTGCGGCGAACAGGGCCACAAGAAATCGGACTGTCCAAAACCCAGATATGAACCCGTGTGCTACAGATGTAAACAAATTTGCCACATCAGTAGACAGTGCACTTCACCAGCAACACCGGAAGCTCATCTGGCTACACCGGAAACACACTCAAATCCCCTTCTGATTGTGCAGGAGTTGATCGATCACTGTCTCTGCCCAGGTTCTACCCCTTCTTCTCCAGAGCTAGCCGAGAAGGTGGAAGAGGTACTAAGTCAGGCACTTGACAGAGCAAAGGCTGCACGTAGTCCAACTCCCATCAACTTCACCGAAGATGCACCTGACCACAGTGGGGATGAGAAGGAGCAACAACAACAGGTGCCCGACACCAGCAAGCCTACTTCAAGAGAAGAGACTGAGACCGGAAAAACTGAAACATGTAAGAAAAGTGACAAGGTTACGAGGAAAGACGCCTCTGGGCATGATGGTGACAAGATCGTAGGAGGAAGACAAACATCCATACTTGACCACTTGGATACGCCAAGGAACGACACAGGCGGGGTCCACTCACCGGTCAGTTCCAGGATCCGTCAAAGAAAATCAAAACGTAAGAATATCAGCCCTCTAAAGGACGACGACCCTCAGCCTGACAGACAAGACCGGCTTCAAAAGAGAAAGACTGATACCACAGTAAACAGTGTAAACGAAAAAGAAAACACCGCCCCCTCTAAAGGGACGGGCAAGGAGAAGTAATTGGGATTAGCCTGATAACATCCAGTCAATCTGCTCTATGAAGCTAATCTCCTGTAATGTGCGTGGTCTAAGAAACCGCACAAAAAGACACTTAGTTTTTGATTATTTGAGAAGACACAATGTTGACATTGCATTAATTCAAGAAGCTTATTGTATCCAGAATGATATTAACCATTGGAAACATGAGTGGGGAGGAGATATGATCCCTTGTTGTGGTTCAAACAAAAGTAAAGGGTTGCTCATGCTGATTAAGAAACATTATGGTGCTGTTATCAATGATGTTTATTGCGATAAATATGACAGATTTATTGGAATTAGTTTGTCTGTTGATGGTTCAGATTACAATATTTGGAATGTGTACGCCCCCTGCTCGAGTACAGAGAGAATTTCAGTTTTTGACCGTTTATGTAAAGTTATGCTTGATTGTAACTATCCAGGGTATACAATTGTTGGTGGTGACTTCAATGTCACACTCGAGCCCAAAATTGACAAGTATGGAGGAAATCACAAGCAGTGCCCAAGTGCCAAATTTCTGGGTGAGGTAATGGAAAGTCTTGATATTAGTGATGTTTGGCGAACCAAAAATCACGACAAGAAACAATATACGTGGAGGCAAAAAAATCCATTGATTATGTGCCGACTTGACTATTGGTTCACTGATCACATCCTGATCCCTTCAATCGATCGTTGTGATATTATTCCATTACCTCGCTCAGATCACAGTGCTGTATTAATTGATATTAATGTCAATGAAATAGACAGAGGCCCTGGTTACTGGAAAATGAATAACAGCGTTTTAGAGGACAACCGATATATCACGTGTATCCAACAACTCTTGGATGACATCTCTAGTTCGAGCTTGAAGCATGAACTGTCGAAGAGGATGTTCTGGGATTTCTGTAAAAACAAGATTCGCAGTTTCACAATCCAGTTTTGCAGAGAGAAACAAATGCTGCGCAAGAATAGGCTAAAATTTCTGGAGCAGAAACTTTTTCAGAGCTGTAAAAACCTGTCAGATAATCCCTCGCCTCAGAATCTCAGTACATTTGACAAGCTCAATCTGGAGTATAATGTTGCATCTGAATATGAGTCAAAAGGGGCTAGAATAAGATCTAAGACGAGATGGTTTGAGGAAGGAGAAAAAAATACAAAGTATTTTCTGAACCTGGAAAAGTGTAATGCCAAACGCAGAAGTTTTTGCACTCTGGTGAATGACCAAGGTGTACAATTCCAAGATCAGGATGATATTTTAGAAGAACAGGTCAAATTCTATGAACGTCTGTATTCACCAATTGTCAAAGATGTTGACATAAAATTTGCTGATTTCATGAATGATTGTGACATAGAACACCTCTCCGAGGATGAAAACATTTTTTGCGAGGGCAAAATTATGCTTGATGAGTGTACTAATGCCTTGGGGAAAATGGCCAATGACAAGAGCCCTGGGCTGGATGGCCTTACAAAGGAATTCTATGTTACCTTCTGGAACGTGATTGGGCCAATTGTTGTTGACAGTTTAAACGAAGCCTATGACAATGGAGAACTGTCAGTGTCGCAGAAGAGGGATTAATCTCATTGTTGTATAAAGGGAAAGGGGATGTACGTTCACTAAACAATTGGAGACCGATTTCGCTTCTGAATATTGATTATAAGATAGCCACAAGAGTCCTTGCATCAAGAATTCGCCATGTTCTACCTTCACTTATTAGCCCAGACCAAACGGGATTCATGAAAGGTCGATTCATTGGCGAAAACATCAGACTCATGGAAGACATTATTCGCCAGTGTGAAAAGTGTAACATTCCAGGTGTCATGCTTTCATTGGATTTTAAAAAGGCTTTCGACTGTATTGATAGGAAGTACATTATGAGAGTCCTGGAGTACATGAACTTTGGCCCTTCCTTGAGAAAGTGGATTAGTACTGTGTACAATGATTCCATGAGCTGTATCATCAATAATGGATGGGTCTCAGGTTATTTCAATCTCCACAGAGGAGTACGGCAAGGCTGTCCACTCTCGCCTTTACTCTTTATACTTGGTGTGGAAATATTAGCTGCTAAGATCAAGCAGAGTCCATTAATTACAGGTATTTCATTGCCAAAGAGGGATTTTCCTATCAATACAGTCACCCTCACTCAGTACGCAGATGATATGACACTTTTTCTCGGTAATGATAATTCTTTTATTCCTGTATTTAGTATTTTAGAAGAATTTGAATCTGTGTCAGGCCTGTCACTCAACAAAAATAAGACAGAGGCTATGTGGATTGGTAGAAATAGGACAAGACTGGACCACCCTATTGATGTTAGTTGGAAGTCAGAAATCACCACCTTGGGTATTTTGTTCTCTAGCTTCACTCCAGCTCAAGACATTGAGCAGAATTGGACACGGAGACTAGCCAAAATGAGGAACATTTTGAAAATGTGGGCCATTAGAAAACTTACTATGAAAGGTAAAATCATCATAGTGAAATCATTGCTTTTCTCGCAGATTCTCTACCCAGCTTTATCACTCATTGTTCCTGAGTCTATTCAAAAGCAGGTTAATTCGTGTATTTTCAAATTTGTTTGGGATGGAAGCGATAAGGTTAAGAGAAACACTATAGTAGGTGCATATGACCAAGGTGGTTTGAATATGATTGATGTGAAAAGTGTTATTAACACCTTGCATTTGAAATGGTTAAAAAGACTAGCCAATGATGATATCCTTCCGTGGAAGAATTGTGCTTTGTTTGAATTTGATAAACTTGGTCCAGATCTCTCTGTATTTCACAGTAACTGTAGTGCCAAAGATTTGCTCTGCTGTTCTGATCTAAATAACCTTGCGCCCTTCTATAAGAACATCATTTTGTCTTGGCTGGAAATCAATCCACGGGCAGAGGCTGCAGACATTACTGAAGTTGCGAAGCAAAGAATTTGGAATAACCATGCAGTCAAATTCAAGGGTAAACCGATTTTTCTGAAAAACTGGATCTCAGCTGGTGTCATTTACGTTTATCATCTTTATGACAACTACAGTAATTTCATGACCCTGATCAGATTAGGCAAATCATTGGCAACAACGGTAACTACTTACTGGAATATTATATTGTCATTAATTCCCTTCCCGTGGAATGGAAACAACTTTCCAAAGAAACGATTGGTAACATTAATATTGATGTTCGAAATGAGCTAATTAAGATGAATATGAAGCGCATAAGGAAGAAATTTACTGACACAAAATTCACTACACCCATAGCAGAGACATTTTGGAAAAACAAATTCCCACTCATAACTTTGTTTGGGATGTAATATGGAAGAGGCTCAACTATTGCTGTCCAGACAGTAAGTCCTTTTCAATCAATTGGAAAATCATTCATAACTGTTTCCCCACGCAAGTCTGGCTTTGCAAAAGGAAGAAGAGTGATTCAGAAAATTGCACATTTTGTCATGATGGTATTGATTACATTGAACACTTTTTTGGTCGTGTAAAATGGTAAAACCCCTTTGGAACGAAATCGAAAAGATTGCTGCATCTAAGTATGGCAAATCGATCAGTCTGTCCGTGGAAAATATTCTTTTCGGAGTCGGGGAAACATACAATAGTTATCGGTTTCTGAATACTTTAATTAATATAGGTAAACAGACAGTGAGTCGTTTTAAATTTGGCCAGTATTCCAACCTTATCATCCTTTTTGAGCAGGAACTGCAGCTTCGTCATGTCGAGTAAACTGTTTTGTTAGAATGTTTTGTTGTGTGTAATTCATTGGTACCTATATAGAGCAGACGTTTAACTTTACATGTACATAGATTATTGTTATTTAATTGTTGATTGTATTTTTGAATAAAACAGAAAAAAAAATAAAAAAAAAAAAAAATGGCAAAGCCCGTGTCAGACGGGCTGACAAAGTCCTCATTGCTAGATGAATCCATTTGATTACTGTAACAGTGCAACTAAATAATTGGACTCCCTGTAGGGCCTATCCGAGTAAATGGACGTCGAGACATCTCTTGGACAGGAAGTGGGGCTCCGGATGCGAGTTCCAGAGGCGCACTATAGAGAATGGTATCCAACAAAAGTCGGAATGACATTAAAACTTCTCTTTTAGAAATAGAACCACGACTTGTTCTATTATTCGAATTACATTTGGCGACTTACCAAAATAAAGCCGCGTTTGCACTGGATATTTTTTTAAACTGAAAATAACCCCTTTTAATAGTTTGTTCAATGTTTAAAAAATCATTAGTCTAATGCCTCCCCAATCGTTTACAATTATTATCATTTACAAATATTATTAATTTTCTTTAAGGCCTAAGGATTGAAGTTTGTTTGTTTGTTTGTTTGTTTTATTTCCATTCATACATGTACATACATAAATAACATGGTGTAATATAAATAAATGTAGTTAAATAAATAAGTAACTAAAGTGAAGTAGAGTGGTCATGGTACCGAGATTGCTTTGCTGAAAGTCAAGAGTGACATATTGCAGGCCCTTGATCAAAAGCAAGCGATCATGATATTAGAGTTCCTTGATCCATCCGCGGTTTTCTTGATTATTGAGTTCCATGGGGGCTCAGTAATTGGCCCGCAGCTACTCATCCCATCAATGTCACCAATGGCGTGTTTATCTTACCACTCATATGCAGATGATGTACAGTTGTACATTGTCAATTTAAGGTAAGCTGATGCCGTGGAAGATGGTCTTTCTTCTCTGTAAGCGTGCATCGCCGACTTCAAAATGGGATGTAAAGCCGGCCTCAGGTCGACCTTGCGACGACACAGATTATATGTGTGGAATGAAGAGCTCTGAAGCCCGACTTCTCCTGTACTAAGCAATCATTTACTGTACGAAAAGTGAGAAAACTGATTATGAACAACACTCAAAAATATTCATAACAGTTGATATAACTGAAATAGGTCTGTTTTGATTAGGGTCACGAATTAGACCACCTTTGTGGATTGAAGTAACCTTGGTCAACTTATATTCATCGGGAGCAATACCAGATACAATAGGCCAGTGAGATGGGGCTTCGTCTCGAGCGCTAACAATCGTATTTCTTCCAACTCCGGAAAAAAACCGATGGAACATTACAACGATGGAACATTAACTTCATGCCTTTCGCTGTTTTAAGGTTTCGAAAACAGTGTTCATTGCTTGGTTGTGTGTGTCGTGAAAGCTCTAAATTGTCCGATAAATACATGCTACGCTCATGAACGGGAAATATACTTGATTGCGGTAGCGGACGACACCATAAGTTAACTTGACGACTTTTCCCATTTTGGCGGATGCCGTATTCACATCTGGGTAAATTCCTAATGGTGATATGGACTGGGATGGAGCAGATCGAGCTTTTTGTTTACCGTCCACACCGTTTTCCCCTGTATCTTAAATTAAAACCATTTAACTTAAATCTGGTGTAGTACTTCAGTCCTTGGACGTCTCCTTGAGCAACGCAGACTGAGCCGTAACTTTCGAAAATACAAATTTCTTTTCATGACGGAACCATCAGGGGATGTTAGCTGACTTTTGTTACTGACAGGTGGTTTAACCTCGCATGACACACATGTATGACCGTGAGGGACTGGAGTTTCATCATTTCCATTGATGGTTGGGCCAGGATTTGAAGAAATGTACATGTAAACAGTTATGTCTTTAAGTGGGCCAAAGCCAGGCACACAAAGACTGGTGTATCCATGTTCGACAATTTCATCACTGGCGAGCTAGAATGCTTGAAGCCCATAGAGCACAGGTATATCACAAATGGGCTGATGTTGGAATAACAAAAATGGTCGATTGTGATGTCATTCAGCACCAGCTGAATATACTCTGGTAGATTGGGAAAGACACTTTGGAAACATCCAATCAGTTTGAATATGCTTCATGAATTTCTGAATAAACGAGCACATTTTTAAACAGTATTTAATTACTATTATTTTTCGACGTGGTGGTGGTGGGGGGGGGGGGTGGCTTGGGGGGGCTAGACAGAAGATATATCAGGAGTGGCGCAATGAAACCGACAGCCGCGGGCGCAATAATTTTGATTAGGGTTTCACAAATTTCTACGCGAGTTGTTAATTTGCACAAAAAGTGCCCCCCCCCCAAAAAAAAATTTTGGAAAAAAAAACACACGAGACCGTCTAGTTTAAAAATCGGTGGAATCGTGCGAATATAGCCGAGGATCATCTCCCTAGCTTTTGGGCTATTTAAGAGCAGATTTGATAAATTTAGGGTCCAAAAATGGGTCCTATATTTGCACGAGAAAATGTAGGGATGCCATTGGTAAATTTGGCAGTATGCAGGCTCAGCATTACCGGCAGGCTTCAACCCCATTACGGACACAATCTCGCAAAATGTGGTTTGGCAGCTTTCTATACAAAAACCTCGTTGGCTCGGGGTTTTGTGCGTAAACCTTACCAGTCAGCCGATAACGCTAAATTGACTTCGGCCAAACCGCAAGTCCCATCATAAGAAAAAAGCTAACCGGACCATTTTTTCCAAGAGTGTGTCTCTAATGTAAGGTTCCTCCGACTTGAGTCTATTTCAGTCACTTTCATTTTATTTTCCTTTTATTTTTTTTATTTTTTCTGCATTACGCTTTTTCACTTTTTGTTCTTGCTGGTGGAAACTTTTCACTTTCTTGTCATTAATTTAGCGTTTTCATTCCTGGTAGGTTTTCACAACAGAAGCGCGGGTTTTCATGGCATCGGCGATGAAGTGCTTTATAGCAGATCCAAATTTTGGAGATAATTGCCCGTGTTGCTGGCATTCCATAATATGATTCCCTGAAGGGCGAGTGTGCTGGCGGGGCCGGTTCATGCATAGGTTCGAAGCCTCATAGGTCCGACGCCTCATGAGTCTGATAATTAAGTGGACAAACACTGTTTCGGACTTATGACGTGTCGGACTTATGCGGCGTCGGACCAATGAGGCGGAATAAATAAATTTTATGTCTCATAAGTCCGACGCGTCGTAAGTCCGAAATTTCGGACTTAAAATGATGCTTCGGACTTATGAGTGGACCCCATGCACTGGGCATATTCGATTTTTTTAAAGTCTAGTGCACCAAATGAATACTCTGGATGTAGATTGTGTTTAGTTTAGGTGCATTTAAAGTTTCAGCTCTCAGAGCCTCGCTGGCATGGTAGTATTTTTCATCAGGTGGGTGATCCTTCACTTGTCTCCTTACACAAACAAAAATAATGTGGCACATGATTTGTAGTGCCTGGAGAGTAAGCCACTAGATTTCATCTGTTACCAGGGAAAACACAGTCTTTCTAGGGGAAAAAGTCTGCAAAAAGACAGACTTAATCATGTACGAAATCTTTTGCGCCACCCGTCCAATGCTTTAACAAGTCGTGTATTTTGGTGTAGGACCCTTCGGTTTCCATTACATGTATTCTGTTGTCCTCAAGCGAAGCCATCAGAGGTGACGAGAGCTGCTTTTCAAGTATGGTCGTGGCTGTTATCCCTGCTATTATAACATCATCATTGAGATCACATTAGAAGCACTGTGTTGATTTTCCTAGGTGTCCTCAAAGATCTGCAGCAGTGACTTAATATGTGGGCTGTGATAATAGAGAGCTGATGAATTAACAAAAGGAATGTTGAACTGATTGCCACAAAACTCTTATAGATGAGATGTCGTTTCAAATCTGGCCATCAAATGTACCTTGAAATCAAGAGGATAAAGCACTTACAAAATGCTGTGTACTGCTTGCCAAGTGGCAGATTGCTTTCTGATGTATAGAGTGTGCTTTTCTGTTCCAAAGGTTTCCAAGGGTTTCTTTGTATAATTTCATTTTGGATTAATACAAATCTATAATGTTTACTTTCGATGTTTCTTTCAACATAAAATAATGAGTATGCCATGAGAACAGCTTATCTTACAACGACTTCACCAACTGTACTGATGATCATGATGATGTTTGTTAAACTCTTTGGTTTGTTTTACAATTATTTGGTGATTAGTTGAAGTATTATTTTCACTTCTGTTTCTTTTTTTTGTATTTCTTTTCTTAATTTATTGGTTGATAAAACAACAAAGTTGGGTTTTATATTGTCATTACTGTATTCAATATTTGCATTCATTTGTTGATTGAAGAAAACACCTCTTCAAAATACATGGACATTTCAACCTAATTGCGGCGGGTCGGAATTGGAGGATGCAGCATGCCCCGATCGAACCAGTCTAGGAAAACTGGTATGCTGACAGAATGGTGCGACAGCAGCAGTGTCAACGTTGCTGTGTTGCTCATCGTTTTGTTGGCTGCCCATCAGCTCGTCCTCAATCCTGCCCCTTCACAAGACATCAAGGATTACACACCACAACACTCCAAAATCCCAGCGACCAATGACACATCAGTTTCCCCTCTGCATTTTGGGCAAGCATACTCTCTTTTCTGACATCAAAAAAAATCCTGGTCCTGAAGCAGCATTATCAAGCGAACAACTCCATCAACTAAAGTCTAAAACTACAACGTTACTTCATAAACACATGCGACCAAGCTAATCCAGAATCAGATCGCTTTCTCCGACTTGCTGACATGGCACCTATAATTGCAAAGTTTCCTACATCAACATAGACCCCAATAACCTAGAGCATCAGTTAACTGTAGCACGTCAAATGTTTTCAACAGATGCACCGGTTTCGACGGAGTAAACCATGGAACGGTTGCATAAATTGCAATCAGCATTTCCTGACCTCTTCCGCTTCTTCCAACTGGTCTGTACCATCCCTGTTACATCATCAGCAACAGAAGTTTTCAAAGATGAAAAGAGTAAAGACATAATTATTTACGCGCTACCATGAGCCACAGACGACTAACACATCTATGCGGCCTCGCAATCGAGCGCGACATGACCAGTGTTGGAGTCAAGACCTCAAAGACCGAGACCTCATAGTCCGAGACCGAGACCAAGACCGAGACTTCCCCACCCGAGACCAAGACGCAGACCTCATAGTCCGAGACCGAGACCTTATTAAAAAAAACTCACACATACAGTAACTAGCAAGTTGAGTACAAACATGTGCACATCAATGTAAATTTAACCCCAAAACTCTTCAAAACTTAAAACAAAGAAAAGCTAATGCTGTACCATGCCTTCAAAAATAGCCAGGTACATTTTGGGAAAATGTTGTTAATGGTTTGATGTTCTAATGGTTTGACTAATTCCTGCACTGAGGTATGTGCTGATCGTGGCTCTTTGAACATTTTTAGAGTGCGACAGAACTGAAGTGCAACAAATGCATGTCCGATTGAATCGGCCAAAATACAAGTTTATCTCAGCAAGTTTGTAGTAGTACTGAAGGCTATAGTAATTCTGCAGAATGTCCTCATTGCACTTCAAGAACATCAACTTTGTTAAGTTATCCGCTGATAATCTAGACGTGTGGTCTCATTATGACTCCACCTCCGCTGAAAGGCGTTCCACAGGATCACTGGAGGCAGGGACTTTTAGTGTTCTCAGGGCAAATTACTTTATACAATGTCGGGTATCTGACACATTGTCTGTCCAAAACTGAAAGCTCTCAGAACTCAGCCCGAGATCAATGACATGACAAACAGTCCATGCTACTTACTGAGCGGCGATATGCTAGAGGTAAGCGTGCTCTCCCTGCGGAAATTCTTTTGACATGCACTATGCGTTATGATTCGCCCTGGTAGTGTCGATTCCATGAGCGGTAATTGTTTTCAAACACTTTGGAATATTTAATGGGTCTCGTCAAGGTCTTGATCCGAGACCCTTGTCCGAGACCGAGACATTTGGAGTCGAGACCGAGACCACAACATTCCCGGAGACCTCAAAATCGTCGAGACCTGAAAAAAATGGTCTCGAGAGACCTCCAACACTGGACATGACACAAGAACTACTTCAACATCCCGACAAAATTGTCGATGAGTTTGCCCGATAAGAACGCCGCATTTCATTAATGAAGTAGACTGCAGGAGTCCAGGAGCTTTTTCGGACACTGTAGTTAGATTCCCAGCCCATAATATTCTGAATCAAAGTCACTAACAGTTAGACCATTGCAATAACGTCACATAAAACATGCTATTGTTCTGTAAACCGTTTTGGGGGTCAAAATATGCACGCAACTCCATCATGTTATTGTATGATAAACTTTCCACTGATTGCTCGATCTAGCCCCCCCCCCCCCCCCAAAGGGTCTAGAACCGCGCCTGGTTTTAATAGGGTATAACTGTGCCAGTAAGCAATTTGGTGATTTTGAAGCTCGTCAGTCTGAGGTTTGGCAAGACTGTTTGATGATATCCAGAGACAAGGGAAATCTATAGGTTGCAGACCAGTAAATCGGTCCAAAATTGCCTACGCCGGCGAAGTCACGATTTGCATGCCCTTAAAATCTTCAGTATTTGAGCATGCTGTGGGCCATGAACTTAAGGGGTTTGTAAAAAATATGGTGGAAGCCGTGCACAGGACTGTGACCTTGTAGTTCCGTTCAATTTGAATGAAATCGGGGTCCTAAAGGGCTCTATTTTGCAATGCTATCCTTACAATAATTAAACATCCTCTTAAGTGTAAAATATATACAGTTAGCTGCATCTTTCTACTGGAATTTGATGTCAACATGCCTCCAAAAAAAGGACAAAAACAGTCGGTTTCCTCCGAATCAACCAGCAACAATCCTGAGACGGGCCTAACGGTACATAACGAATCTGGCGATAGCTCACTGATTGATATCTTTCGACGTGAGTTACAAGATCTAAACTCCGGAATCCAACATAAACTGGACCTTGTAATCACCAACCAGCAGTCTCTTCTGACTAGGATGGAAAGCATTGAATCGAGGCACAAAGATCTTGAAAAATCTGCTCCATATGCTACTGAGGCCGTTGAAGAAATGCAACGTGAAAACAAATCCAAAATGGCGTCAATGTCGGCACAACTCGAAGAAGCGAAAACGAAAGCTGTACAACTAGAATCTGCAACTCTTCAACTCGAGCGCCACTCAAGAAGCTACAATCTTCGATTTGGCGGAATCCCGGAAACCCCAAACGAATCACCAGAGTACCCGTACGACAAAATTAAACAGATTCTCTCCGAGAAATGTAATCTCTCACCAGAAATTGAAAGCGCTCATAGGTCTGGACGTCGACCAGGATCTCCCAATGACAAACCGCGTCACATACTGGCGAAATTCATCTACCGACCAGAGCGTCAGGCTGTACTACTCCGGGGTAAAGAAACATTGGCTAAGCATGGTATCTACCTCATCCAAGATCTACCGGCCGCCGATGTCACCAAAAAGTTTGAAAGAGGTGATGTACAAGGCCTACAAGGCGGGCCAGAAGCCAGTTTTTCGTAACGGCGACCTGTACATTAGTGGTCAGAAATATTACCCTCCTCTGCCCATCTCCAGCTCCGGCCCCACTAGGACTGACTAATATGGGTGGAATCACCACTTAGACAATGCAAATTAAATATTACTATTATTATTGTTATCTACAATTGCTTAACGGTTGGTGTAATTTAAGGTTGGTGTGTCCATGCTTGTGGAGTTTTTTGTTATTGGTTGAGTTTGTGTCCTTCTGGCATCATGTTATGTTGTGGGATGCCGCGCGAGAGATTTAGCTGGTAGTAGCATTTTTAATTTTAATTTTTAATTTTTTTCTTTTCTCTTTTTGTGCGGTCTCATTAAATTAATGCGGTACTGAGAGATTGTCAGTACAATTTGGTGATTGATCTATTTGTGGGGTGTTGCCACCCCCCCCCCCTTTTTTTCTTTTCTTCCTCAAGGGCGCGGACACGCCAACTTTAACTTTGATTCATTGGAGCATTGTGGTTGTAATCAACTCCCTAACTTATTGACATCTTATCCTCATTGCCCTCGGACTTCATTAGTCCACGTTGTATGTTGGTCCATGTATTTCGTTATTTCGTTATAAGTTTGATTGTTGTTTGTTGTATTATGCCTATTAAATTTCTCTGTAGTGTTTGCTGTAACCCCGTGAAAAAACAACCAAAATAGTATTTATTGTGATTGTTGTACTCTTTGGACTCACCTGATATGTACTAGTCTCGATCTTATTGATCACTTTAATTTAGCCCAGGATGATGGAAATTGGTTTTGTCCCCAGTTTCTCAGCACTGCCCTCCCATTCAATTGGCTTGATTCTCATGAATTTGATTCAGTGATCACTGACTTGAATTCAAGTACAAATTATTCAATGAGCTTTGAGACCTTGATCGACCTTGATCTTGATTCACTTGAATTACCAATCGATGAAGATCCGGACAACCCTATTACCAGAAATTCGTGCTATTATTCACTTGATAATTTTATTAGTCATTTTAACATGACCCTACAGATAATTTCTCACTTTTGCATCTAAAAATTCGAAGTTTAACTAAACACATTGATCAACTTAAGACTTTTCTCCATCCCTTAAATCATAATTTTTCTGTTATTGGATTGACTGAAACCTGGTTAAACGAAAGATCATGAATGAATCAATGTAATATACCTGGTTATACGTTAATATGCAAAAACAGAGACGCTAGGATTGGTGGTGGGGTCGCAATGTACTTATCCACAGATTTACACTATATTCCCAGATCGGATTTGAATGATATAGGTAATGATTCTTTTGAATGTATATTTGCTGAGATTATTACCTCATGCAATACCAAGAACATAATTATTGGAGTTGTTTACAAAGCCCCGAATGCCAACGCTGAAAATTTCTTAACATGTTCTCAAACCTTATTTAACCAACTTACTAATGCAAATAAACAATGTTTTATTACCGGTGACTTTAATTTAAATCTACTTAGTTCTGACAATAGTAGACAACCGCAAGAATTTCTGGATATAATTTACTCTTCTTCTTACTTACCATTAATCCACAAACCCACTAGGGTAACAACCACATCTGCCACACTCATTGACAACATCTTTTCAAATATCTTACCCCAACCAAAATCTGGAATTATTACCACTGATTTGTCTGATCATTTTCCAATATTTACATCTTTTCCATTTAAACTAAAACGCTTTAACCCCCAGCATATAATGACTCGTGATTATTCAACTGAAAATCTCGCTAACTTTAAACATGAACTGTCCTCATTTTTTTAGTTTAGTTTTAAATGCCAGGGAAGCGAATTCAGCCTTCAACAATTTTATAGATATTTTTAATGGTGGTTTAGACAAACATATAACTTCTAAACCGTATACATCTAAATCATCTAAATTAACTCCTAAGTGCCCTTGGATCACTGTCAGTTTATGCAAATCAATTTGCCACAAGAATAAGCTTTATCGTAGATACATTGCCAGTCCCTCCAATTTTAATCGTTCCAGGTACGTACGCTATAAGAACATACTAACGTTATTCGTATTGCTAAGCACAACTATTATAATAAACAGTTTCAAAAAGTTAAAGGTAATATTAAAAACACATGGAAAATTATCAATAGTGTTATTCATAATAAGCAGCAATCCAAATAAATACCATTCATATTGATGGTGCTAACGTCAATAATCCTCAGTTTATTGCCGACCACTTTCACAATTACTTCATAAATATCGGGAAAAACCTTTCTAGTGTAATTAATTCGAGTGGCTTGAACTTTACTGATTACTTATCAAATTCAAACTCTAACTCTATTTTTTTATCTCCTGTTACAGAAGAAGAAATAGTTGATATTGTAAGTAATTTGCCCAACAAAACAAGTGCCGGCTTTGATCTAATTAGCAGTACATTGATTAAACAAGTGATTCTGGCCATCTCCTGTCCTCTGACCTTCATTATCAACTTTTCTATTTCAACTGGTGTTGTGCCTGAGAAAATGAAGATTGCTAGAATCACTCCCATTTTGAAAAGTGGCAATCCCACAATGGCAAGTAATTATCGACCAATTTCAGTTCTTTCTTCATTTTCTAAGATTATAGAACGTGTTGTTTATAAACGTACCATAGAATTCTTTGACAAACACTGTATAATTTCGGATAATCAATATGGATTTCGAGCACAACATTCCACTACACATGCTATTATTAACTTAATTGACAAAATAACAACTGGTTTAGATGCATCCTTTGCTACTATCGGTATCTTCCTGGACCTGTCCAAGGCCTTCGACACAGTTGATCATGACATCCTTTTATCTAAACTGGAACATTATGGAATCAGAGGAGTTGCCTTGGACTGGTTCAGGAGTTATCTCTCTAACCGTCAGCAATTTGTATCTATCAGTGGAACCCAGTCTACTTATTGTGAAATATCTTGTGGAGTCCCACAGGGTTCTATCTTGGGTCCCCTTTTATTCTCTATATACATTAATGATTTTGATAAATCCTCAGATGTATTTTCTTTTATTTTTTTTGCTGATGACAGTAATTTATTCTATAGCCACAATGATGTAAATGTACTTTTTGATACGACTAATTATGAGTTAAAAAAGTACCTGCCTGGATCAAAGCAAACAAGTTGTCTCTTAATATTAAAAAAAACTAACTATATGTTATTCAGTAATAGGAAGTACTGTCAGCCGTTTCCAATCCGTATCGATGATACTAATATTATAAAAACGGATTGTTTAAAGTTCCTAGGTTTGTATATTGATGACACTCTTTCTTGGAACAAACATATTAATCACATTTCTACTGTTATTTCTAGAAACATAGGTATTATATCCAAGCTAAAATGTACTTTTCCCCAGGATATCTTAATAATGTTGTATAATACCCTTATTGTACCTTATATTACATATGGAATACTTGCATGGGGCAATAGTGGTACTGGTCAAATTAATAGAATCCTCAAATTACAGAAAAAAGGATTACGGATCATTAACAACGTTGGCTTTCATGAGCATAGTAATCCACTTTTTTTTTTATAATTGCAATACTCTTAAAGTTCATGACATTTACTCTCTTCAGCTGGGCTCCTTCATGCATCAACTTAACACTTTACTGTACAGTTTACTCAATTCGATTTGTTCTATGTTTTCAAAAAATAATAATACGCACCTTTATTTTACAAGACAGTTCAATGAATTTCATCGGTCTCACGCACGTACTGCAATCTCTAGGGCAACTGTTAAGCATGAGGGTCCCAAGCTGTGGAGCTCGGTTGATTTTTCCGTAAAAAAGATCTCCAGTCTCTCGCTCTCAAATACAAAAATAAATTATTGGAAAAATATTTAAGTACTTAATTGTTGTTGTTTTTTGGGGTTTTTTTTTCACGGGGTTGCAGCTGCATGTTATTCGAATATTCATGTCTGGTGTTATGTCCTTATGTTTAGTTTGTGTGTGTAACTTGTAATATTTTTGTATGATTGTAACTGGGGATCTCTACTCGACAAGCATTGCTTTTTAGGGATCCCCATCCACATATTTTGTATACATTTAACTCTGATCGTCTTTTTTTATGTGGAAAATAAAGTGAATTGAATTGAATTGAATTAAGGGGTGATTATCTTCCGATGGAAATTTCTCCTAAAAGTCATCAGTTGACTCCCCGTAACTTGAAAATAAAATGAAAGATGATGAAATAAGCTTTAATTTGAGGTGTGTCTCGAACACCTTGGAGAGTTGTGAGTATTTTTCCCGAATTTTCTGAAGTGTGAGCATTTATCATGCATGGTCAATGGAAGTTTATTTACTGGTCTGCAACCATAATTATAGGGTTGTGCAGTACCTGCGCGCGAGTGGTCAAGTGGTGGCGCTATTCAGTAAGACCATTGATGTAAACAACAGTTTTCGCGAAGTTGTGGAAGAAACGGCTGAGCATGGTCACATCCATAGTCCATGTAACTTCGTTGTTCACAAATTTGAGAGTAAAAACATGTAAACAGTGAGTTGTGCTGATGAAGTACATTCCTATGGATATTTTGTCCGACTAACTGATAGTTTCACTTCCGTGGAGGTCGGCACGTACAGTCCCCAAACTTAATTTGACGGCACACCAGTTACACGTGTGTCTTGTGTGTGCACGGGGCGTGTACACGTCACACGCACGTGCTGCACACTGCAGATAGTACAACTACAAGTACAAGACGGGATGCTGACGCCCGTGACGGTTGGAAAGTAGGTCTCATTCTTCGTGCATGTGCGGCCTGCTTCGTATTGAACATCCCAAAAACTGAAGGTAGGCCCATAATTTCCAAACTAGTATTTGTCACTAAACATTGCTAAATAAATGTGGCAGATTCGGGAGTTGGAAAGATTACCAAATCTGTAGCAATGACAATGTTACGCCCCAACTATCGCATCGGTCCCAACTATAGTTGGGCCTGTCCCAACTATAGTTGGGCCTGTCCCAACTATAGTTGGGATGGTCCAAACTGTAAGTTCCACCGTTGGGCTGGCCCATCTATAGACCCGTGAACGTGGCTTGTAAACTACGCCACGTTGTTGTGTCATTTTGAACCTGGCGAAATTGTCCCTCTGACTCCCTGCGTAACACACACTGGATGTTATTTTGCCCATGTAATAAGTACTCACATATGAAGCTGTCTTAAAATCCGTTTGCACGTCAAAACTTGCATTTGACGAAGTTTGAGGAAAATTCTGGGCCCGATTTTCCGGTTTATGAAGTCCTGCTAGCTGCCATTTTCTCCCAAGTGACGCATGCGCATTGCGTTTTATTGTACCGTCCTTCGTATAATTCTTCGGCTGTTTACTGTCACAGCTAAAAGAGACATCGTTTTAGACAAGTTTCAAGTCCTTTCCTCTCTCACCGCACCGCACGCTGGCGCACGTGTGCCCACTTGCGTGAGCGCACACGTACACGTCATGAGCCGAACAGCCAATCGGGTGCGGGGTTGTTTTTTTTCGGGATTGCGACATGAAACAGCCGTCAATCTGTCCAAGCGACTCGTCCGGGGTCATTTGTTAGGGTCACTTGTCGTGTAAAAATGAAATTTCTGTACACGTTCGTATGGGTCTTTACTGATGGGCAAATTTCGTTGAAATTACACAGCCTAAACAATCGGACGGGCAAATTTAGATTTCTAGGTGAGTACTCAACACCCATACGGAATTATGTAGCCGGATCGATTTTCGCTAGGTTCAAAATGACACAACAACGTGGCGTTGTATACAACGCCACGTTCACGGGTCTAGCCCATCTATATAGTTGGGCCATCCGGTGTCCGGTATTTTTGGGTGTCCCAACTATAGTTTACATTGATGTACAACTATAAAACGTTCCCTACAGCTCTGATACACGTCTGACTTTACTGGGGACCACTGAAATTAGCTATTGATGGGGCGAATCTATAGTTGGGCCACCCCAGACTGAGACCGTGAGTGCATAAAAACGCGCAAAATTACTACTGACGTTTTTTTACTCACCATTTGGCTAATTAATGCCCACACAACACATACATCAAAATGCGTTAGTTGCAAGCATGTCACCTGCGAAATTTGAGACCTTAAATCCAATTTTAAGGCAAGTTTTTGGCAGTTCAAAAACCATCCACGTCAATCTCCATGCTCTGGAAATGGGTGTGTGATTCCCAATGTATTCTGGGTAGGTGTAGGAAGAGCCTTGCAGCTTACTTGTTTTTTAATTGATAGCCAAATGAACATAGCGCCCTCTGTTAAAAAATGAAACATACTACATTCACTCAGATCAACAAGAGGGCGCTGTTTTATCTACAAGATGAAAATGTTCTAGCTAGGGAGTTTTTTTGCACAATGCATTGCAGTACACATCAACGTGATGTCTCACGTTTGGATTTCGATAACTCTCTGCAAAATTAGAATTAAAAGCTGAATTTTTGGTGATGCAATGCTCACAACAGCTACTTTGCGAGGCAGAAGTTTCGGGGATTATTGAGGAAACTGTAGTGAGAAAGAAGCTTGCAAATTTGATTCACACTGGTTTTATTATGCAGCACAAACTTTTGCACTATATGGATACCTTAAGTTTTGGGACTCTCGTACACAGTATTGAGAGTCCCAAATTTTCGGACTAGGCCACCCCAATCTTTTTATTTTGCGGTCCCAACTATATTGTACATTGTTGTACAATTATAAAACATTCCCTACTATTCTAATACACATCTGACTTTACTTGGGACCAATGAAATTATCTATGGGTGGGGACCATCTGTAGTTGGGCCACCGCAATATTTTTATTTGGCTGTCCCAACTATAGGTTACATTGATGTACGACTATAAAACATTCCCTACAGCTCTGTTACATGACCGACTTTACTTGGGACCTTTGACATTAGCTATGGGTGGGGCCCATCTATAGTTGGCCGGCCAAAATGTTGCTGGACAATAAAACCCAGCAGCTGGACAACTCATCCAACTAGGCAGTACCACGTGACCGGCCAGCCTTGCGGCATGCATGCACGGCGAATACACGGTGCCAGCGCCGCGGAACATTTTAATCCAACAAGATCTATCAAGCATGAAGCACCCGGCGCAACTCCAGTCCTAACTATAGTTGGGCTGACCCAACTGCCGCACTATAGTTGGGACAGTCCCAACTATAGTTGGGACCGATGCGATAGTTGGGGCGTAACAACAACGTAACCATGCTATACATTTCCTTTTCTGGTCGCACGTAAAATTCCAAATTTTTGAATCGTTACCAAAAAATAGTTACTTGATTTTTAGCCTCCAAAATCACACTTATCAAATCGGATATGTCCTTAAATTTGTGTTAGATAAATGGTTCCACTGACCTTCAAATGGTATTTGTGCGACTTTTCACATTTTTTGGCGCTTCGAGACAGCGACTTTATCAACTCGTTGCCACTTTTGTAATGGGTCATCGCTAGCGGCGCTATGAGTGTGAGAGGTCATTTTGGAATGGCTTTTAAACGAGGTTAAAGTGACCTTTTAACTTAGTTCAAACACGTTAAAAGGTTCAATTAGATGAAAGACAACTGAATTACATTATGTGCTTTTGCAGAGTTGAAATAGATTCGGTGAGTCATGAAATATGCAATTTTGTATTTTTTTTGCGATAAAAATGCAAAATCGGTCGTGAAAATGCCAGTTTTCGACCAAATTTTTGGCGATCGTGAAGTGTAGGGCCCGGTTCCTATAAGGGAACGAACTTACAAACTAAAAGAAGAAACGACTCTAAAACAACCCACAAGTACTCTTACGTTTTTTTTTTACTCGCCTATGGTGTCTCCGTTGACATAATGTTGAATACGAGTAGTCCGAGTAACTTGGACCCAACATATCGCCTTTTTAACATTCGGACATGGTCTGGCGATAGTGGGGTCCTGGCCCCATAAATGTGGCCTATTTACTGGACTACCTCCGTAAACATAGGCCAGACTTCCACGTGTACAAAAACATGTCGCACTTTGTCAAATTTTGATTTTCACATTTAGGCTTAGTTTATTGTAGGTTTTTTTTTTTGCTTTAGAAGCATACTCACCATGCTCACCCTCTTTATAGGCTAATCAGAAAGTGCTGCCTTTTTCAGATGTATAATTTTTGTGAAATTTCATGTTGAAATTTTGATGCGCAAATGTGTGCAAATGAATCTGGAAATTTCACAAAAAATAGACATCTGAAAAATGCAGCACTTTCTGATTAGCCTATAAAGAGGGTGAGTATGCTTCTAAAGCAAAAAAACCCTA
The DNA here is from genome assembly GCA_029964075.1 of Patiria pectinifera. NCBI lineage: Eukaryota > Metazoa > Echinodermata > Asteroidea > Valvatida > Asterinidae > Patiria > Patiria pectinifera. The sequence continues at coordinate 24,635,982 of CM057150.1, read as the reverse complement.
CAAACTAAGCCTAAATGTGAAAATCAAAATTTGGCAAAGTGCGACACGTGTGGATGTGTGGCCAATGTTTACGGAGGTAGTCCAGTAAATAGGCCACATTTATGGGGCTAGTGGGGTCCAAGCTAATGCTGTATGCCGAGCAACACAATTCTGTCATTGACCCAAAAACCCAACATTGCCCAAAAAAACATCAGATTTCACCCTCAAAACGGCCTCCAAATTACTAGATACCTGAGGTACAAGTAGACATCGATAATTAAGATGGTTGTATTGAAGTTTACTTACGATCCGGATGGAAAGTGAAATTTCCCGTTCAATTCCGAGAGCTCCCCTCGCGATTGTGAACACGTTAAATTTCCGATTTGTGTTAATGTTTGAACGACGCGATGTGGTCTTCATTCCCAGTGTACATTCGATGGTTCCCGTATCCCGAGTGCGATTCCGTTACCGAGCGCGTGCGATGCATCGATTATGATAATTAATAGACTTGAAATAAATTCATGAACATGGGAAATACACAGACAAGAGAGATCAAGTTCTGTGAATATAAGCTTGCAAAGATCGTCTTTCTCCATTGATGTTTTCTTAGCATTTTTACGATGTCTATTCTGTCCGGCCTGCATGCAAAGCACTGTACTGCAGTGTGCATGCACGGCGCGCGACTATTGCATTGACTGGTTACCGCATTTTCATCATGCCTTCTTTGGCCCTTAGTGCGCGCCTTGCAGCGGGAACCAGTCACTGCTGCACTTGCACGTACGGGCCCACATGTGCAGCTCAAGTGTGCACATGTACGTGCGTATGTCTGCAACTGGCATGACTGGTGATGGCGCGTTGGCCAGGCAGCTTCGTTGCGTTTTGGCACGGCGCAGGGAGTTTTTGGGTCGGTAATCTTAATCAATCAAGTAATGAACTCAAAGCACGCTTTTAATCAGACCTCAACTGCTAGTACATGTATATTTGGGCGTCATTTTGTTTATATAGTGTAATAACAAAACACTACTGACAGCCGATCTAGTGCAGTCATACACAGCACTAGACCGACACTGAAATCACCAAACACGGTCCACGGTCCAGTGGATATTTCGAGCCCTGGTTAATCCTGTTATTTAGCTTTGTTTTTGGTTAGCTTTATTTTGAATTGGTTTCTATTTTTATACTTTTGATGATAGATCAGATTGCGTTTGAAGCTCAGGCCTTCCTATGATGCTGCATACATGTACAAGTCCCTACGATCCCGGCCAAAATGGTTGGGACACTTCCTGAGCCTGCCACGGTCACCCACTCCCCTGCTCAATGTTGTTTTCACCGGCTGATGGAGCACACACTGCGCAAAGAGAGACAACATTGAACTTGGGCCAGGGGGTTGGGGGCCCAGTGAGATTTGGCCAGGATTGTAGCTGTGCCAGTCCAGGTCCTGTTCTGATGTAGCAGCCTTCTCAGCCCATGACTCCATTCAGGTTTGGTACATGTAACTCAGCCCCATCATGTGTATGTACTTTCTTCAAAGCAGGTAAGTTTTGTTTTGAATTTCTTTTGTTCCTATTCAGTGGGAGATCACCGTGTCCCTTTTTCATGTAGCAACAGGTCTGCTGCAAGTGATTGCCATCAGTTCCTAGCTGAAAACAATACAGGATCCCATTTGGCCCCTACATGAGAAGTAGCATGTAACCTTGGAATAGAAAACAATACTTTGTCAAAGTGGGATTATCACCTCAAAGGAACATAAAATATTGGTGGTTAATGTTTCTATTTACGTGACTGTTACAAATGATGTAGTCCTAAAAAATACTCTGTGTGTTGAATGTAAAAGATATTTAACAGGAGTGCTGGTTTCAATACATGTACATTGTGAAAGCTAGAACTGGAAGGATGCATGATCAACCCCAAGTTTTTTTTGTCAGGATTGGGGCAGTTGGTGTCGCATACTGCTTGGCTTGTTTTTTGAGAATGCAATGATTAAAATATCAATTTAATTAAAATAACCCATAATCATGTCCCTGCAGTTAAGCGAACGAGGGCTTCAAGATTTTGGGAGAATGCTTAGTTGAGAGAGTGTATCTTTCCATGTGAACTTTAGAAATTGCTGTACTCTGCAGCAATGGTTGCTGGATAGTATACATGTAAGCATCTCTTACAACTACATGTATTGAGGCCCTATAGCAGGCTTTTGTGGTTGGATTCTTTCTGTAGTTAAAGCATCCACATGGAAATGTCTACTGAATATACTGATTTAGATATGAAAGATTTAGTATTCTTGCACAGCCATCCTTCTTTTCTGAGGTGTAAAAATGTTAAACACAGTCTACCTTCATAGCAAGTGTACTAGTCTGTTTGCTGTGTCTGTGAGACATATTTCCTCCAATTTTGTCATGTTTGTGCAAGCATGGCCAATAAACGTACAAACACTTACACAAGTGTATATATGTTGTATTAATGAACAATTTTCATTATTATCTATTACTGTTTTAAAATTAATAAAAAAAAATTATAAAAGGGAAAAAACTTTCAAAGAGTTGAACTTTCCTGAGCAAACACGTGTCTAAGATAAGCTCACAAACATACTATACAAGTAACAAGCAGCAGGCCTACCTATTTATCTTTGGATGCTTTATGCTTTGCGGTAGCTTGCTTGGACATTGAACTTGAAGGCCCTGGCTTTTCCTCTTGAGAGTAGTCCAAATCATCATGGACCTTGTCATGGAAATGTTTCTTTTTATGCTGCCTGTAGCCTCTACCTTCATCTCCATCGCCAGAATTTTCTTCATCCAAGAATGATTTTTCTTTTGCTTTTAGAATCTGTATCTTGTACAACTTTTTCTTTGATCGACTACTTACTTCTTTCTTCAGATCTGAACTAATCTGTTGAGCCTCTTCCAAAGCCCATTTTAATTTTCCTTAGAGTCTTACTTTTCTGCTTAGCACTGCCAGAGGTCAGTCAAATACTCCATGCAGTCACCAAAATGATATAACGTTTCACCCAAAATGAAATCGGGATGGAACTCCAAATCACTTTTAATATCTGAATCAAGATCGTCCTTACCGTGGCTCTCTTCTTGAGGGGCAGGTTTAGGGACCGGAATGGAATACACCACCAGTGCTGAGAAACTCCTGAAGTGCAGTTTGCTGCAAACTCTGGTGCGTCTGGGTTAAATCACTAGCTCGGTTGTGCTTCCTTTGCAAGACGAGTTTTGGGTGCTGCTGCCTTTTTGGCTTTACTTGCACTTGGCTCTGCTGCATTTTTCTGACGACACTTTTGGACACGAAGTCAGGGTGTCTTGCGATATTGGGCTTTTTTCTCCTCTGTTAAATTTGAAAGATACTCTTTGACCCTCAAGTTTTCAGATGCTCGATGCAATTTATAGAGTTTTTGGTTCTGTTTGATACGCTGTCGGTACTCTCTCTGGTATTCTGCACGAGACTTCCTTTTTGTTGGAGGTTCCTCCTCCGCTATCTCAAGCTGTTCGTCCAACTTCCTCTTCAATCGAAGATTATAGCGAGGTGCATCAGTCATTTTGTACTCTGTACCTGTTGTATAAATTACCAAAGAAACCAAAGTAGAAATTCAAGATGTATTCAACCCATAAAATCCACCAATTAAAAAGTTGCTATTGCCCATTGTATTTTTGTACAGTTTGGATAAAAGGTGTCACTGTCAATTACAAAAAAAATTTAAGAAATGAAAAATTTAAAACAGTAAAAAATACAACCAAACAAAAAGAAAGAGGTAAAACACTAATATGAAAAAAACAAAAAACAAAAAAATCTTTTTGAGAAACTTAAAAAAAACAAAAAAACATTAACAGGGCCCCAAGGGGTTCCACAAAGCCAAGTTTCCCTGTCAGTGTAAACATCACTTGCCTACATCAAGTAATTTTTAACTTAAACCCACTGCAACTTCGCTCCATGTAATTTTAATTCAATGCGAACTCGCCCCCATACTATTGGATAACAAATGGGGCGAATTTAATACGAACGGGGCGAAGTCGGGGCAAAGTTGTCCACTGTCACTAACGTTATACGAACTCACAGAAAACGAATTTCGAAAATGCAATTTAGCCCCGTCAACTAGTAATATCCTCCCATATGGCCACTACTTGGAATACCAACTCGTAAAACAACAGGATTTGACATTTTCAATCACTGTAACAAATATTCTTCCGTTCGTTACGAAGAACGTTTAGAATGGCTGTCCGCTGAAACCAACGTGAAAAAAACCGAAACTTCAGCCTACGAATTGCAATTGCAACAAATAACAAAAACTCAAACATGGAGAAATGTTTCCTAACTCTGACATATTGAAAAGGGACATAAACCTATGTCCTTTGCTGATTTTTGTATATTTTACACAATTTTCAAGTGTTTCTTACGTTCGTGACTGCGGACACTAAATAATTTGCAAAATATCACGGTGTGTAACTAACGTGAAACACTGATGATTACGAAAAATCGGCAAGGCTATTCTTGAAGTTTTTTCATTTTTTTGATGGACTTTAACTTAAAAAGTGTAAATTATTTGACTTTTTGCAATTTCAAGAGGGACTTCAGATGTTTATTATATTTTTCTTCCGTTCGTTAAACATGGACACGAATCCAAACAACGGTCCGCTACTAAGCCCACAAATCACCCATTGATTATCCATTAAAATCGTCCCTTTTACAATGCCATCTGAACTCTTCTCACAAAAAAATACAGAAAATAAAATCTATTTAACTTGATACAAACCTTTTGGCTGCTCTTTCCCGGATATTTCTCTTGATTGTTAGAAGGAAAGCTGTCATCGACGATGAATTTCTCCATTCGATACAAAGTGGCGCGAAAGCGGCGCGGGGTGGACGCGATGCTTAAAATAGTTGTATATCAAAAAAGAAGTGACTGAGCCTAAAACAATTGACCTTTAGGTCATTCATACAGGGTACCATTTCACGTGTATGACCATAGTTCAGACTGCGTTGATCACCAGTTAAAACATGGGGACGTTTTACGTTCGTTACATAGTGGACACGAAAATTATAGCGATCGATGTGTTGATGTTTTCTCATCCTCTAGGGTAATTGGGATCTTACAGACATTTTACACGATGTTTATTGAGCTTATTTCGAATAAAAGTGGCTTATACAGGTAAGGATGAGGCTTGTAAATGATGATTCTGGCCCTTTTTATCATCGTATGATGCGGTGGACACGATGTGAAACGGACGTTAACGCAGGTTCAGCTGCCATTTTTGGAGCGTGAATTTATTAATTTTTTTGGGTAAAGGGCCGAAATATTACTTCATTATTTTACTCAAATAATATGACCATTATGATAAAATACGTGTGTTATAGGTAAAGTATGTGAGTTGATGCAATTTTGTTCAAGCAATGCCCCATTTTTGGGCGCCATTTTGGAACTAAAATTTACTCTTCAACGTGAATAAAAATGATAAATTTGCACTCACACAAAATTATTTGTCTTTTTTTATCTCTCAAATACATGTACAACTATAATCTCAAGAAAACACTGCTTGAAAATGGTTACATCATCTGAGAAATTAAAGTTCATTTTATGCATCATGAATGTTAGCCAGTATTGTGACCTTACACGTACATTTTAATTAATCTTGCCGGAAAACCTCAAGTGCATTAATTCTGCCTTAGGGCAGGCTTCAAAAATGACTGTTCGCGAAGTCGGCGAAGGTTCGCGAACTAATTTTGATCCCAAGTTAAGAGTAAACATCAAGCTCTCCAGGTTCATTTGCATCACACGACAATGCGCCTTTGCTAATGCTAAAACTATGCTTATATGCTACAGCAGCTGCGTTCGCGAAGTGCGCGAACCTATCGTACCCGGAGTTCTTATCAGAACTTAAAACTACTAAGCGAAAGTACCACTACTTAGCAAAAGTACATCAGCTGAGTGATGGTAGTTATTACTAGTTGTTACCGCAAATCAAAATGATAAAAAAAAATTACAAACATGAAGTTGGCTACTAAATATGCTGTATTATATGTGACTAAAATTTTAAAAAAGATTTAAAAATAAAAAAAAAAGATTTCTAACCCTAAGTTGGCTAATAATATACTAAAAATGTAAAAGAAAATTACTTTTAGCACTATTTCTACTGCCCTAGGAGTGAAGATTTGCTAACTAAAAATGTGACATTCTCTAATGATACAGTTGGATTGGTTTTAGAAACAATCAAAATAGGCATGTGCCTATATATGTTTGTGCCTATTGTTCAATTGAGCAGTTTTCAAAATTCAAATACCAAGTTGGCTAATAATATACTGAAAATGTTAAATAAAATACTATTAAATGTCTCCAGTTGAATGTATTTTTCTTTACAGTTAATACTTAATACTTAAGCAGTTCAAGGGTATTTCTGATGAATCTGGTCGCCTTGCACTATCAACTCGTAAGTTGATATTTCCTGAAGGGACAACATGATGTTGTTGGTGTCCGAAGTCGTCCATGTTTCTGTTGCGACCTCTTCTTCCAAAGTCGGCCACGTCATCATTGAACAGAATTGATACTTTGATGGAGTCACCTTCCGTCTCAAGACCGATGATGTCAACTTTAATTGGGTCCTGTGAAGGTTGCTGGATCTGTTAAACAGTAATATTAAAATTAGAAATACGTAACACATCGAGTTTGCAAAATGCAAGTATAGTTATTGTGTTCTTGGTAAATGATGTAAATAGGTTGGCGAAATTGGGTACTGAGTTGTGATTGGGTAATAAATAGGCTTTATGAAGAAGAGCTTGGCATGTCATTGTGAGTATAGGTGACGTATATCACTGCTTTGTGTGGAGCTCTAGAAACACCATGCAATTATGTATTTTTGGATGACATTCAACAGGCAAGGTATTGGAATGTGCAGAAACATTATCTAAGGATGACAAAGTAACGTTCTGATGTAATTTGTATTTTACGCAATCAAGCACGCATTGTGCAGTATTGAAAATGTTCCAAACACGCATGCTTGTTGGTCAAAATGTGTTCGAAATATGACGGGGCCGATGCGTGTTATGCAAGTTGACACTCAGAATACCGATGCAAGTGGATGGTCTGTAGGAAATGACGTCATATGAACGAAATCTATTGGGCGATCATTAAGTGGGGAATAAGCCCAGTACACTAGTAATTATCTTACCTGGATAACAACACCTTGCACTGTCACCGACTGGCCCCTTTCCTCCTTGATCTGGTCAAAAGCCGTTGGCAGTGCTGGTGGCGGATCTACAAGCATTCCGGCTGCTTGTAGGATTGTGTCCAGGATGGTCAGAGGTGTAGATGGCGTTACCTTTGTTTTAGCGTTAATCAGTATTAAATCCACCTTCTGGCCTTTTGTATAGTTCCTTAAGAGAACAGCTTTCCCAGCTCGAAACTTGGAGTACAGCTCTTTACTGTAGATATAGCCTTTGATGGCTCCTGTTTCGTCAGCGAACATGACTTCGAGTCGTTCTTCCTTCTCTTTGGTTTTGACGACATGGAGCCTTATTGGTTTGGGGTATGGCGATGGTTTGCTTCCATTTAAGATTTTGTTGACTGTCTCCATGATCTGCATATAAAAAAAAATTGAAAAATTGTTCAGGGCAATTCTACGCAAACCATGAGGGGATATTATCAATATTATCAATGAATATGCATATTAAACTGACATTTTGTAAGAGGTATAATATTGTGATACATGTATCTTTCAGCATGTATCTGTAATGGGCACTATAAAAGTTGTCTAAAAGACAAATTAAAATTGAATTGGATTTTTTTTTATATCATGTTGCTACTTAAAGAATGATTCATGTGTTAACTAAGTTATTGCACTTTCAGTTTAAGTTAATACGGACATCATAACAAAGGCATATCCTGTTGATGTAATGCGAGTAACCGGTTTTCTTTTTGTTCTGAGTGCCATGATGTTCTAATGGTACAAACATTTGTTTTTATGGACATGTATTATATTCTTCATATAATCAGACTGCGTTTAATTTTTTTCTATTAAGGCCGACTGTATAAATGAAATAAACAAATAAAAAAGAACAAACATTGTTTTCACAATGAATAATGTTACTAAATATGGATAAGTACAATGTACCTTTGAACACCTACTTTCACCAAACAATTACTTTCGTGAATTTCATGAATGAGTGTTTTTTGGTCATGTCACTCTATGCCATTCGTCAAAGATATAGGCCCTATTTGATAAAATCAATCATTTCGATTGCATTACCTTATCACCACATCAAGGTTATTGAGTGGTCGGGCACAACCCGACCACTCTTTGGATTTGTTCCGATTAATCTTTCTTTCTTTCTTTCTTTTTTTTTTCTTTTTCCGTACAGCACGTTTCCGCGGGTTTTTTCCTAAACGGTTTATGATAGGAACTCGTAACTTTCAATATATCGACCCTCATCCTAAGTGGTGCACATTACTCTGATGTCATCATGACGTATCAGGTGTTAAAGCACAAGCGATTTTCGTTAAAAAAATGACGATCTTCTTACACCTATAACTCTTGAACAAATTGATCAATTATGTTCCAACCTTGTAATCAGATAGACCATTAATCGATAAACATTTTTTGTTGTGTACGTGAATTCGCTTGACCTTTACTTACTTCCGGTTCTATCGGAAGGTTAAAGTTAAGTGAATTCAAAATGAAGAAATTAGCCTGAAATCAAAACAAAGCACAACTTCTTCAGAACGGAAACGGTATGATCATAAAACCTAGTGTGAACTTGAACCATGTTAAAAAGATGTCATAAATGTTGTTACGTCATTATGACATCATCAGATATCAAATTACAAGCAATTTGATGACACGATTTGACAAAATAGTTTGAACTACATGTATCTCTTGAACTAAACAGAGTATCGTGTTCATTTTTTCGTGAGGTTGTAGACGGTGCCTAGAGCAACATTTCTTATTCCCGGGCACAAAACTGCTTGACCTTTACTTCTGGTGTTACCGGAAGTGCAATAGAAATTGAATCTTACTCTAAAGGGAAGAATTTTACTACAGACAAATACATTATGGAAGTATTAAGTGAGTAATGCCAATAGCAAAAACATCATTTTGACGTCATCGCACAAAAGGGCGCCCTCTAGCGGCACATCAAAACAGTTTAATATTTCAAAATGTTAAAACCCTCAATCCAATTTAAAAAAAATTGCCCCAATATATCCCGTGAGCAACCACAAATTAATTTGCAAGGTTTCATAATCATGACGTCATCGACTGGAAGTTACTGTAGGGAGAATTCAACACTGATCATTTTATTTTTAATTTAAATCCATCATATGATCCCTGTCTCATGACTTTGTTTTTTGCCGAATAAAATGACATCTGTTACACTAAATGTTGACCTTTTGCTTCCAAATACTGTGACGTCATCAAACCGGAAGTTAGGTGTTATTATTAAATACACTTAAATTCCATATTCCAATCCGTTATTTCTACTTAATGATAAACAAGTGTCCTCCCTTCTTTTTTGACTGATTACGTCTTCAAACCGGAAATGACTTGTACGTGTGCCTAAATGTTTACTGAAATTTAACATACCCTTAAAGACGTATTCCTTTTGTACAAAATAATTGGTACTGGAAATGTTACAGTCCTTTTTTCGTGTCAAAAACATATTCATAACTTAACTGGACAATATCTAATGAAATAGTTGTCTACCCGACCACTCTGCGTTTGTAACAACAAATCGTGTTTCCTTCAACTAAATTTTCAACAGGTTAGTGCTTGCGCACTGTCTAGCCTTCCTAAAAAATATTAGGAAGTTGTCCCAATATCCGTTAATGTTTTTGATTAACTTCTGCATTGAAGAAACATCGCTATTTCACTTGCCACTTATCAAAACCTTTCGCTGCCCGCGCTCGTGAACATTAATCTCTCAAATAAACCTCAATATATTTTGAGCACGCATGTTTACTGACTTCGCGTTATTATAATGAGACGTCCAAGTGCTGTGAATTATTCAGTACGAACATTAACATTTAACAAAGGCACAGGTTTCGTGACTACCTCATTAACTTGACCACACATGGATGACTAGCTCCGCGAAGTTCGCGAACTGCTCTGCTATTAGCGCCGGACAGATATTTGCGAACATTCGCGAACATTTCGCGAAGTCTTTATTGAAGCCTGCCTTAAGTGGAAGGGGAAAAAGACTTGCTCATCAGTGTTCAGAAAAAAAGAATTTCACTGACACTCGGATCCTTGAGTGCCTACAATGTAACTCTTGCATTATTGAATGAAGTACTTAACCTCTAATCAGCCTCCTATGAGCTCCGTGTGCTACCAAAAGAGGGCGCCCTTTTACCTAGCAACGACATCCCATGGGCGGTACATTTTGCTGGTTGACGCGCACCGTTCCTTGTGTGTGACGCACGTACACCAGGGGATTTGTTCTATGTACACGCAGTGGCAACACACTCCCAACAGTACGTCCTTTGCCGGTGAGGGGGTATTTGTGAACGGAGCGGATAATAAATACTGCATGCTAATGTGGGTCAAGTTCAGTTCAGGTGATCGTGTGGTCATGTGTAACCTCGTTTGCACGTTCACGCTCAGGAAATATAGGTACATGTACATGTAATGTCAAGTATATACATGTACATGTATGTCAGGCAGGTCAGTGATGGTAAGGTCCACTCCAATAAATCCTGGCCATTTTGCTTTTATTTCCTCCGGAGTTATGCTCAGTGCATCTGTCGTAAGCACACAGCCAACCGCATTGTTGCACGAGAACAGGTCGCTTGCCACCCGAAATTGGGTTGGTGTTTGACTCTAAAGCAGAAGCTATTAAACATTTGATCCTCTTGCCTTGAAGTTTGGTACAAAGCGCGACAAGACTTGCAGTTGGCGGTCTCTTGGTAGCTCCTGCCTGCCTCCTCCCACATTATGCAGCCCATCTTGCAGAAGGCTTTCTGAATCAGGTAAAACAAATATCACATATAAATTGGCTAGAAATATGTAATTTGAGCACACAAATACATAGTGTTGCGATTCATAAAAAAAGCCATATTTTTATTTAAAAATGTTGGAGTAACGTGATATTTGATTTTATGAAGTTGAAATGTGTACCCGCCAAGTTAATGACTCCTCACTTATTTTGTTCTAATATTGTAGACAGTTTGGGTAGGGGCCCAATTTCAAGATTGAAAGAAAACACGTTTTACCTGCACCAGTTTCTTGACTTCTGCTGCCTCCTTCTTGAGCTCCGCTGTACTTAACACTCCGTCAGCCGCTTGCTGCAAGAGCTCCCTCACGGTATCTGCCTGCAAACCCGCCCGTGGGAGTAGGGTGTACCTTGGCGATATCGGGAGTAGCAACACATTCCCCTCTTTCGAGCTCCTGACCCTTGAGATCTCCCAGCTTGTACAGCTCAATCATTTGCAGGAAGATTTTGTATTCTTCGTCGTCCAAGAGAGCAAGAAAGAAAATCTCGCAAACATTGTTTTCTTACTGAAATTAAAATCCACAAAATACATTTTTACTTTTTAAAAAAAATATATATAAGCACAAATTACACATTTTATTACACCATCCCCACTACTGTGTACATTATCAGTTCTTAAATGCAGGTATTTTAAAGGCGTTTCTTGGGAGGGGGCACCAGTTTGTGCATAACTGCCTCAAAATAATGTTTTCAACACTGAATGAATAACGTTTTCAACACTGAATGGAACTATTGGATGTACATGTAGTTTATTGGCTTTTTGTTAAATTACGATGATACTTTGTCAAATAACAAATAACTTGAGTTCTTAATCTTGTGGACTTTAAGATCATCATTTTGATATTCATCTTGCATTTGTAGTACAGTATTTTGCTGCCTTGGTGTTCAGTGCCTTAGATGAAATTGCCACTTCAGCCTCTGAATAGATGGGATTGGTGTGCCCTCTGGTACTAATTTGTAAACTTGATCATGGAGATCACAGAATGACATTGCCTTGGCGAGATACTAAATTTGTTAACTGACGCTCTTGTCACTCAGTTTTTGTGTGTAATTTCGTGTTGGAATTCAAATACGCCAACATGAGCAAAGGAACCGGGGAATTACACAAAGAATAGCCTAGATGTCTGAAAAAATGCTGAACTTCTTTTCTCTCGCTATAAGTAAAGAGGGTGAGTGTGCTTCTAACTTTTAAAGCATAAATAAGCTACAAACAAAGTTTAATGAAAACCAATATTCAACAAAGTTCTACATTTTCTTGGGGTACAGCCGTTTTCCCTTGCTCATGTCAGTTGAATTCTAGCTTATTCCTTGGAACTTCCTCCTTGCAGGCTGCATGCCCTCCCAGACTGGCACAGGAACAGGTTTCCGCTGTACATCCCCTTACAAAAAAGTTCTATAGAATTCTATAAGAAAGAATTCTATAGAAATTCTATAAAGCATTCTATAGAATTTTGTCTATAGAAATTTTATAGAGTTTCTTTAGAAGTCTTCTATAAGGTTTTATAGAGATTTTATAGAGATTCTATAGAAAAATGGGCCATAATTCTATACAGCGGTTTACAGAATTTTATAGAAATTATACCTTTTCTATAGAACAATGAACAAAATTCTATAGAAATAAGGCTAGTTTTATTTAGAATATTCTATAGAACTCTATAGAAAATTTGGACTTTTTCTATGAAATATTTTATAGAACTCTATAGAATTTCATAGAGGTTTTCTCCAATTTCTGTAAAAATATTCTATAGAACTCTATAGAAAATTTGGAACTTTTTCTATAAACTATTTTATAGAACTCTATAGAATTTTATTCAGAATTTCTGAATTTTCTATAAAAAATATTATATAGAACTCTATAGAAAATTTGGCACTTTTTCTATGAACTATTTTATAGAACTCTATAGAATTGTATAGAGGTTTCGAATTTCTCTAAAAACGTTTTATAGAATTCTATAGAAAATGTGCAGCTTGTTTTGCAACATTGTATAGACTATAGAACTCAATAAAGTTCTATAGAAGTTTGGCCCTTTTCTATAAGCTTCGCTTAATAGAATTCTTTAGAAATATGATGCATGTAGGTTTTCCTATAGAACATTCAATACAATTCTTGCAGACATTTTTACATTTTCATTGAGAAAAATTTGGTTGAAAATTAATATAGATTTCTGTTAACTTCAAAATGTGATATTACCATGGCGTTACTCTTTATTCTAAATAAAATCAGGAAAACAACCATGACACAATTACAGTTGGACAGACATATTCTGTTCTTTTAAAAAAAAAAATTCTGAATTTACAAATTTGTGCATGTAGGGGATGAGCAGATATCTTTCCAGTGCAGTGTATTAAAATCAAAGGCACCAATAATAAACACAGTCTGTACAGTGTACACGGTTAATGTGGTGAAAAAAATAGCAGAAGTTGGGCTAAAAAAAAAAAAATAAACACATTTTTTATATGAATTGTTTTCCTGAGAGGGATACTATAAATTTGGCAAGAAAGACACATGCATGAAAGACTTGTGACGGTTGTAACAATCCCACGTAATGCATTCCGCGAAATTTAGTATGCGCACGCGCAAAATGGCGGCTGTACGCGCGCGTACACACGTGCCTCATTATCGGATTATGAATATTCATTTATCAAAACGCGAAGTTACTCACCAATTAAACTACCCTATATCAGTGACGACATCGCCCCTGGCGGTTTCTATGCACCCCAGTTGGTAAGGAGGCTTCATCAACATGATAAATATTTTTTTAATTATGAAAATATCAGCTTGCAAAATTGTTTTATGAAAGTTTGAATTTTAGTATGATTTTGCACGAAAATCTTACTTTTTTCTGATATCACATCAACTTTTGGTATTTTTATAAAAACCGGATTTTTTAGGGAATTCTCACTTCTTAAATGTAGTGAACGAGGGTGTACACTTCATTGTTTTCCATACGGGAAAGAAGCTAATATTTTTTTTAATCGTCAAAATTCGTCCTTGAATATCGCATTTTCGGCGACATTTTGACTCAAAAACGCATGTGACTCGCGGTGAGCATCAGGAAATGTACACTGGGAAGTGGCTGAATGAGTACGAAATGCTGAATCTTTCAGGAAATAGAGGATTTTGTGCCTCTATTATGTCTTGTGGAAGTCAAGAAACCTCGGATCTGCCATTCTAAACCACGTACAACGACATGTCATGACTTGCATGCAAACCGATACTCGTGGGAAGAAATTTGACACCGCACGGACCATGCGGTGAAGTCGCCAGGCATCACGGGCACCTTGCAGTCTGCAACAGCGTGCCGGGAGTTGGAGCTCGCGCCCCCACAACACACATCGCTTTTGACTGGTGGTTATACCGTCGCTTTGGAGTCGAGTTTTGAGAGCTATACGGGTAAAAGGGGATTTGGGTCTGTTCAGTCAAATACGAAAACTGATTCAATTGCAAGTTGCCTTTGGAAATTGGAGACTAAGAAGTATAAGTTAACATACAATTCATGTAATTCCAACGGCCATGACGGCAACACTACTATTTTTCCCCTTTTTTATAAATTTAAAGGCCAGAAAAAGGGGGGGGGGGCTCAATGAATTAAGTTTTTGTTGTAGAAGTCGTGTCTAGGCCTACACTAGGCCTACACGATTTTTACCCACAACTTTACAGACAAAACATACAAATAAATTCATGTTTTTGACCAAGTCGTTTTTCACTGGGAAAAAAAGAATAATATTGAATTTTTTTAAAGGTTATAAAGAATGGAAAGAGACCAAAGCAAATAATTGTAAGTGGTCATACATGAGGCCCAAAAAATATCGGCTAGGGTTCTTTTCTCCATGCCAAACTCAAATCTGTCAAATTGTTTCTGATATCTATTATTTATTATGTTGCGTTTTGAAATATTTTAACATTGCTTATTTTTCCTTATATGTGTACATTTTGTTTTTAGCTGTATGGAGATGCTTTGAGTGTCGTCCGGGGACTGTCGTTCCTTCTGATGATGAAGATGCAGACTTCTACAAGGAATCTACAATGCCTGAATCTACAAGATGACATGATGAAGGACACTATGAAGAAAAGAACTATGACCAGCCTTTAAAAAAATTAATTCAAAAATAACCCTTTTATATAATTGAAATATATTTTTAACTGGTTCCTATTGTAATCATAATAAAGACCTTTATAAATTAAAATAAAATGTAAATTTTAACAAACATCTTGGGTCTAGCCTCTTCAAACGCTGGCATTGGAGTTAATTTAAAGATTGTAGTAAGAGTTTAATATTAAATTCCAGTGATTTACTAATAAAAAATTGATTTGTTAATTATTTGCGAATTCTGAGGGTAGGAGATTCATGAACTATGCCCAAAAAGGCAAAATACTCAAACAGGAGAGAGTTTGAAACTGAAAATTGCAATGGTGGACAAAGTTTGGCTTAATGTAAAGAAGGGGAAAATGGCAAATTTTACTTTAAAATGGTAGCAATTAAAATAAAAAGCTTATAATCTAATAATTACTATTTGTACTTCTCAATTGGAATGGATTATCTTGTGATTTAAAAGACCCCCAGCTGCAATAAACAAGATTCTCACGGAACTGGTTAAGCACTCGTCAATCTGCCTATACTTTTGCACGCAGGTAAGTTCCCTATACAATTACACGTAAACATGACATGGAAAGCGTGAAATACGCGAACGAGATGAACCTATCTTTCATTGCAAAAAATATTAGCTCGGTTCTCGCAAAATTGGAAAATTACAATAATTCATGGAGTATTATAATAGCCAAGGGAAAATCGCCAAAAAAATCCGGATTATGAGAGAGAAAGCAGAATTATGGGGTTCATGCGCGTTTTTGCATAGAGACGTCACAAACGCGTGCGTAATGCGTCTTCTCGCGTGGTTTCGGATTACAATTATAATAATTAATGTGCGCATGCTCAGACTAAGTTTCCGCGGGTGTCATATTTCATTAACGTACGTGATCCATGCTTATATTCAGTTTGTAAAACCATGCAGAGAGCTTTGTTGAAAGGCAATGGTATTCAGACACGTTCTAAGAGTCATTCTATCAAGCTGTGACATGCCTGTATATCATTTGCATGTTCATGTGTGTATGTATGGAACAAACTTTATGATAATCTTTTTAAAAGTAATGTCCATTGTAGTTTCCAGAACTGACATCTTGTAGATTAGGACGATGATTCCAACTGCCTGTTAAGGATGCATGCCGCTGCCTCCAATTTGCAGAGCCGGGACAGAAGCAGTCAGACAGTCTGTCTTGCACATGCACATACTGCAGCTCATCTCGGTAGTTTTTGGTAGATCATATCCATGCACAGCGCAAAGGATCATGGAGACAGGTAGATGTAGAATTCTAGATGTATCATTTGAGGAAGTCTGCAGTGGGGAAAATGAATTGTTCATTTTGTAAATGATAATTTTTACAAAAAAGTGTGATGTTAATGAAATTAATGTCCACTAACAAACATGGCCATGATGACCTAAGAATCTTATTCCTCAATGCTGTTCTTATTCAGAATCTTATTCCTCAAACATGTCAAGTCAGCTGATTCTTATTTGTTGATTCGACCCTATTTATATCTATTGATGCACCCCTTAGTTTAGTCATGGAGGAATACTTTCTCCATGGTTTAGGGAGGGAGTTTGGGCAGAAGTAGTCCCACTAACTGGGTCGCTAGAACTCCTTTTTGACATTTGGGATGTTGGTCTGTCGTAGCTAATTACGACAGACCAACATCCCAAATGTCAAAAAGGAGTTATAGCGACCCAGAACATGGGACGGGCAGAATTGACCCATATTAAACAAGCATGACAAGTTACATGTACTTTTGTAGTTCTTACAAATTGATGTTCTCTTGCAACTTTGCTGAGGAAGGAATCTGGTAATCACAAACTGTATAATTACCGTCATGACTGAGACAACAACATTGACAGTTTGTTATTGATATAATGTCACTATTCTATTCTGCAACAATTTAAGGTGGTTTTAAATCAAATCTTCTAACTCACCAGTCACCATTGTTTTCACCCAGACCCTTCACGTCTTCCGTAATTCTAGCAGAGTAGTAGTACAGCACCGTGCAAATCATGATCATCCCGAGATGTAGGCAACATTACACCATGGAGGCACACAGTTAAATCTCCATCAAATGTGTTTGCAAGAACAGTAATTAATTCTTGAAAGTTTCCATAGGCATGCACTTTACTGCCAACATTCATGGTTTGAGCAATTTCGTCTCAAACTTCTTGTACAAACAAGTACAATCATGACAATACATGTATTTTTTGTTTCCAGCAAACCCATTCATCCTTCCCCCCATAGCTCAATGGTCCACTTTGGTCCAACTGACTGAATTCAAATCTGCTACACAGGCAGTTTTTGTTCTGGTACTGACTGGTATGCAAGGTCGTGTGTACATGTACATGCCATGCATGGAACTAAAACATGTTGGGTGAGACTGGTTACCAGCTGAAGGCAAAACAAGTACAGTAGATTCCCGTTAAAGCGCTCTCAAAGGGACCGAGCTGAACCGAGCGTTATAACCGCACAGCGCTGTAACCGACGTACATGTACATGTACAAATACATGTGCACATGTACATGTACTGTATAAAATACATGTATGTACATGTACACACATACACGTACATGCATGTACATGTATGATGAATGTACGGGTCGGACTATACATCATGTAACATGTATTAAAAGCCTGTGATTCTTCTGTTGGACACCTCCATCAAAATCATATTGTTCGTTTCAAAATGGGGAGAATGAATTCTGTTGCCATATACACAAAATAATGAAACATTTCTGTTTATAAAGTCGAATAAAACAGTTGAGAAAATCATGGAATCTACGGAGTTATTTTTAAATTTGAAAATATGAAAGTTTACAAAACATGTATAACCTATAACTGAACAGAAGGATTTTAGTTGAACATTGGAACAATTTTGAGGGCCGAATGTGTCGCTTAACCAATGCAAAAAAAATCTACGAAAAAAAATCTACGAAGTCTTGAACGACCCTGGAGCAGCTTAAAAGACCGACTACGGACTACGGTTGATTTTTTCCTGAGCTGCTTTATACTCGGGCAGCTAGCATTTCATACCGGTATTTTCATCTTCCAACTTCACCAAAAACATCTCAAATTAACTGTTACAACATTAACATGGAAAACTTTAAACATTTAAAATGATTTTACAAACGAATCTGGAAAACGTTATCCCTACTTCTCTCTTGCAGCGATGAATCAGAAAACCGTACAACCTAAGCTTCATGCACACACAACACAATCCCACTGTATGCAAAACGCACACACGTGCTCGTGGCTCGACTGCGCTGGGCGGAAGTTGCGCTATGAGCATGTGGCCTCCATTCCAGGCGCTCATTCATGCAGCAGGAATACAGTGTGGCTGAGAAGTGTAAAGTCGGCCTTACAATATGAGTGTACAAATGTACAACACAGTGTGCAGAAGGCTAGTCACTGACCACGTATAGTTATTGCAATTTGTAAAAGGGTTTTCGTTTTTTTGCTGAAGTCAAACTGCGACACGTATGTATACATGGAACCAGACGGACATGTTACGTTTTTTTCACATCCCGCCCAAAACATGAGATTAATAATCATAAACAATTTGTTGAAAAAAAATCATGGGTTTCTGACAAACTGTTCTAAACTTTCTTGGATCTAAAACTTAATTGGAGACATAAAAAACCATGGGTGGACACAATCATGGAAAGAACTTTCAAGATTAGAGTTTGAAAATAATGCACAAACAACTGAACACTGAGTTGTAGATTGGTCACTGTTTCGGAGGGTGACACAAAAAGTCCGTCACCGTCTGTACCCGGACCCGTTGGATATGCCCTGATCACTACATGCATATCGGCACGTACAGTATGTACATGTACCGTACGTACACCCACTGTGTGTGTGATGGACTGCATTGTACGTACATCTAGCGTGTGCGACCACGTGGCGTTAGTGGGCAGACCGCGCCGCTCCTTGCGGTTTTCATCAAATCTGCGAAGAATCTGACACTCCAAGGTGAATAGCGTTATAACAGGAATCATTTAACATGTTTTATATTGTTCCTGGGTCTTAAAATAGTGAGCGATATATCCCGAAAAGCGTTGTAAACGGGAGCGCTGTAACCGCAGGAATATGTACACAATGAATGGGAACGCAGTCGGGGAAATGAAAAATGAGCGTTATATCGGCAGGAGCGTTATATCAGGGCGCGCTGTAACGGGAATCTACTGTAGCTGTAACCTGACCTTGCTTTTAGCAGGGTGTGGGGCTGGGGGGGGGGGGGTAATTGGATTAGCGTGTAGCCTTCTGTTTATTCTAACTCCTAGTTTATCCAGTGCGTCTGGGGCGAGCTGTATAAGGAGGGGTATCCTGACTTGATGATTTTATTGCTATATAAAGTATGAAATGTAATGTGATGTATGCTCTTTTTGAAGGATTAATTACAATCAAAATGCAGATGGAACTTAAGTTTCTTCTTTCACATTCTAAAACTAAATAATTATTTCTGTATGTGCTTGAATAGTTGTAGTAAAAAGAAAAATTTCCTGCATACGCTATATGTTATATAGCATGGTTCAAGCTATGCAAATCATGAGTACATGATAGTAACTCAAGATCGTGAATACATTACATGTAGCATGAATGATTAACAAACAACCTCATTTCCTCGCTGGAAATGTATTGATGTATAGCTTCTATTTTTCTTTTTAATATTAAATGTTAATCTTGTACTTTTCCATAGAAATATACTTCTCTATAGAATGTATGCTTCTCTATAGAAATTATACTTCTCTATAGAAATTATACTTCTCTATAGAAATTATCCTTGTATAGAAGTACTTCTCTATAGAAATTATACCTTTCTATAGAAATTTGGGGTCTATAGAAAAAAAATTGTTTTAGAAATCTATAGAATTCTATAGAGTAAACAATTTCTATAGATTCCCTCTATAGAAATTCTATAGAGAATTGGCGAACCTGTAGAGTTCTATAGAACTGTATAAAACGTTCTAAAGAATTCTATAGAACATTTTTGTAAGGGTCCTTCTCTTGTTACTCTCTCTCTCTCTCTCTCTCTCTTGCTTTTCTTCTTCGCTTTTCTCACTTCACTTTCACCCAGGACTGTTTTGAAGAAAACTATTGACTCATCAGTGCATGTAGTGAACAATTTCTGCAGAGCTCTTGCTGCACATGAAGTCATGGTGGGAATGGGTGCTATTGATCAGCAAATTTCATCCCTTTTATAATGGCTTCAAATTTTGCTGTTTTACATAATATTGCAAAATTAGAGCTTACCTTGTAGTTTCCTGTTCCTTTTATAGTTCACTGGCATGTGTAATTATTCTTGCTAACAAAGATCCACTTTATTGATTAATGGTACTTACCTTCTGAACAATTGATGTGGCTTCAAAACAACACTGATCTTTACAGTGTAGGGTAGTACCCTATGACCCTGAGTGCCCTGAAATCAGACACCCCCACACCAGACATTACCCCACAAGTCTAAACCCAAGAGCCCTTCCTTAATTTGTGTGCAAGGACACACAGTGAAAAAGCAGCCAAAGATACATGTAGAACACAGCACTATTACTGGGGGGAGGGGGGGGGGCCAGAGACAATGATTTTTGTAAAATTGCCTCAAGGAATTTGGTCAGTGGAACACATGTGGATACAACATGTTCAAAGGAAAAGAAAATCAATAAGGCCAAAAAAAATACTTCTGCTTCCGATTACATGGGATTCGAAAATAGGGTAGGGAAATAATTTTTTTTGTGTATGATTATATGGAGGTGTCTGCGTGTAGTCAAGGGTAAAAGGTAGAAATTCATGGTTTTGGGTGTTTTTTCCTCATTTTTCCCATAAAAAAATTAGGGTAGGGGCTCTCAGAATAGGGTAGGTTGGGAAACCGGAAGCAGAACTATTTTTTTTTTTGGCCTAATAGAAAGGTAATTTGTGGGGCAAAACCTTTATTTTTCATTACTTTCAGCTAATTATATATGCGTAGATTCAAAATTCAAATTTTGTTAGGAATGTCACCTCCAGTGTTAGTGTATGGGGTTACAATATCAATGTGCATTTCATTGTAAAATATGAAATACCAGGTTGCAACTTGTGCATGAGGCGTTCAAAGCATAGCAAATACGGACAATAATGAATAACTCTTTACACTTTTTTTCAAATCCGAATGACATCTAGATGCATAAGTAATTACTGCTATTCAACTGGCTGTGAATGCCTCGTTTGAAATATTATAAGAACCACATTTTCATGTATTTGTCCCAGTCCCACTTCAAAGCGAATGGTTCAATTTCTTCTTCATTGTCATGCTTAACCATGAAAAGAGTGTACCCCTGATTAACCAACCAGCAAACAATTTTACGTTTTCTGAACGTTTTTTGAACGTGCCTCTGTCATTTGAGAACGTTTTGAATAAACGTTTTAAAAACGGCCATTTGTGGACACTTTTGGACATTTTTTAAAGACGTTCTTAGAACGTTTTTGAACGTACAAAACGTATTTAAAACTTAAAACTAGTTACTAAAGATGTCAAAATTACCTACATAAAACGTTTTGTACGTTCAAACAACCAACTGACGTGACATATACGTTCTAAGAACGTTTGTGGAACGTACAAAACGTATTAAAAACATACTACTAGTTATTAAAGACGTACGAGGACCTACATAAAAAGTTTTGGACGTTCAAACAACCCGCCGACGTGCCATAAACGTTGTAAGAACGTTTCTGGAACGTACAAAACCTATTGAAAACTTACTACTATTATTATTGGTCCATCAGCTTTATTCTTGGTTCTCAACTTGAGGTTTCATGGAGTTATAGGACGTACCTGTAGATATTACAAAGCAGTAATTCAGAAAATTATTACTTTTTAAGATGTTAATGTGATGTACATTTAATACAAGAACCATTGAACTCAGAAATGCTCTCATTAAACACATCTGCGAGAAAAGTTCGCTCAATGGCTTAATGTGGAAAACAAAAATTAATAAAATAGGCCCTACAGTATCCCAAGTTTGAGCATTTCTTTGTTTGAAAACAGAGCTGTAACATTCAAGTTTTTCTGCCTGAAATGTCATCACACTTTTATCTCATGAAAAGAATATATATTTTAATACAAATTGTACCTAAATACACTTGAAAATAGCAAAACGAAAATTGGAAAAAGTTTTTAAAATGATACCGAAAAGGTATCCATGAGCAGGAATGAATGTGCTTGACTGGTATTAAATAGAACAACAACTGGAATGCTTGAAAAATCTTTTAAAAAAATTGACGTCATGGAAATGTAAGGTCAAGAAACCAGTCTAGCTCGCTGGTATCCGCTCATAGGTGTGTTATCAATTGCAAACTAAATTAAGCCAAACTATATGGTAAATTGGGGCAGTATAAAAAAAAATGGATTGACGGTCGGCCGACCAGCATTGGAAATTTATACACAAATAGCACTTTTCTTTAAAAAAAAGTCTGCACACCAGGTGCCATGATTGTACAGAATGCTTTAGATTGTACAGAATGCTGTCCGTTAACAGTCCAGTAAGGTATTTTTGTTTATAACATGCTTTTGTATTTTATGTTTGCATATGATGTATATTCCATTTGAACATGCTGTTTAATACCCGTTGGTCATCCTTGTTGTTGTTGTAGTGTGGCTACTGATCATCCTGATCTCCGTCCTTGTTCTCAGATGGATCCTCAGATGGACCTGCTACATCATTTCCAGGTTTCTGCTGTGCAAACGAATCAACAAATACAAAAAGTAAAACAATTTCAAAACAAAAAGGTTCGAAGTTTCCTTCTACAAATCACTCCACGGAACAAGATAAAAACACTGAATTTACAGCCAAACTGCACTAATTACTTGTTTCTTACATGTTCACTTAGGCTTAAAACACACTGTCCAATTGTTGATCATGTAATTTTTTTTAAATGTTGATTGCGAAGTGAATTTTGCTTACCGTAATTTTCGGAATATAAGCCACGCGGCGTATAAGCCGCAGTACGCAAAAATCTGCAAATTAAGATTTGAAGTCGGCGTATAAGCCGCACCGGCGCGGCGTATAAGCCGCACCGACCGCAGTGGTTTCTATTTTGTAGGGCCTCAAAATTCTAGTCAAAATGCTCTGAACCAGTTCCATTTACACTACGAAAGCTATAAAAAGGGCCACAAAAGTTATATCAAATCATTCACAGTTGATACTCTTACAATAATACAACTAGAAATGTGTTTGTGGACAAACCCAAGCTGTTTCGGATATTTGAAATACTCTGTGCACATGACGAACAATCAGTGATGTCACTGTAAATGTCATCTATATAACAGCACATTATAATACATACATGTACATGTCAAGATAGAACCAACTCGAACATTATAGTTCTGTAGATATAGACCTATAAAAGAATAATATGCCCCTTTAAGGGACGTCATATGACATTTGATGATGACGTCACTTCAATTTTCATATATAAACCATCCCTGTGAATGTGCATACCAAGTTTTAATCCAATTGGACTTTCGAAGTTATAGCGATTTGAAGAAATGCTCATTTAATGTCACGTCACGTGACACATGATGACGTCATCGTTATGAACTCACTGGGGACCACCTAAGGCTGCTGGTCTTACTAGTGTCTGTCAAGTGTAAAGTCAATCTGACATACATGTATGGAAGTGAAAAAGTGTATCAGTTTGAAGAAAAATGTGTACAAAACCAATAAGGAAACAATGCATCTTTAATGTGACGTAACCTGACACCTCATGACGTCATGATGACGACTTTCTTCTAAGACCATCTGTGGGTGGTAGTCTTAGTGTGTTCTAAGTCTAACATTGATCGCATTTACGAAAGTGCCAAAGTAGAGTGTTTTAAAACGTGTACAAACCCTATGGGGAAAATGCATATTTAATGTAACGTAACCTGAAACCTGATGACGTCACGATGACGACTTTCTTCTATGACCATCTATGAGTAGTGGTCCAAGTGTGTACCAAGTATAAGGTCGATCGAATTTACGAAAGTGCCAAAGTGGAGCGTTTTAAAACATGTACAAAACCAGAGGGGAAAATGTGCATCTTTATTGTGAAGTAACATGACACCTGATGACGTCACGATCATGAATTTCTTCTAGGACCATCTGTGGGAGATGGTCTAAGTGTGTACTAAGTGTAACGTTGATCGGATGTACGAAAGTGCCGAAATGGAGCGTTTTAAAATGTGTACATTAACCCTATGGGGAAAGTGTATCTTTAATGTGACGTAATCTGACATCTGATGACGTCATGGTCACGAATTTCGTCTAGGACCATCTATGGGTGGTGGTCTAAATATGAATTAAGTTTAAAGTCGAACAGATTTACGAAGATGCCAAACTGGAGTGTTTTAAAACGTGTACAAAACCTAAGGGGAAAATGTGCATCTTTAATGTGAAGTAACGTGACACCTGGTGACGTCATGATCACGAATTTCTTCTAGGACCATCTGTGGGTGGTGGTGTAAGTGTGTATCAAGTGTAACGTCGATCAGATTTACGAAAGTGCCGAAATGGAGCGTTTTAAAACGTGTACAAACCCAATGGGGAAAATAAATCTTTAATGTGACGTAACCTGACACCTGATGACGTCACAATCGTGAATTTCGTTAAGGACCATCTGTGGGTGGTGGTCTAAAGTATGAATTAAGTCTGAAGCCCATCAGATGTATGACGGTGCCTAAAGTGGAGTGTTTTAAAACGTGTACAAAGCATATGGGGAAAAATGCATCTTTAATGTGACGTAATCCGACACCTGATGACGTAACGATCACGACTTTCTTCTAGGACCATCTGTGGGTGGTGGTCTAAGTATGAAATAAGTTTAAAGTCGATCAGACTTACGAAGATGCCAAACTGGAGGGTTTTAAAACGTGTACAAAATAAATGGAGGAAAATGCTTCTTTAAAGTGATGTAACTTGACACCTGATGACTGTACGATCACGAATTTCTTCTAGGAGCATCTGTTGGTGGTGATTTTAGTATGTACTAAGTCTGAAGTTGATCAGATTTACAAAAGTGCCCAAAGTGGAGTGTTTTAAAACGTGTACAAAACATATGGGGAAAAATGCATCTTTAATGTGACGTAACCCGACACCTGATGACGTCACTATCACAAATTTCTTCTAGACACATCTTAGGGTGGTGGTCTAAGTATGTACCAAGTCTCATGCCGATCGGGTTTACGAAAGTGCCAAAGTGGCATGGTAGAAGAAAAACGTGTACAAACCCTATGGAGAAAAGTGGAAAAATAAGAAGAAAAAAAAAAAACTAGAGATGTGTTTGTGGACAAACACAAGCTGTTTCGGATATTCGAAATATTCTGTGCACGCGATGAACAATCAGTGACGTCACTAAAAATGTCATCTATAAATGCACATTATACATAAATGTCAAGTTATTTCCAAATCGAACATATAGGTCTGTAAATATAGGCCTATAAAGAACAAAATGCCCCTTTAAGGGACGTCACATGACATTTGATGATGACATCACATGAATTTTCATCTATAACCCATCTCGGCATTGGTACGATCACGAATTTCTTCTAGGACCACCTGTGGGTGGTAGTCTAAGTGTGTACCAGGTCTAACGTCGATCGCATAATTTACAAAAGTGCCAAAGTAGAGTGTTTTAAAACGTATACAAACCCTATGGGGAAAAATGCATCTTTAATGTGATGTAACCCAACACCTGATGACGGCACGATCGCGCATTTCTTCTAGGACCATCTGTGGGAGGTGGTCTAAGTATGTATCAAGACTGAGATCGATCGGATTTACGAAGGTGCCAAAGTGGAGTGTTTTAAAACGTGTACACATCATATGGGGAAAAAACGCATCTTTAATGTGACGTAACCCAACACCTGATGACGCCACGATCACTAATTTCTTCTTGGACCATCTGCGGGTGGTGGTCGAAGTATGTATTAAGCCTGACGTCGATCGCATTTATGAAGGTGCCAAGGTGAAGTGTTTTATAACGTGTACAAAACATATGGGGAAAATGTGCATCTTTAATGTGAAGTAACGTGACACCTGATGACGTCACGATCACGAATTTCTTCAAGGACCATCTGTGGGTGATGGTCTGAGTGTGTACCAAGTGTAACGTTGATCGGATTTACGAAAGTGCCGAAATGGAGCGTTTTAATACATGTACAAACCCTATGGGGAAAAATGCATCTTTAATGTGACGTAACCCGACACTTGATGACGTCACGATCACGAATTTCGTCTAGAACCATCTGTGGGTGGTGGTCTAAGTATGAATTAAGTTTAAAGTCGATCGGATTTACAAAGATGCCAAACTGGAGTGTTTTAAAACGTGTACAAAACATATGGGGAAAAATGCATCTTTAATGTGACGTAACCTGACACCTGATGACGTCACGATCACAAATTTCTTCTAGGACCATCTGTGGGTGGTGGTCTAAGTATGTACCAAGTCTGAAATCAATCGGATTTAAAAAAGTGGCAAAGTGGACTGGTAGAAGAAACGTGTGTTAAACCTATGGAGAAAAAGTCTGAAAAAGGAGAAGAAAAAAAAAAAAAAACTAGAGATCTATGTCTGTTTGCAACAGAACATAGGGCTTTTCCGCATTATGATTTTTTTTTTATCAATAATATGCCCTGAATATGCATGAACATAAAATCTGTCAAAGTTAGCTGAAAAATCAGCTAAAACGGTCACTGTGGACAGGATTTCACCTCGGCAATACGATGTATGTGCGTGTGTACAAGGTGTTTGCTTGGACAAAGAGTGATCTAAATAAATTACTGGCAAAGAGTCGAAAACGCACTTTGAAAATCGACAATTATTTTTAAATTTTTGATGACGTCATCGTGACGTCATTTCGAACTTTGCATACTAGTATGATTAACTACCTACCCCCAAGTTTCATGACAATTGACCTTTCCTTATTAGAGTTTTGAAAATGGGATTTTTATTCCGTCAATATGACGTTACCAATTTTTCAAGTTTTGTACGAATAGCTATTACATAACAGACCAAATGCAAAAAAGAATTTTGCATTTTGCATGTTGCATTCGGGAGATATGGCTAAAAGGTCAAAATAATAAATATTCATATAAAATCTCAGGATGACGTCATCATGACGTCACCTCATTTTTAATCTATAACACTTCCTGGTATAGCCACATACCAAGTTTCAACCCAATCGGACTTACATTTCTGTAGATATAAGACTTCACAATATGTACGTAAATGTTCAAAAATCAATAAAAAAAATAGGTGATGACGTCATCGTGACGTCATAGTCTTGGCATAATTTTTGTATCAGGGTCTTCCTTGGCTGTAACTTTGATGACGATTCCAGATCGCCAAGTTATAAAAATGGTGGCTTGAAAACGTGTACAAAGTCAATGGGTTAAAAATCCCACAGCAGAAAAACTGCACCTTTAAATACGTGATTTGCCTTTAAACTGAAACATTTTTATAAAATATTACTTGATATTCTGACTCTTGGGAATATTTTCAATCAAATGGTTAACGTAAAAAAATACGATTTCTTTTTCCTTCTCATAGTAATTCTACGGAAGCTTAAAGTGACCATTCGAGTTTCCACGTTTCTTTGATGATTTATCTCGAAAGATGGATTACTAAGATATTTATGACGTGTTTCCCTGATATCGTGTCTTGGAAAGACGTCTTTCCCTGATATGGTATCTCGGAAAGACGTCTTTTCCTGATATCGTATCTCGGAAAGACGTCTTTCCCTGATATGGTATCTCGGAAAGACGGCTTTCACTGATATTGCATTTCGGAAGGACATCTTTTCCTGATATAACATCTCGGAAAGACGTCTTTCTCTTATATCATCTCGGAAAGACGCCTTCCTTGATATCGTATCTCTGAAATACGTCTTTCCCTAATATAACATCTCGTAAATACTGCTTTCTCTGATATCATCTCAGAAAGACGTCTTTCCTTGATATGGTATCCCGGAAAGACGCCTTTCCCTGGCGGAAAGACGCCTTTCTCTCATCTTATCTCAGAAAGACGTTTCCCTGATATTGTATCTCGGAAAGACGTCTTTCATCTCGGAAAGACGTTCTTTCTCTAATATCTTATCTTGAAAAGACGTTTTCACCTGATATAACATCTTAAGACGTCTTTCTCTCATTTATCATCTCGGAAAGACGTCTATCCTTGATATCGTATATCGGAAAGACGTCTTTCTGAGAAACGATATCAGGGAATGACGTCTTTCCGAGATACGATATCAAGGAAAGACGTCTTTCCGAGATACGATATCAGGGAAAGACGTCTTTCTGAGATACGATTTCTGGGAAAGATGTCATTCCGTGATGTGATATTGGGCAAAGACATCTTTCTGAGATACGAATTCCGGGAAAGACGTTTTTCCGAGATGCGATATCACGAAAAGACATGTTTTTATCTCAGTATTCCGTCGTTCCGAGAAAAATTATCTCGGAAACTTGGAAACTCGGATGGTCACTTTAAGCTTCCGTATAATTTTCAGCCGAAGTTCAGAACTACTCAGTAAGATATATCAGTGTTGTATAGGAAAAGACTTGTGGAAAAAGCTGTGTACAAAGTCTATGAGAAAAATTAATTATTCATGAATCCATAATAAATCACTTGAAGATGACGTCATCATGATGTCGTAGTCTTGGCATAATTTTTGTATGAGGATCTTCCTTGGCTGTAACTTTGATGACGATTCCAGATCGCCAAGTTATGAAAATGGTGGCTTAAAAAAGGGGAAAAGTCAATAGGTTAAAAATCCCACAGCAGAAAAACTGCACCTTTAAATGCGTGATTTTCCTTTAAACTGAAACATTTTTATAAAATATTACTTGCTATTCTAACTCTTGGGAATATTTTCAATCAAATGACAGGCGTAAAAAAATACGATTTCTTTTTCCTTCTCATAGTAATTCTCAGCCGAAGTTCAGAACTACTCAGTAAGATATATCAGTTTGTATATGGAAAGACTTGTGGAGAAAGCTGTGTACAATGTCTATGAGAAAAATTAATTATTCATAAATCCATAATAAATCACTTGATGACGTCACCATGACGTCACTCTTCGGGACACATCTTGGCTATAGGGACTATGCTTATGCCAACTTTCAATGATATCTGACAAAGATTAATGCCAAAAGTGCTATAATACGTCACTGTCTATGCGCATGCATGAACATAAAATCTGTCAAAGTTAGCCGAAAATCGGCTAAAACGGTCACTGTGGACAGGATTTGACCTCAGCAACACGTGTGCTGCAGGCTGACTGACATACGATGTATGTGCCTATGTACAACGTACGTGCATGTACATGTACATGTACATTGTGGACGTCCTGTCCTGTGCATGTTTTGAAGCAGAGGTATTGTCAAGGTGAAGTTTTAAGCGTGCGCAGGGTATGTTCGAGTTCGCTTATCGCCTCGAAACTTTGAAATGTTTTAGACCTACCCTTCAATCAACAATTAAAGTAAAAACAAATATAAAAACTGCCATGGTTGATTTTTCAGGAATTTTCAAATGAAAAAGGGTCTTTTCATTATAACTTCTGGTCTGATGACGTCATTCGCCTAAAAAATCGCACACGTCTTAAGGTGGTCAAGGTCATTATATACACCAATATTTAGGCGATTCCGACAAACTTCGCTACAGACATCTATTCAAAATACATTTTTGCTGATTTTCAACCTGTCGCTAGAGGGCGCTTGAAGATTGCATGACGTCATTGGTAGATGATTTGAAGAATACTATTGGCCAAGAGACTAACACCGTTGAAAGCAAGTTCATTTCTATTACCACTTTCAAATAATAAGCCACTTCCGGTTTGGGCCTTTTTCGACCGGAAGCAAGGGTCACGTGATTTCACGCACACTGAAAGAAATAAAGACCTTGACCTACTCTACCACTTGCCGGCAACAGAATGCTGCGGACGCGTACTGTTGATTTCTTATGCATTTTTAAATATTAAAAGTGTCACAATTTAATTGCCTATAAATAAACACCTGATGACGTCATCATGACGTCATCATTACACAATGTTGTTTGAATTAGGGTCTTTGCTTTAACAAAGTTTGGTGTAAATGAATTACTGGCAAACAGTCGAAAATGTCCTTTGAAAACCGACAATTTTTTTTTAAATTTTGTGTACAAAGTCTATGGGAAAAATTAAATATTCAAAATCTATAATAAATTAGTCGATGACGTCATCATGACGTCACTCTTCGGGGCACATCTCTGCTATAAGGACTATGACTATGCTAACTTTGAATGACGTATGACAAAGATAAATGTCAAAAGTGGCGTGTAGAAAAAACGTGTACAAAGTCTATGGGATTTAGGCGACAAAAAGAAGAAGAAGAAGAAGAAGAAGAAGAAGAAAGAAAAAAAATGAGAACAAAAAGAAAGGCTTTTCCGCTTTTTGCGGAAAAGCCAAAAAAAATCTTAACGAAAACAAGAGCTGTTTCGGTGTGTTACCGAAACAGCTAAAAATAAAAAAAAAAAAAAAATCTTAACGAAAACAAGAGCTGTTTCGGTGTGTACACCGAAACAGCTAAACAAATATGGAAATTGATGATGAGAAATTAACGCCGGGAATTACTGCCGGCTGCCCCGTCCGGTCCCCGGCCTTAAACGTTAGCGCATGGCCCAGCAGCTAGCGCCGGCAAATGTAACATTTTCCTCCAGCACTTGAGATATATGTAACCCACCGTGTGTCGTCTGACTGCTGACTGGAGGCTACAAATGCTGCTTTGTGGCAACAGATGCTGATTTGTTTCGTCCTAAGAATAAACAGGTCCGTTTTTACAACAAAACGTATCAAATTGTTGTGATTACTAACGTCAAAATTCAAGTTGCGATCGTAACTTCCTTCGAAAAATAGTCAACACGATGCTGAAAATTTTGTGGACGAATCCATTCATTTCGTAAGAGGTGATTTTTAGCCCCTGCTTTGAGTTTTACATCGTTTCTTGAATACATTTCAAGAAAAAAAATTATATTGTGACATTGAACAACTGATTATTGAATAGAGAAATATTTGGAACTCCATAAAAAGTATTAGTTATCTTTTTTTCTGTTTTTAAACAGCAGAAATATTGGTAATTATTGTTCCCAAGAAAGTACACCCCTTTATTACAACAAATGGTTTGGTCCATGGGAAAGGCATGCAGCATATAGCATGCATGCAACACTGCACTAGAATCATGTACTGCAGGTTGTCGAATGTCGATGTCAAAGAGACAGCTTTCGCTAGCCGTACTTTTTACCGCTCAGTACCTTTTCGTTGGACGTGCTTTCGGTTTGTTAATGACTTTCTTAATTGATGATTCATTTCAGCAACAGATCTTTCCTTATACCAGTACATTAAATATACATTTGAATATCATTTTTATTCTTCACGGCTCGGCGTATAAGCCGCCCTGTGTATAAGCCGCAGTAAACATTTTCATGGGCAAATTCAATGTATAAGCCGCGGCTTACATTCCGAAAATTACGGTAGGTGTGGTTAACAGAAACTGATGCTTGTTTACAAAGGTTCCCAGCGGAAACAAAACATTGGAAGCTCATATGTCATTTAAAACAGGTCACGAATTCTTTAAGCATCAAATTGGAATTTGTAACATGCCACAAATGTATACCAAAAGATAATTTCCACTCAGAACCATAATCCCTACTAACTTATTAAATTGAAAAGCATTAGCGAGTTGATAATTCTTTGTAACATGTCAAACCACATGTACAAACACCGTTTTCATGTAAGTTTGTAACTCATTCTTCTTCATACAGCACATCCATATACAAAGAAATTGAATAACAAAGGAAAACTTAAAAGAAAGCTTATTGAAAAAAACCTCAAGTTTGCAGACATCAACTTACATGTACTTTGTAATTCTTTCCGCCTGGAAGGTTTGGAGTTCTTTTCAGATATTCTCCCGAGCGCTTTCTCAATCTCGACCTCCTTAGAGTTTGGGTGATTCCTCATGCATGCCTCTGGGGGAAAAAAAAAATAAAGGGTCCAATGGGTAATTAACTCAGCATTTGACAGTAGGTGTATTTTCTGCTCCATTTATATCTGATGCATTACCATAGATTACAATGAAATGATAATTGGACTACCACTTGCGAATATCTAATTTTAGTTGCAGTAAAAAGCAGAAATATAACTTCAGGGGCAGGTTTAACATTTTTCAGTCTTTCCAACATAACCATAATATTTCATATCAGATTCCGTGAAATTGCAGGTTACAGAGATTCCAAATAAACAGGAAACCTCATTGCCAATCACCATCTTTACCCGACCGTATACTTACTCATTATCACTAGGAAAAAAGAACCATCCTTCAGACTCAGCTTTCCTTTGCGTCCTAGAAGACTGAACGACGACCAGAGTCGGTTAGTCCCTATCTTTCGAAGAACTCGATGCACAGACTGGTTGACGTCGTGTCCCCCCAATAGGCTCAAGTAGCGTATCTGAAAGATGAAACACAAATGTGTTGTAACATCCTGTCCAGGATACTGTAATTTTATTGGTCTACAACAGTCCATGAAACAAATGTACTTTCACAAGCCCTTTATTTCAGCTACCTCATGTACAGAGCCTGAATATGCAACAGTCATTGTGTACATGCATCATGCATACTTTTATAAAACAAACTCTTGCATCACTGTTGACTGCTTGATGTTCATGATGGGTACATGTTTATTTCTCAATGTGTCTTTACCACAGGTTATGAAATATGAAACGGCTGGGATTCAAACTTTGTGTATTCTTTTTTCTTCAGTTTTCATCTTTAAAAAAAATAAAAATTATTGAGCATTTGCAAAGAGGCCAATTAGGACAGAAAACTTGTTTGCGAAAAAAATGCAGTGGCAGATCCAAGAAGGGTGGGCGCATAATTTGTTATGCTGTTATTGATTGGCATCACATTTACTTCAGAAAAAAATAATAATAAAAAGAGGAATATTACGGTTGGGGATGCAGTCTTCAATTCCTGCAAAATTCACTACTGACATGATTCTTGACTTGAAGCTACATACATCTTTTCAATGCTGACTTGTGAAGTATCGTGCAAGTGCTGCACGGAACTGTTCTCCATCCTCGACAATATTCTGTGCATGTCAGCTTGATGCTCAAATGGATCATCATCTTGTGGCTCATCTCTGATGTGCATGTCTTCATTCTCTTGCTTCCACGTTTCACAGAAGTTATGCAGGACAATGCATGCTGAAACTAAAACATGAATGTTCTTCGCATGAGAGTCATTGCGCTTCATGATACAGCGCCATCACCCCTTCAGCCGACCAAATGCATGCTCGACCAAAATGCGTGTTCGGCTGAGGGTACATTGAAGCGAAGTTCTTCGGCAGTTGCTTGTCCTTCTGGGAAGGGTTTCATCAAGAATGGTGACAAAGTATAGGCGGAATCTCCAAGAATAACGATGGGTATATCTTGGCCCTCAATTGCTCTTGTGAGCCTTGGATAAAACGTGCCATTCACAAGTTTCAAGTGCAGTTTTGAGGACTGAAATACCCACGAGTCATGACACTTTCCAGGCTGTCCTACATCAAAGTCCATAAATTTGAAGTTGTGGTCTACAAGGCCTTGAAGTAACACGCTGTACCAACCCTTTCGATTAAAGTAATCTGTGTGGTACTGATCAGGTGCAATGATGGGAATGTGGGTGCCATCAATTGCTCCTCCACACATCAG
Organism: Patiria pectinifera; assembly: GCA_029964075.1. Classification (NCBI taxonomy): domain Eukaryota; kingdom Metazoa; phylum Echinodermata; class Asteroidea; order Valvatida; family Asterinidae; genus Patiria; species Patiria pectinifera. The sequence goes on along the minus strand of CM057150.1, from coordinate 24,602,212 downwards.
GAAGCCATATTTCGTCTCGAACACATTTATATCCGGTTGACAGCCTCACCTTTAGGTCTCTTGACATACAGTTTCTTTAAGTGGCTGTTCAAAGCATTGCACACATCCCAAAATCCATCATATGCAGTTGTCCGTCCAACACCAAACAAGTTGCTGATGGTGCGGAATGACTCCCCAGTTGCCAAACGGTACAAGGTTAGTGCTGGAAGCTTGACAACACATACCGGTTGCCTCATTCTTGAAACCTGCCTGACAAGATGAGGATGCAGCTGGTTGCATAGCAGTTGGAAGGCTGCCCTTGTCATTCGGAAGTTCTCGTACCACTGCTGGTCAGTAAACTGGATGAGGGCATCCACTTCCCACCACTGGCTGCTCCGTTCTCTCCTCCAAATAGTTACGGAAGAAACTATACATGGCAGACACTGTTTAAAAAAAAAGTAAAATAATTAAATAAAAAGATGTTAAGAAGTTATTATTTTCAGCTACCCCCCCCCCCTGTACATCCCAACAAATCCACATAAGGGTTAGAACACAAAACATGCAAGTTGTACAAGAACTGTATTTTTTAATACCCCCACTTTCAAACCTTATGGATCTCATCTAAATTAAAATTAATCAGTTTTTCCTAAGAATTTGTTATGTTAACATAATTTTTTCCACGTTAAAATCACGATTTCGAATCAGAATTTCACTTTTGGGTGGTTATAATAAGCTGTAAGAAGGCAAATATGGTTGGGTATTAAAATTAAATCTTAACCGTTTTACTTTTCAACAATTGTTTTGTCCGATTATTCTTGCATAATTTTTTTCCCGAAATTAGTGCAGTGATAATTAGTACAAGAAGTCGTATGCGACGGACCACATCATTGTAGTACAGCTACAGGCATTAATGTACTTTACATGCCCTTTAAAACCATTTAAAAATCCTTTTCAAAGTATTGTAAAACAAGGGAAGACTTCTCTTACATAAGCTCGTCAAAATAACTGCGAAGTTCAGCATGGACCCCGCACGTTCGTTGTCCAAAACTTGTCGATGCCATTGCAGTCGGCGCCTGAATCTCTCTGTCGAGCGATTCCCAACGCCATCACAGTTTTGTTGGGCGTTACTTGACACTTGTGGATCATCAGCCACGAGAATTGTGCTTACGATCATATCTATGAAATCCTCCATCTTGTTGATCGATGCACAGATCAAATAATCGAAGGATTAGAGCGACAAGGCAGTAGAAAATACGACTCAAAACGAAAGACCACAGCACACGGACACAGCTAGCGCATAATATGGCGCGCCGGGGTCATGCATTTTTACCCCTGGACGCCGAGACGGAAATCACGTGGTCAAAATGCCTGCTTTACCGTGGTTTTACATTGCAGCGGCCGTCCGCACTGGACTTTTCAGCGACGTAAAACTGACCGCGTAACTTCTCCGCGACCCAGTTGGCCCTGTAGATCTTCCGCTGCGGTGGGTTAAACTGTCAACCGACGATCGACACTTGACAATTTGCAGCGTTTACCGGCTGTCCGCACTGGACTTAATTTGGTCAAATTCCTTACAATCTCCGTAGGTTTTACAAAAATAAGTCCAATCCGAACGCGGCTTAAATTGTACATCTAAATTGTACATGTACATGATCTAATCTAAGCTAGATAATGAGGATAAAATATTTTCTAAACCTAGAGATGATTAAATGGTATTAATTAAAGACCAAATAATAAGAAAAGGTAAATAATACACAACGTCCGCTACACTCTTGATTGCCTAGATGAGATGCATGTATTTGTAATTGAAGATTATCAAAGAGTGCCCAAGTTCCTTTTTATTATGGTATTGCATACAGTTTTTCTTAATAAACTAGACAGATTTCAAAGTTTTGACGCACTTATTGTAAAAAGTAGCTCCAATGAAATTTCTCTTGAGCACACCTGTATTATGTCTACAACGTACATGTATCAAAAATGCATCTGAAATAAAGTGCCTGAGTTCTTTTCACTAGATTATGGCATACAGTTTTTCTTCATACGGATTTGGAAGTTTTGATGCACTTGTAAAAAGTTTCTGCAATGAAAATTTATCTTGAGCACACGTACATAATGCTTCTAAAATACATACTGTACATAATACTTGCCCTTACCGAACATGACTGCTGTCCAACAGCAGTCCAATAGCAGTTTCATAGCATTCCGCATAGCATGTGAATGCTATGAATGAATGCTTTCTCCAATAGCATTCTCATATAGCATTCATTGAGGTATAGCAGTCCGATAGCAGTCCGATAGCATGTCAGGAAGCAGAATTATTTAAATGAGCTATAGCATGCGCATGCTATTAGTAGGCAGATCACTTTGCTGGCACTCTTTCAATGCTTTATTTGGGTTGTCAAGGCTTGTTCAAGATCCTTTCAAGATCCTTTCCCTTATGTTTGTCTTTCAAATGGTCTACATCTTCTGGGGAGTTGCACAGGATGCCGCAAACCTTCAAAGCGTTTCCAGTATTTTCCGCTGCTTGTTTTGTGAGTAAGCGCTGTCTGGCCTTTTTTCTTTTCCTGGTTGACTTTCAGTTTATCAGCAACTGTTTTCTTGATTCCTGCACTCTTGCGCTGGTATAAGTTTAGAAACGAGCTTCTGTGTTTGCGAGCATTGCCAAGGAATTTATTTCTCGTATCCTCATCCATATCATCTAGGTATTCTCTCGTCTTATTCAAGCTCCAAAGGAGAATGCCTTCAAAAGCCACTGTATTGGCATTAGGCATCTTACGCCTAAGATAATCGAGACCAGCAAACATACGCTCAGGAGCAAGATTGCCCTTGGGGCAGGTAGATGTTTCTTCTCTGAGATCTGTAGCATTGTGAAATCTTCCCCCAGGAATGTGATCAGCGACCTGACGACTGATACACACATGAAGATTGTGCATTATCACTGAGTGTCCAAGGGGACTGTTGGCATGAGCCTTCATGACATCCACACTGAAAGCGCAGAGAGCTTACTTGAAGAAACAAAGGACACACTGGACGAGTTGATCACGCTGAACATAAAGGACGACCCACAGCAAACCCTTCAACTTTTAGCCAAAATAAAGAACACAATGACTGACCGATGCATCGTAAATAAAGCATATATCACAAAACTAGAAAAATGGAGAGCTACTGCACTACCACAGGTGACTGACAATTGGGAAGAGATTGATGATTATGTCAAACATCAACTTAGCACCGTGCTTTTCTGCGTAAAGCACTTGGTCCTCAACTTACAAGAGTATGCTGCCTCTGCACTCTACGAATCAGTGTGGATGTCCTGAAGGCTCATGCCAACAGTCCCCTCATCTGTGGAAGCTAAAAATGTGGCATATCCCTTCCTCTTCTTGGTAGTACCATCAACTTGAAGTGTTAGGGAATGTTCCGAGGATTCAATTTTAGCTCGTGCTGCTTCTTTGCTGAGCATAGCTTGTTCTATGCATAGATAGCGTATGAGAGTTGGCTTTGGTAATCTTGCGACTTTCATCTTGGCTACATCTTTTAGAACTGTCCTTATTATGTCGGACACATTTCTGCTACTGACTCCTCGGGCAATAAGTTCAAAACATGTTAGCCTGATGTCATTGATGTATTTGCCATTTTCATAGCTCTGGATCTCACGATCATGTAGAATATCATCAAGTTGACACTTTAAGTCCTCATTTTCAGTCTCCAATTCTTTCACCTGTTTTTTTAAGGATTGCTTTGCTTTGTCACTTTCATCACGATCATTCTTGAAATATCTTCTGGAATCACCTTTGTTCTTCTTTGACTTTCGCAACATTTTCACTGTTTCCTCTAGCTTTTCTATTTTCTTGTTAAGTTTTTGACTGGTCTTTTTCTCTTCTTCCAAATCTTGCTCTCTTATTTGTAAGCGTCGTACCACATTCTTCTCTTTCAAACTGCCAAGCTCTTTTTTCAGAAAATGATTTATTGCTTTTGCATCTTCCAATGCTTTTGATACTCTGCTTAACTCTTTTTGAGTCTTCTGATTGTCTTCAACCTCCTCCTGCCAAAGGTCTGTTAAATACTCCATACAGTTACCCATATGGTCAAGAGTGTGTTCTGAAATCACGTCTGGATACAATTCCAGATCTGAATCATCATCTACATGTATACAAAGGAAAAAGGAGAAGAGAGAGTTAAACTGTCACTCCAAAAAAATCCTAATTTTTGTTTGGATTGCGAGACATCTTTAACATTTATACATGTACATGTAAATGCAGCATTGCGAATTTTCAGTTGACCAGCAGGATTATGATCAAAACTTTAACCGGCCCGCAACCCATTCAGTTATGTGTACCTGAGCAGCCAAGTAGACTCGCGTCCTCAATGATGGTGTAAGGTGGAGATGTTCATGAGTCAGCTTAGGGAGATGTCCCAAGCCAGGTGACTGTCGATCCACACCAACGTCCCATTCATACAGCTGAAGTAACTGCACCCACAAAACAGCTTGTTTATTGAACTGCAGCATTGGGAAAGAAATGCAATAATGTTATTTCAAAGAATTTTTTTTAAGGTTTCAAAATATATAGGTTATTACTTAATTTATATAGACATATATCACAATGACGGGTGACTTTGGGTTGACTGGCGTTGCAATGAAAAATTTAAAAAAAATTACCATCAACGTCTTGGTCTTGTTGTGGTAGCCTGAATTTTCCAGGTTGTTGCGGGTTGTCTTGATCAGATGGGGGACATCACAAATGAAGAAGAGTTGGCGAGACTGGGTTCGGTCAAAGGGGTGTGTGCAGGAATGAATAGGGACTCCATCTGTATGGCGGTCTTCATCGTGCAACCTGTAGAATTTCCTGCTTGACGAGGCTCCGTCAGAGACAAGAGCCCGCACTTTGAAGCCTGCAACCTCGAGGAAGAAGATAGCTTCCCAGAGAATTGAGCAAAGCTGGTCACTAGTGGCACCGATAGTTGGATAATATGCAACAGCAGCATGAAGATTGCTGAAAATCACCCTGACCTTCAAAACCAAGACATGGGATGCTGGTGCCTGTTTTCCCCTCGGCATCTCCTCTCGAAGTTAGCAATCTCGTTGGCGATGCTGCCTACATCTGTAACGCCGATAACTTTGCCTTACCTGACAGAAAAGCCCAGTCCTGCCTTGATTTTCATTTCATCAAACAGAACTGAAATATTCTTCTCGTAGAGTAGGCAAATTTATTATGTTTATGTGAACATATTTCCAAGAATAAGTGCATGTGTTTTTTAAGATGTGACAGAAATCGACTAGCATTTCCATTAACGAGATGGTAACACTTTGGACAGATGTAGCCCATCCTTGAAAGCTATCTGTAGATGCCAGAGATATGAAAAACTCAATAAGTTACTGTACAGTTATGTACCTGGTCATCTTTTTGCTTGTTCAGGTTTGCCAAAATCTTCATTCTTGGCCCCACAGGTTTTATCAATTCTTTCACAGTCTCAGCATCAAGCAGAAGAAATGCCTCTTTGTCAATGAAATTTTCTGTAGAATATAGAATGTATTTAATAAAATTAATTCCAATTACATTGATCGTGCAATAATAAGCCATCAATCTGCATCATATTGAAAAATTTAGCTCCCGTTTGTTTGTCTGCTATGTCTTCAATGGTTTTCATGGGAAAATGAGGTCGCTGTATAGCTTTGTTCAAATCCCTAGGGTCAAGGCATATCCTACTGCATTTTTTCCCTTTTTAGCAACTGTTACCATCGAGCTTACCCATTTAGTTGGGTCTGTTTGCTTTGTTATGATCCCTAGATCTCTCATACGTTTCAACTCTTTCTTAACCAATGGTCGTAGCGACACTGGTATTTTGCGAGGAGGATGCACTACAGGGGTCGCATCTTTATCAATGTGAATGTGCTGCTCTTGGTCTACGCACCCTACACCTTCAAACACGTCCTTATAAGTTGTTAGCAACTCTTTGCTTGGTTTAGTGTTTTTTTTTCTTTGTGACTTTCTTTTACAGTCTCAACTTTTGCGATCAAACCTAGCTGTTTGATGGAAGGGAGACCAAGTAAAGATACTGGTTTGTCTACAACCTGAAAATGCAGAACTTGATATTTTCCATGTCTTTTTGCTAACATAGTTCATCGACCTTGCGATTCAATTGCATGCCCTGAGTATGACACAACTTTTGTCTTCGATTTTTCCATCTGTGGTTTACCAATCTTTTGGTATGTATCGCAAAACATGACATTACGTTGTGCTCCAGTGTCTAATTTAAATTTGACATTTTTGGAATGAGATTGGCCATTTAAGTGTGAGTTTGTTAAATTGAGATTTACATACCACTCTTGTTGCTTAGTATTCGCTGTTATCTCATCCAGCAGGAATTCCTCAGCATCACTCGATGAGTAGTCGTCCTCGGTGGACGGTGCACTGGAGACGTGCACGTCGTTGACTTTTCGACGTGATAATCTATACTTCTTGGGTCGGCGTTTGTCACTCCGTTGGTGTTGAGAATTGTCCGATGATTAACTGCTGTATTTCTTGCATCAAACTGTCCCAAAATGGTTCTGTCCATCACAAGCGTTGCAGGTCTTTCCGTAGGCAGGGCATTGTCGGACGGGATGTTTCGTTCCGCATCTCGAACATGGTGCCCTGGGTCCAGATGACGTCTTTTTGACACAACATGGACGGTTGTTGCTGTTTGGTGCTGTTGACTTTGTATATGGGTCATGTGACTGCTAGCCAGCTCTGCTGCTTTGCAGATGTCGATTGCCTTTGACAAAGTCATATCTGCATCTCGAAACAGGCGTGCACGGACTGTGTCCGAAATGATGCCGATGACGAGTTTGTCTTTGATGAGGCTGTCTCTGAGTTCACCAAAGTCGCATTTCTTGGCTTGATTGCGGAGAACAGTTAAATACTGTTCAATTCTCTCGCCGGTCTGTTGGTTTCGCTTCTGAAAGTTATATCTTTCGAGAGTGACATTCACCTTTGGTAGGAAATGCTGCAAAAATTTGTCGAGAAGAACATTGACATCTTCTTTGTCTTCCGTATCATCGAAAGAAAAAGTGTGGTACACTTCTCTTGCATCTCCCCCGACTATGTGAAGCAGAGTACAACTTTGTACATCTTTGGTCTGTTTGTGGAGACCAGTCGCCTTTGCGTAGATTTCGAAGTCCTGTCTCCATCGTTTCCATCTTTGAGGATCTGTGGTATCGAAGCACTCAGGCCCTTTTAGGCTATGAACCTGCTGCATATTGACAATACTTTTTTGCTTTTATAAAATTTTGCTATTCAAAGGGGCTTAACTTCTGACACCATGTTTAAAGCTATATATTTGACAAGCTTTACACACAGACTGAGACAAGCAGATGTTATAAGTTGGCTGTGCTATTGCCAAGTGTGGCCTTTATTATTACATTCTATGTTTAAGTATACATGGTCAGTGTAGTGGTCTTGCAATGTTGCAGTGTCAGCAAGCTGACGTGGACAGTGCCCCCTTAAAAAATTTGGTCGGGATCCCGACCAATATCCCGGTGGGATAGGTCAAGAATCCCGGTGGGATACTGCCCGGGATCCCGACCTTACCACCGGGATATTTTGTCGGGATCCCGACCTATCCCGTCGGGATACTGATCGGGATCCTGATGGGATAGGTCGGGAATCCCGGTGGGATACTGCCCGGGATCCTGACCTATACCACCGGGATATTTTGTCGGGATCCCGATGGGATGGGTCGGGATCCCGATGGGATAGGTCGGGATCCCAGTCAGTATCCCACCGGGATTCACGACCTATCCCAGCGGGAAATTTTGTCGGGATCCCAACGTATCCCACCGGGATCCCAACGTATCCCACCGTGATCCCGGTTAAATTCCACCTGTAAAAAGCTGAAATATCTGAAAAAAAGAAGTTTTTATACTCACAATTATGAATTTATTATCATCTTTTGCCATACATCACGTCTTACTGTTCAAACAATATATTCTCAACATTACACTGTGCAGCTGTGTAAAAAACTGCACATCCTATATGACACAATTTAAAGGGACAATTTTAGAAGGTTGTTGTAAAAAAAAATCATCAAAATATCACGTAATTAACGAAAATGTGAAAAAACCAAAATGCGGTCAAAGGTCAGCGTTCGATTTTTCATCATTATTTACAGCTTGTATCCATAATCTGAATACATAGTCTTTTTTGTCAAATACTCATGGCTAATTGTTAAAAAATAAAAAAGACTTAAATTTGGTTCAGTAATTTAATTTTATACGGCTGGAAGTAAAACTAACTCTGAAGATCACGTGACTTATCCGAACCGGTTCGGATAAGTCACGTGACCTTCGTTTTTTGACAAATGCTCGAAAACGGCCAAAATTCTTCTCCATTCCAGGAAGACCTTTGGAATCATGTTTTAGTCTATTTTGTAGCTCAAATAGCCCAACGAAGTCGGTGTGTCCATTTAATCATGTTGACTGTTCGTTACATATATACAGTTGCTGAAGTCCATGCACACACACTACACTAATTTAACTTCAATCTCCTCAGGGAGTTTGTACTTCTTGTTTTTTATAGCACGAATCTTGTCATTCATCTTGATCACCATACAGTCCCAACTCTTCTCCTCATCGGCAAATGGCATTGGGAAGACCTTGAAAATGTGGGCTGAAAAAGAATTGCAAAGACATGGAAATATGATCTTAAACAAGTGTTTGCATGCAGCTAGCATTCCCAAACTTCACACTCGAAAAATCAGCCCACCTTGCAAAATGTGACAATCGTCTCATAATAAGGTGTGCAGAATAGATTAAATTGCAAACTTTGTGAGCCTGTTGCAATTTCAATGAAGAACTAGTACGACAGGCAGCGCTGACATACAAATACAGTGTTGCCACTAGAGGCGCGTCTGCCCTTATGTATTTCCATTACTTTAATGACGCAGGTTACGTCATAGAAATTTGCATAGGCCATCTTCTAGTGGCAACATCATATGTCAGTGTCATCTGGTACCTTTCATTTGACACTACCGCAGAAAACATTAGTGTTTTTTTTTACATTTTGAAATGTGTTGTGGATACTTGGTACTTGGTACTAGTGGTCCTCCGAAATATTCCATCTAGGGAATTTAAACTGGAGGTGTGGTGTAGTGAGAGTGGTCAGGATTAGATTTTGTCACTAAGTGTATTCTTGAAGGAGTCTGGTTTGTTAAGCGCCACCGTCGAGTCCGGGAGGTAATTCCAATTTTTAGGTGTTCTTAAAAAAAAATGAGGATGCATATGACTTTGTGTGGGTCCTGGCCTGGTTGAGTTGGAACTGTCTGTTGTGTCCTCTTCGTGATCGTCCAGTTTTTGGGATGATTTTTGTATACCTTCTGTAAGTACCTGCTAGCAGATTAACACTTATTTACACAAATACTTACTTCTCAGTGCTCTCCTGATACTGGTGTGGAGTGTTTTTTTTTAGCATCCCTGTTTATCTTTACCGGTGCCATACACCATGAGAGAGGCACACTCTTCATATGATACAACCAACTCCAACAGAAGAAGCCCAAACTTTTCTGGCTTTGTGGCCAACTTTTCACGCCGTTGCAGCCCATTCTCGGAAACGCGTACTCCCCCTCGGCAGCGTGACTCTCTCGAAACGAGGCAGAAAACTAGTTTGAATAATTCCAACCCTCCGACTCTTGCCTCGCCGTTTAGGGTTGGAAGAAGTTGTTGACATTTCCAGCAGGTCACAGTAACGAAAATCGTTCCTCCCTTTGTCAATGTTTTTTGCCCACATATCAGAACTTCTTCACATAAAACTCACCCTCTACATGCAGTAGTCCTCCAAGAAGCACAGGATTGATTGAAAATCAAACAGGGTTCACTTAAATATGAAAAAAAAAAAATTCCAACACGATCGCACCCAGTGCAGGTCACAAACGCTGTCAGACACTTCGAAAACGATTTCAAGACGGGTTCCCGATTTGTAGTGCACAGTTCACACGTAATTTTGTATTACTGGGGGTTTGGATCAAGACCAACCGTCGGTTTGTGTACGCGAATCAAATTTCAAAGAATCGAATATCACATAATCGAACGTCAACCAGCCTGTGCTGGTATGCGTGGTGCGCGATTCTGTGACATTCGATTCTGTGACATTCAATTCTGTGACATTCGATTCTGTAAAATTCGATTGACAAAGGGAGATACGATTTTCTGTGACCCGCGGGAAATGTCGACAGCTTCTTTCAGCCCTACATGGCGAGGCAGGAACCGTAGGGCTGGAATTATTCAAGCTATCGCTAGCAGAAAACCATAATCAGTTTGAGGTACGAAAGGTACGAAGTGTCTTGTTAGAACAGGGTACAAAGTGACTCGGCTGAATGACGGTACGAAGTGTCCAGGACCAGGGTACGAAAAGTTCGAAGTCCTGCGTACCAAAAGGTCACACTAAATATACATTCATAATGCTTGTATTTCCTTTTTGTTGAGTTACATGCAAAAACATCTTCAAAAATGAAATTTACCACGCAATACTCACGGTTGTTTTGCACTTCATCGCGGCACACAGGCGCTGTTCACGCATTGCGCAAAAATTAAGACAGCGCGGTGTACGTGTACGCGGAGCCTTCCGCATGGCTTCCAGCGCACACCGCGCTGTCTTTAGGCTCCGCGCACATCGCGCTGTCTAGAAGTTTTTAGAACTTCCAGAAACTTCTAAAAGTTCTAGATAGCGCGCGGTGTGTAAGAAGTACATGACATGTAGGGTTAGCATGGCATGCATGATGTAATCAAACCAAAAAAAATCAGATCTATCAATTGAGACCAATAGAACCTTTTTCGTCGTTTCCAACTAAGCAAGTAATTTGAATAACCCCTGCCCTCATTCCCTAGGCCCTCCCAATAATCGAGAAACTTACCACCGATTTTTCCAATGACCGCCGGGAATACTGATGATGATTCTTTGGCTTTTGCCGCCACTTTTCCTCTTCCAAATTTCGTCCTTCACACGATCCCCGATACGATATTCATCAACCTTCCTCTTTGGTTCTTGTATTGCGTCGATACCTGCCACACTACCTCTGATTGGATTGTCCTCAATCCAAATTAAAATGCATATTTTCTCCATTTTGATCAGAGACGGGATCAGAAACACGATCGAAAATTTGTCTGATAAGACAAATCCAACGAGACGCAATTCCGAGGGGCCAGTACAAAAAAAGTACACTCACGCAGCTGTCTCAACTTGAGCACGCGCGCGCATTTCGGCAATTCACAACACCCTATTGGTCAAGGAGGAATTTAACGCGCGCGTACCACCTTCGTTCGAACAGGATGGCCCCGAAGTAATGGCCATCCATTCCGTGCATGCGTGATGCTTGTATTGGTGCCCGGCGAAACACTACAGTACAGCGCTTCGTTCGTTTACCACTGACCATGTACAATGTACATGTTACGCTGTCGCGGGTGCAACACATTGGATGTAGTCACTTTAAAATCTGATACCTTATTAACGAACTATATAGCGTTGAAATCGTATTGATGACGTCTAGGTTGTATGCTTTAAACACCACACATTCCTGTGTTGCATGGATTAAAAGTTAGGTCTCTTTTCCACACGTCATGCTTCACCGCACCGTATGTTAAATCTTGACAACGTTGTTGATATTGTCCTGTCAAAACTGATTTCCTTTTTTTCTGTGGCAGCAAACGTTGTGTAAAAAGAAGGTATGCGGAAATTTCTCGATGGTGTTTCGAAGCGCCCAAACTGCCTCCTAAGCGATCTGCGAGTGAAAAACTTGCACAGGCACAGAAGTATGAACAAACTTGTTAAATTTTTATTGCGTTTTTGTAGTGTTTTGATTTTTTTCTTCTCAGATGACTTCGGTCTTGTATTATAAAATGTTCCGGTCCTGTAAAAGTTCTGAGCAACAAGCCCTGCGGTCTTGAGGATTCCCCCCCCCCCCCCACATTCGAGCCCTGACTGCGTCCCACCTTATCCCAACTCATCCCGCCTTCGGTCGGGATTCTGACTAAAATTCCATCCGGATCCCGACCCATCCCACGTTGGGTCGGGATCCCGACATAAGCTATCCCGATGTATCCCGTTGGGATACATCCATCCCGACTTATCCCAACGTATGCCGGGATGAGCTGATCGGGATCCCACCTTATCCCATCTCATCACGCCTTCGGTTGGGATTCTGACCAAAATTCCATCACTCATCCCACCTTGGTTCGGGATCCCGACATAAGCTATCCCGATGTATCCCGTTGGGATACATCCATCCCGACTTATCCCAACGTATGCTTGGATGAGCTGATCGAGATCCCACCTTATCCCGCCTTCGGTCGGGATTCTGACCAAAATTCCATCGGGATCCTGACTCATCCCACCTTGGGTCGGGATCCCGACATAAGCTATCCCGATGTATCCTGTCGGGATACATCCATCCTGACTTATCCCAACGTATCCCGGTGGGATGTGTCGGGAATCCCGGCGGGATATGTCAGGATCCCGACCACATTTTTTAAGGGGATTTACCTTCAAATATGTCCTTCAGTGTGGACAAATTCCACTCCTCCAGCTTCTTCGAAACGAATTCGTCTATTCTGCTGCTTGTGGATCGATATTATATCAGACCATGGAGGTAGATCAGACTCGAAGAATGTTTTTTGGCGCCTTTGGCATGTTTGGCGGGGGCTGGGTACGTACACGTATAACGGTACCGCGCGCGCCGGATTAATGACGAATTAAATGACCAATTAATGACCGGATTAATGACCAATCAGAAACTGGACATGCTGGAAGACGGCCACGTCACAGGATTTCACCAGATTTATGTTGAAGTAATTTACCTAAAACCAGGATGACAATACACATGTTTGATCATAACCAGTATCATGTTGATATGTTTGGTGATAACCAGTATAATGTTAATATATGGTTCACCAGGAAATTTTCACCAGAGATTTTTTAGAGTGTGCCACCTCCCATTCTCCATGTAAAGGGTTTGTCAATGTTTTGGGGTTTTTTTTTTTTGGAAGAAAAAAAATTTCCATATCCACTTCAAATCCTGGGTGTGCAACTGTTTATACATCACATTTAACATTAAAAAAAAAAACAAGAGGCAACAACAAACAGGTCTATTCTCATGGCCTTTTTTTCTTTGGGGAGAGGGGTTGCCAAAATTTGTTGGTGTTAAACATTTTCAATTTCCCATCAAAACACCTACGTTGAAGGGGAACAGTGTATTAATAAAAGGACATAGTAAAACCTGTGATCTTTAGGCCTTCCTGTGTTTCTCTGCTCAGACACATCTTCTGCTTTGCTGATTTGTCCAAATCCTTCGATTGCACCTTATCCTCCCATTCCTTGAGAAAGCCAAGGAAGTCCTTGGTGAGCCACTGTAGAAAAAAAAAGCACAAAACCAAACTTTAGTAGCCCTACCCAAAATATAACTTTGAGTGGTCACTTCAGTGACAGATAACTTATAACTATAATTAGACAGATTTACTTGATTTTTTTTTTAAATGAAATTTTCAATAATTTTAATTTATTTGATTAAAGAGCATTAATTGGTGCATTTCAAAGGAATAGACGTGCTTCGTCCAAAATGTTAATTATGCTTAAACATCACTGCATACACCAGTATTTTTTCCAGGACAAAGTAACTTCATTGACAATTTTCAATTGTAAATTATAGTCAATGATTGAAATTAAATTTCATGTGACCATCATCGCATACTGATTATAAATGGATTTTGAACTGTACCCTGTAACAACATACATGTACATGTATTTCATACACACCTCAAATCGCCAGTCATCAGTTGACCTGTAAGGTTCCAATGCAGGCTTCCGTAGACGGGTTCCTTTGTAGACGTTTGACACATTCAAACAATCAAAGAATTTGTCGAACATGCGAATGAACTTCACCAACGACTCCAAGCCTGGCTTCTTCTGAGATTCAAGTGCGTTTGCCACCGTACTACTCAAGATCTAAAGCAATAAAATAATAGTGGAAATTGGCTTTCTTTAAATAACATGCCATTTAAGCTTAAAGCAGCATTTGAAGCAATAGAATGCATTTGCTTTGTGAACAAAAACTTAGATTTTTCTTTGTCGTGCATACTATAAAACAAGATAATATGCCCAAAATGTATGCACAAAATTGTGGAATAAGTTGTGTTTTGTTGATTGTGCACACAATGATGTAACCAATTATGGTATACATGTAGCATGGAAAAATTAAGTACAAAAGGAGGCTGCAATTAAACTTAAATCACGAAAAGTTACATTACCTGAGCAGCCAAGTACACTCGCATTCTCAGTGCTGGTGTTAGGTGGAGGTGTTCATGGGTGCGCCTGTGGAGGTGCCGCAAACCAGGAGACTGCCGATCAACACCAGCATCCCATTCATAGAGTTGAAGCAGCTGTACCCATGAAATTGCCTGTTTGTTGAACTGTTGATTGAAGAAAGTGCAACAGAAATTGTATTCATTACATGAGTGTAACACTGCAGAAAATATTGTAGCTTCGCCAGAAGAGACAGATTTTTTTTTTAGCATCATACATGTACAAGTACTCTGGGAACGGCAAGTGCTTTAATAAGGCCAAACAAAAAAAATGGTGTGTTTACGGTAACGGCCTGAAAAAAATCCAGGTAGGTAGGTAGGGAAATAATTTTATTTTGTCATTTTTTTTTTTTCATTTCAGTTCTGCATGCCCATGCGTGTTCTTTCGAAAAAATTGTATAAAACCACTATTCAAGCATTGAAGATATTCAATCGATACATTTCAATCCAAATTAATTTGTATCGTCGGCCAGGGTTCTCCCCAGGATTTTTTCAAACATGTGGGGGAAGATTTGCTGTGATTCAACAACCCAAAAATGTTTGAACTTTAGAAGCTCTCTCACTCTGGTGCATTTTAGAGCAAATCTGGGGGTCTTTATCTTAAGATTTGTCCTTGAAATTCAGAGGAGATCTTGTAGGTTATTAATATTTTTGTAATTAAAGAAAAAAAATTAAAATTGTTAACTTAAAAAAAATTAACATTTCACAACCTGTGTTTCATTGCTTCCTAACTAGAAAGTATGCATCACATTTACATGTAAGTTTCAAATTAAGAAATTAAGGTGGAAAAAAAAAACAACTTTTGCTTCCGATTACATGCCTTTCAAAATAGCGTCAGTAGGTCAAAAATTTATTTTGCCAATTTTTTTGGGTGCTGATTAATGGACATGATGGAGCATCATTCGTACTAATCATAGAGCAAGGAATCATGTTTATTTTGTGCCTGGATTATTTTCATTTGCGCCACGAAAATTATCAAGACTGGCTATCAGAAGTGATTAAAACTTGCTTCACCTAATTAAAAATATATTTGAGGTCGGTGATTCCACTTTATACTTAACATACATCACGGCCGCTGGCACCACCAACATTCCACCTGGCTGGCCGAACATCGCGCCGTGCTCACGGCCCACGTGGCCGAAAATCTTGCACTACTGCAGAAACACGCTACGATGTTTCGCCACAAGTTTGAGCTTTGCAATCTCGTCATTTTAATGGAAAACACATACACAGAAAGTAAAGATCACGTTCTGTGAATTAATTCGCAGAAATTCTCTTTCTCCAGCGATGTTTGTTTGGAAATATTTTTTACGATCCAACTTCGGCCCACTACATCATCATGCTGTATGATACGAAGTATGGACCGGAGAGAGGCAGTAGTCACTGGTTCCGGTCCTTCATCATAGCATTGATTCCGTTAGCTGACGAAGGGAACAAGTGCATGCTGTATGTAAGCTGGGTGCTGCTGCACGGTGGTCGACAGAACACGTCATTTTGTGTGCATTTTGATCACACATGCATCGGAAAAAACAGGATTTTGGTCAAGATTTTGAAATAATGGCGTATGTAACGATCAAATTGTGCATTTTAATGACGTTTATGATAATTATATTGTGCGTATCAGGGGCTAAAAATGTGATCGGCATTTTTTTGTCGGCGTATCGTGCGGGCCGGCCGCAATTCCAGCGTATCGGGCAGTAGGCAGTACGCACGTTTGTATTATATGTGGGGAGAACCATGCCGTCCGTCGGCCAGCCTGGCGTACCGCGATGCGTTTGTGCAAAAATAATCGTACTTCGTAGTTTGAGAGTTCAAATTTTGAGATCGTCGCGATTTTCGCACGTTTAACACAGGTATGTTTGTGTCAAATTATGGTCAGATTCAAGTGTGGAAAATGTTTTTTGTTCGTGGCAAATAATTAAAAGTACTTGAAATGTTTGAAATTTGTCAATTATCAACCTTCAAAATGGCAATAAAAAGTTTGAGATCGGCAATTTGGCCGAAAAAATTCCAGGTCGGTCGGGTTACCGTAAACACACCATTTTTTTTGTTCGGCCTAATATGAAAATGGAATAAATACAAATCCATGGTCTAATGATGTAGTGGTGTTTCAAGACAAAACAAGTTCATTGTAAGTTTGGGTAAATTATTTCATAACATTTTTAAAAACAATTAGGATCATACCATCAGTGTCTTGGTGTTGTTGTTGTACCCAGAATTCTCCAGGTTGTTGCGTGTGGTCTTGATCAGGTGTGGAACGTCGCAGATAAAAAAGATCTTCCGAGACTGGGTCGGGTCATATGGGTGGATGCAGTACTGCACTGGGACACCATTTTCCCTGGAGCTGTCCTCGCCATGCAAGCGGTAGAATTTTCTGTTTGCAGATGTGCCATCAGAAACGAGAGCCTGCACTCGGAAACCAGCTACTTCAAGAAAGAAAATAGCCTCCCACAGAACTGCACACAATTGATCACTTGTTGCACCAGTAGTTGGATAGTAGGCGATAGCGGCGTGAAGGTTGCTAAAGATCCCTCTAACCATTAATACCAACACATGTGATGCTGGTTCCTGCTTCTCGCCTCTGCATTTTCTCTCAAAATTGCCGATCTCGTTGGCAATGCTGCCCACATCCGTGAAGCCAAGGATTCTGCCTGATCTGACTGAAAAACCGAGACCCGCCTTTATCTTCATTTCGTCGAACAACAATGACACATTTTTCTCATACTTCTGTCAGCTACAACTCTCTCTAGCATTGCTGGGCTGAATCCAGTGATGGGATCAGCGAAATGGGTATACGGGTGGAGTGTGGATGGGTGTGGTAGTCGCAGAAATTTTGTTTGACGAAGCAGGTTGTATGCAGCAGACGATTTGCTCTGAAGGGCAATACACCATCGGATGATGGCAGGGTGCCAACGCATCTGTTTGCCCTTCAGAGCAGATTCTTTTTGCTGGGCCCAAAGCAAGCATGCATGGGAGTCCTTCGCCAGGATGTCCTCCATCATGGTGTCCGACTCGATGATGGCTGTCCGCAGTGCTTCATCTTGTTCAGCGCTGACCTCAACACCCTCCCGTTTCAACATATCCGAGACCTTGTCTTCAAGCATGGCTGCTCTTCGCTGCAACGATCTCCTCTCAGCTTGTAATAATGTCACCTTTTCTTCCAGCTGTTTCTTGGAGAGGCTCCTTTTCGGCACTTGCCAGAACATTGCAATTTTCTGTCTTCTCGTATAAAGAAACCTCAAAATGCTCTTCAAAGTTTACAAAAGATCTATGAAATAAAGAGTTCTACAAATGTCCAATCAATCGCACGATGATGTGATCATGATACTGTGGCGGGAATATCTGTGACCCGATCCGTAGTCCCTTTACCCAGACAACCTAGCTTAGGATCAATACCCCAGCAGCCGGGAATGCAGGCCCGTTTGGATGGAAATATACCGCCCTATACGCGTAGCAGCACTCACCCACGCCCCTCAACCCTCAAGATGGACAAGGACAAACAATTAAGTACACAACAGTCAATGACCTCAATTACTGATTGATTTATTTACATAGAATTATGTCATATGATGGACCTCTCGTTAAATTATAATGTTAGCCTCTTAGTGATTGGTCTCTGAGCTTCTCAATTATCTCTGTAGGGGTAGCCTCGCATTAGCCGCTACGGTAAGGCAGTGCTGGGCAGCACGGCGATGCCTGGCTGGGGATAGCCTCTGAATCCCGGGTAAGAACCGTACGCCTCTAGCGTTCCTGTGCGCCTCCACTCTCCCACCCTCCACCGTTTCCAGTCGCGATCCTTCCTCGAGGCGGCGGGTAGATGAGCGCGCCCTTCCGGCTCCGTCACGTTACAATCGTTAGATTGCTGTATGTCGCTCCGCCTCCAGTAGCCTCCGCGGACTCCGTGCCTCCTTATGCCAGCCTGACTTCACCGCACCACCCAGCACACGCCCGTCAGCGCGCGCAAGCTAATTTGCCTACCGTCTCTTCCCCGTAGATAATCTCAGCGTACACTCGGAAGGTTGTATCTGAGATAAGCCTAATTTGTGACAGTGTGTGTCTGAGCTGTGTCTACCTGAACTGAGCCTGTCTCGCAACTGCGCCGGGGCCTTATATAGGGCCCACAGCCGCGAGCGCGCCCTCTCTAGACCACGCTGCTACAGTAATTGGCGCCACAATACCATAAGGGACATGAGTTGGCCTGCAGAAATGGAATGTTTCCAAAGCACTGATTTTAAGATTGTCAATTTTGGGGAAAGAGACTCTTTGATAAATGTTTTTAAAAATACACAAAGTATAATGCTAATGATTGATGTCTCTTCGTACTTTGCATTAAAGGATCTTCTTTAAAGAAAATCATATTTCAATGTCATGTCACAAACTTGAAATACTGGGCACAGTATCTGCAAGAACTGCTAGGTGAATTTGAAATGTTTTTATAAATTGCCAGATATGACAGGAAACCTTTTAAAAATGACATAACCACATCATGCCATAAATACTCAGTGCTTACCATCATGTTTTTTGTTTTTGCCAAGTTTCATTTGTACATGTTAATGAAACTGTGTAAAAATACCGTTAGAATTTGATTGAAAAACCCTGAGATCTGCATTGCCTTAATGCAAAGTTAAACAGAAAAGAAAGGAAAAAAACATAAATAAAAATATGAAGTAAAAACAAAGGTCTTCCTAAAGTCTTCAAAAATCGCCCCCTCCCCCCCCCCCAAAAAAAACCCACCAAATTTAAAAAAAACCACTTGCTAGAACCATTCATCTCTGAAGTGCACTTTAAAATGCGTAGCCCATGAAAAAATTAAAGTGCACACAAATGCATAGATAAGCATATAAGGCCTTTTGCATTGTCAAACTGTTTTACTCATGTGTTTTTGCAATGGGTTCCAATAAAAATCACGTGTAAAAAAGTTGTGTAACATCATCATCACATCTCTATAGGCTTATTCTGCTTTAATACTGCAATTTTTAGTCCCCCCTAAAAAAACACCTACAGGAGGTATGACTTACAATGTACATGTTACTGTTACCCTATATGCCTCAATGGCTTTTGCCTCTGGCTGCTTGCCGTTTAGAATTCGCCCACTCAGAAAGGCCATAAACCTCTGAAAACCATACATCCATTGGGAGGTAGCTGGTCCATATTTCCTCAGTGTGATACAGGCATGATGGAGGATGTGCATGCAGAGCGTCTGTCACAAAGAAAGGGGAGGGGGGTCAAGATAACATAATTTATTAACATTAATTGTATCACCATTTCCTCACACTGCCATTGGCAATTGCTACATGGCAGACAAGAGTTACATTCAAATTTTACAGTACTGTTAAGTGTTCATGTCTTGTACCAATAGGCATAGATGTCATCTTGTGTCACAAGACATCACACTGAACATGTTTTGTTCAAAACCGTTGATCTACACTACTACAAGTAAATTTGTGTTTTAAGCTCAGTAAGAACCAACAATACCAGATGATACAGATTACTTCCTTCTTTAAAAAAAAACCCAGTAAAATCAGACACAACTGTTTCTTGTAGACTTCATAAATTTCTTGTTTCAATTGAAAACGTTAAAATAAACAAATTGTTTAATCTGAGCCATAGATACTTGATACAAATCCAAATTATCACATAAGACTGTACATGTTCTTCGTGTCACCTTTCATGTTTATATTTTATCTATAATTTTTGTTTCCGCAATTTTTGTTTCTGCATTAAAGATAAGCACATCAATCAAACCTGTATCCCAAGAGGAAAGTCTCTTTCCACAAGACTCAAAACCTCATGGACCTCGGCCTCTACTGCATCAAGTTCTTGAATGTCAATGCTGTGGTCTGTTAGCTGACTGACAGCATCACACAGGCGAAGAATGTCTGCCGCTGGTTCAGACCAAGAGCATCTTGAAGTGCGTACTTCAAGATGCCTGCAGAGGCGAGCTGAAAGATATCCAAAATAAAAGGAAAAAAGGTTTTGAGTGCTCCTCTGCAGATTTTCTGCCAAGATATTTTAACATAACATTTTAGTCAAAACTCGTCTTTGTTAAATTTCAAGAAAAAACTATCAACTGTGCATGTAACATTCTCGATGGTAAGCCAGTAAAAGTTAAGTTTTTCTAGAACATTCCTTACAGTGCAAACGTTTTCATATTTTTTTCACACACAACCACTATGCATTGATCAAGAGACGTGGTATGTACATAACAAATTGTCAGTTTCATGTCAGTAACATTTGAAAGTAAGAGTTTTGAAACTATATCAGTGCCAACAGCAAGTGTTAATGATCAAGTCATTTGTTTGCTCATACAGTAGTAATTTAGTAATCAGCCAAAATATAAATGGCTCTTTTTTTTTTGCTATTTCTTTTGTACAATCATATGGAGGCGTCTGCGTGTAATCAGGCATAAAAGGTAGCAAATGATGGCTTTGGGCGTTTCATTTCTCATTTTTACCATTAAAAAAATGTTGGGTAGGGCCTGTCAGAATAGGGTAGGTAGGGAAATTGGAAGAACATTTTTTTTTTTGCCTTAACAGTAATTTTTCGTGCAGAAATTGTTAAATTTCCTACCTTTTTCCAATTGCTGCACTTCAAATAGGGGAGACTCGTTTTGGTGAATAGTTTTTTTGGTCGCCAGTCAAAGCCATGGGTGACCTTGATTTCCGTGAGCCGAAGATCAGCTGTGGACTTTTCCTCCAGGGTAAGCACCCACAGAGGATGTTTCCTAGACTCTAGAATGGCCAGTCTACCAAGTGCCGTTTCAGCCGCCCTCAGCTGTGGAGTATTGTCCCTCTCCGTGAACAATCCAAAGAACTTTTTCATGACGACCTACATTAAAAAAAAATATTAAAAATGAATAAACTCTTTCCTAAGTAACTTTATTATATTAGAACAATTCTCCTGGAGACTTTGAACACCTGAAGCATTTATCAATTGTCCATATTTTGTGCACTAAAAGTATACACCATAGTAAGATTTACATTGAGAAGCATTTTAAACATTCCTTATTTAAGCTGCACATGATCAGCAAAT
Source organism: Patiria pectinifera (assembly GCA_029964075.1). Lineage (NCBI taxonomy): Eukaryota > Metazoa > Echinodermata > Asteroidea > Valvatida > Asterinidae > Patiria > Patiria pectinifera. Next base: position 24,580,878 of record CM057150.1, on the reverse strand, counting down.
GATCTGCAAATGTTAAGAGACACAAGAACAAGAACAAACGTTGCAAAAGTGGCAGAAACGGGAAGGTCAAATTAAGGAGTGCATGGGATGCAGTTTGAGTGCAATATGAGGGGGAACCACGTGAACAGAAGGTGGGCAAGAGAAGACAACACAAATGAGTCACTAAAGAGGTTAGAACCCCATTACACAATTTGGGTAATTCCTTGAAGACGTTTTTAAAATCATCAAGCGATTTCAATTTGGGTGTAAATAGTATCCGGTTCATTAGCAACTTCTTCATACACCTGCACGCACCACTGATTCAAATTGTAATAGGCTAAATATTCATCCTTGCTATGCTACACCATGTTAAGTTCACATGCTCAAGTTGAGATGACGTCACACCAACGAACCGGATTGGTTTAGGTCTGTAAGCCTTTCTTTGTACATGTATATTTCTTTTTCCTTTTCCTTGACAGAAGTCATCCTGATGAAAATCAAATGAATTCTTTCCTGCTAATGAGTGATTTTTGTAGGGTTGGCTATTGCCATATTGAAGGTGGGGTAGCAACCAGATGATCATATTTAAACAATAAAAAAAATCAGTTTCTTACTTGAATCGTGTGCATAAGCTCCACAGGGAATTCCACATCCCTGTAATAGGGCAATTAGCGGGCCAACTCCTCTATCCCCTTCTTTCCTGTTGCCTTCTGTATCTTGGCAGCCTTCGTCTTGGCCTTCTTTCGGAGGGCATTAGTGGCTTCAGTCAAGGCCCTTTTTTTCAATGATGCTACCTGCAAACCCGTCTCTATCAATGTATCCTTTGAAGCTGCAATGAAGGGTGGCCTACTTTCCTCGGTCCCAAATCCTGTTGTATTGCCACGATGCATGGAGTCTGGCGGCAGGAATCTACGATTTGTTGGTAGATAACCTTCTTGTACTCTCTGCTGTACACCCCTGAGTTGTTACAAATAACATAAGCAATGCCCAAATAATTACTATTTGGGTAGTGCACCAAGAAGACTCAACTGCATTTCACTGTTTAATGAAGTGTTCATTTTGTGCATTTTATGTGTCCATGCATGTAACCTCGCATCTGCTCTGACAAAACAATGGTAGATACTTCAACAAGGCAACACTGCTGTGCCCATGCAAAGAGAGCTGATTTGTAGACTCTGGTGGAAGGATGTATTTCATGTATCTGTTGGTTGTATTATTATCTTATGAAATAAATGTACATGAATACCACAGATTCATCTAATTATAAACCCTGCAGCCAGCTATAGCACAACAAATGCATGCCTTCTAAATTTCTGCTTGAAAACCTTTGAGGCTTTGACAATTTGACATCCACTTACTTTTGATCTGACAATGTTTACAAGCGTTGTTTAGAGACCCTGGTCCAGCACCTTGCACCTTGGCACCTCCAGGGTTATCGAATACTCCCAGGAGCACACGTGCTTTCAGCTTGAAGTTGGAGCTGGTGGAGGCCTCAAAGCAGTCGACACCAGCTGCCAGTTGATTTAGTTTGTCAACGAGGGGAGAGAGATAGGGATTCATATCATGTGGCCCACAAGGTCCTGTATTGGTAAAAAATATATAGTCGTTATTAAATGCTTGCATGTTTACATTTATAACTATTGCTTTTTTCAGTCCAAGAAGAAATAGTCGGGCAATAAGAGCTTTTAAAAGTTCATTTAATACCCAAATATGCATTTTTCAAATCTTCTACATCCATTTTAGCTTGTACAAGTAAAGGAGATTACATTCTAGTACGAGTTTTGTGTCATTTCTCTGAATCATTAATTACATTTAGTTTATTGGCTCTGTTAAGACATTACACTGCATTTTGTTTTATGAAAATAATACATGACACAAATTTTAGAGCGATTTTGTTCAGTGATAAGATCTTTGCGCTAATTCATGTATTAAATCTTTGGGTTTTTTTTTTAATTTTAAAGAAAATTCTGAAGCATTGGCTGTATTTTAGGGAACGTATATATTTTACACTCTCGTAATTGGCAAGGTTCAATCTTGAAATTAATTACCTGGAATGATGGCGGATAGTAGCAGTCGACCAATCTTGTCCCTACTTGAATGATTAAAATTCAAGCATTTGAGCAAGACAGGACACATGCTGTTCTGCACCTTCTGCTGGTTGAAAGGGTCAAATCCATCCGCGCTCAGAGCAAAGGTTAGGCAACGTCCATTTCCCTTGAAAACTCCATCTGTGATACACACACAATTGCAGAGTTTTTAATTATACTCGCTGCAGAATAAACATTTTATTTCCACTTATGCCGATACAAAATAAAAATCACACCGAAAAGAAGTACATTGGTGTGAATTACTAACAGTACCTGATAACCTAGCTTTAGAACAACTGCATTTTCATACTAAATTTCAAACTTAGTATCTACTTATCATTTTCATGATTTCTTTTTTCACTCTGTTGGCTTAAGATGGACTGTTTTCTTGGAATGCAATTTTAGCATTTTTTGAAAAAAAGTGATTAATGCTGCTAATCATCTACACAAATCTTAAAACACCCCGTGTTTGCAAAGTCATAGTGTACATCTCACATTGAGATGAAATATTTAAGGCATAACAATGGATATGCTGTTCTCATTGATACCCTCCTCCTATTGGCCATTTCCGACCTTCCATTTTTTCACCAACTCAATGGTGAGAGGGTTAACATGTTATAGCAACAGAAATAAATACCAATAACAATACAAATAAATACCGATGCAGGAGAGCTGCTTACAAAAGAAAAGACATTAACACCATGGAGGTAGAAACCTATACGCGAGTGACTACATTGATAAAATTCGCACCTTTATCGTATAAGCCTTTCCAGGCTGGTGACATATGGATGTCAGTGACAGGGTTCTGCTCACCAATGTCCATATGCTGCTGCAAGCTGTCAGCGATTGCTGGCATCTTAAACCACCGTGGCAAGCGTGGGATAAGCGGGATGTATGGGAAAGTCTTCACTGGAGTATCTGTTCCGGCCTTATATCTGTTCCAATCAAAAAGAAGTTTGTGAGCAATATTTGAAAATAGAATAGGACTAAAGTAGTGCCAGAATAACAGGGTTGCCTTCCTACATTGTATGCATGTACACAGCATTATGAACTTCTTGCAATCCCTTTGGACCCTTTCTTCCAAAATAAAATTACAGTATCTAGTTAAAAAACTTGATTATATTTCCTCTATTTCCACAAATATGACAAACTTAATTGTATGAGCAATAGAGAAACATAAATTCAATACCAGGAAACAGACTTTCATTTACAAATCCCACAGCCTTCCTATTCTGAAAGACAAATCCCCTGGACCCCCAAACTGGTGCGTTGTGTTATTGTGGGCATAACCACCTATACTAACCTTACCAAAGATGTGTATCTCAAACACAGACCATAATTTCAGGACAAGGAGAGATCAGCACCTGATTTCATTAAACTCTTCGTAACTTACAATGAACCGCAGCACTGCGACACGTCGTATCCCTACGATATACATGTATTGCAGCTACATGTACGACGCATTCTGCGATTCATTTCACAAATCATGTTGTAAGTGGGACGCGTTGTAGGTGTATTTATAGCACAACCCTGTGACTGTTTTATGTATTTAATCAACGTGCACTAAAAAGTTGTCTGATGTTCAACAAAGAGTCGTTGGATGATCGGATCTCCGCCCAAAATTTGTTAAAACGTAAAATAAAATGCCGGCCATGTCCCGTGACGCAATTTTAAAGTAGAATTATAGCTACGTAGCTACATGTACTTATATAGCTACTTTGAAATTTCAACTACATGTACAATATTCCAGGCTAATTAATACTTATTCAGTGATACATGTATTTCATTGTGCAACTTTATACACATTGTCTTGGTATTAATATAAAAAATATGTAAACTCTGTTGGTTCACACATTTTGCCAAATGAAGAATTTTGACATTTTTGTCCTCATGGGATGTCACGTTTTTGCATGGCTGATAGACATTGGCAGTAAATGGAATTGGAAAAATTTAACTGTTTGGGCTCAATGCTATCCAAAATAAATATGACACAATTTTCAATCAAAATATTTATAGATCTTCAACAGATCCCTGTGCCATTGTATGCCATTGTACAAAAAAAGTCAAAAGGCCAACGAAACTAAAATCCTGCAAAAGCATCATAAAATAATATGTACAAAAGGGGAAAGAGACAAACTAGAGGTCTATGTCTGTTTATGAACTTAACATAGGGCTTTTCTGATTATGATTTTAGAAATAAGTGTATGCCTCCTTTTTATGTGCAGTATTGTAAATGATAATTTCCTGTTTAAAGTACATTTAATGTTAAAGTTTGCTGGTAGTCATAAACTTTACATATTTATTTTATTACAAACAGTTGGTTTTGCGGAGAGGCCAAATATGAGAATCTCATTAAAGACAAGCCTACCTTGATTCCTTACACTCTGGGCAGTGTTTACTACTGCTGTGAACTCCACTGAAGATGATGTGGTCATTTGGACAAACATCATGCGTCTCCACTGGGATGAGGTATTCATCCACAAGTTTCTTTGCAGCATGGAAGGAGTCAGGAAGGATGTTGCCATTAGGGAGGTTGAAATGATGCAATATGCGTAAAAGCTCACTGATGGCTCTTTGGCTGACCTTAAACAAAGCACATTCTGTTTGTTGATTGAAGGATTTTTTTTTTTGGCCTAATACTAATAGCCTACTAGTATCAGGTACTCTTTTGCTGGGAAAAATTCGTTACAACCTGACGCCACTTTTTTTCATATAACATGTAGGTCAGTTATTGCAAAATGATGATAAGACGTGAATGTGGGACAGAGAATCATTTCCAATTTTGTTACAAAATACTCACAAATTTGTCTTGACTCTCCAAAGACTTTGTACACAACTGCCGAAGTGACGTCAGATTGCAACATTTTTTTTTCGGAATGTGATACTGAGCTGCCGAGACACGTTTGTTAGAAAATGTAATTTTCTTCACTCTCCATAGACTTAATTGTCATGTTTGTACACAAATACTGAAGTGACTCTGGCATGTCTGGTCGCAACATTCTTTTCTCATTCTTTTCAACTGGCATGCTGGGCAGCTGGGTATAGTTAACTAAGTCTTAGTCTGAGTATCCATCATCCGTTGTCCACAGAGCTAGTCTGCTGTAGTAGGCATAAACATTGTACAACATCTGATAGGCCTATGCCTAGACACTGTCATGACTGTACACTGTCTATGCAGTTGTTGGGTGTTTTTTTTAAATGCTGCAACTTGACGCCACTTTCTTCATATATCATCTCAATGAAGGTCATTCACTGCAAACATGATAAGATTAAGACATGAATCTGGGACTGAGAAACATTTCCAATTTTGTTAGGAAATACTTAGAACATTTTCTTGACTCTCCATAGACTTTGTAGCCTAAGGCCCTACCCAATAGTGGAAGTGGTGTCAGGTTGCATCATTTTTTCCGTTGTTTAATCCATTGTGTATGATGCGCAAAGGGTAAATGAATGAACATGACGAAGACCCGATGTACGCCTAGAAGAAAGCGCCCCCTGATTGGTCAAACACTAGAGGTCAAGAGGCAGTTGTCTTGCCTAATTAATCAGTGTGACTAGCACCCACTGATCAGCGAATCTGCTCACATGTCATGTACATTTGTATCCTCGAGTCCCCATAATTGACGAGGATAACGCTTGCAATGCGTGCGCGTTGTCCAACGCAAACTGAATGCGAGTGCGTCAATACATATCTTCATCGTTTTAGGTGGACTGACGATCAGACATGTCAGACGATGTCATGTAGGCCTATCCCTAGGCCTATGATCTGATGATTAGATTACTGATCATGCTGATGATAGGCCTAGGCCTATACTAAAATAGACCACAGTGAATTACATAGACATATAGACTAGGCTCAGGTACACCATATGTACACCATGCAGAAGTTTTCTCCATGGGTAGGTATAGGCCTGATGCTAAAATAAAAATCATGAAAATAGTGATTAGTGGTTTGGTTTTTGCTTACCCCTGGGAAGAGTCCATGGATTGACAGAAGCAACGTCACAGCTTGCAAAATGGTAACATGGCTGCCTTGATACAGTGGGTGGCCATGGCTGTCATGGTTGTTTTTGGCTGGCGATGGCCCAAAATTTGTCCAGGTAGGTTTATCTGGCATGTTTGGGCAAGCTTGGACTTGGTCTTGGAGGGAGCCCTCGGCAGACTGACGCTGTACATTTTGCTGTCGCACAAGATCTTTGGTGACCTTCAATGACTTTCAAAAATGGGCTGCAAAAAAAATCATAATTATGTAAAATTGTCATTTTTCATCCTGAACACAAAAGAAAACCATGGTAAGGGATTTTTGCTGTACCTACATGTATCCTAATCCTTACAAATAACACAGCACATAATATGACAGGAGTACTAATGAATTTGATGGAAATACATTTTATTTCCCCCATGAACAGGTATCCTATCCTTTTTAGTACTTTAAACATATTCAATGTCAAAATATTAAAAAAAAAAAAAAATTGCTCAAATGAAGGATCATTGCACAGTAGGCTTATAGTAAAATGTTTCACTGTTTGATGTACTTGTGTACAGGATGGAAAAGAATGACTCCTTTGATAACTGGAATTTTCTCAGCAACCCAAAGTGCTATTTTGAAGGAAAAAGTCACAGCTTTAATCTGATACCCAAAACATAAAAATCCACGGATCCCTTTTTGTTTTAAAGGCATTTGTTTTGGGGTTGAATCATATTTGGGTCACCCTGTATGTTGTGGAATTACATGTACAGCAAGCTGATACAATGAAACTAGGGTTTCAGAAGCTACTGACAGTGATCAACATGTTTAGTTAGCGTAGAGTAGCATTTATAAGTGTAATGTCTGACATTGTAACTATAGGGGCATTAAAGGAATCATATTTTTCTTAAGTCTGATTCTATATTAAAAAAAAGGCATTTAATTTATTGTGGTTACTGCAGTAGTAGCATCTTCAGTCAGATAAGTGTGTCTTAGAGGTGCTTCAGATGGAAAACATGCACTGTGTATGGTGTGATCGAGGTATTGAAGATCAACTTCTTGGTCATCTCAGGCTTCCATTTACAGTGCAGAAAAAATGCTTCCATTTACAGTGCAGAAAAAATGTTTCCATTCGTCCAATCACTGCATCATTGATGTGAATTTGTCTCTATCGGACTCTGCTTTCATGGCAGTTGTGAAGTCCATCCTGCTTTTGATGAGGCAAAGTGACAGAAGACTTACCAGTAGCATGGAAAACATCCGTCGTCTTATTGCAAAAACCGGGAATCTCAGGAGGCAGTAGCTACTCTTGACCAATTGGTTCAAAAGCACTCCTGGAAGCAGCTGAATATACTTCAGAGATGGGACAAAGTTCTTTCCTCTCAGCTGTGTTTGAAGACTTAAAATCTTTTCACACAGAATCATCAAAATGGTACATGGAGATTGCCAAGTTCTGTACAGGAGCATCCATCCACCGGGTAACACTGGAGACCTGTGATAGTTTTTCAGAGTGACATCTCCAACAAGTTCATCATGATGAGTTTTTTCCGACCAGCAGCAGTGAACCATGTTTATTGCAATGGCATCTGTCCATCCAACAGCAAGTGAAGACCTGTGACAGTTTGTCATAGCAACATCGCTTCACCATGCCAAACCTGCGATATATTTACTGAGAGCTGTGTACATTTAGTTCATCATGATGAGGTCTTTCCATCCAGCAGCAAAAGTAATTGCTGTTTATCATGATGTCATCTGTCGGTGTCCACCAACTTGTAGTGAGTGAAGACCTGTGACAGTTCTACAAAATGACTTCTCAATAGCAAATCCAGAGCCATAGCGGTTTGCCAGGATAAGGGACTCTATTCAACTAGTTAAAACAATGTCACCTGTACATCTGTACCTCAGCAATCAAGTTACAAGGTCTTTGCACTGCATGTCTCTAAAACCAGATGAACTGTAATCCACCATCAACAGGAAACCTATGATCCGTGATCCATCTACATGTACTGATTGTGATGTTTTCCGTCTGCCCTTCAGCAAATAGAGACTTGCCACACGTTGACATAGAAGCATCCCATCACTATGTGTATCCATCTCATTGACATCCACTTCTATCCATTGAGTACCAACTGGAGGCCACTGTAAACTCTAAGAGTTATTCTGGTGTTGCGGTAACCACAAACACAATGACCTTTTGGTTCAGTAAAAAGAAGAGACAAAGGAAAATATGGTTTCTTTAATGGACAGCAGACGTAGACAGTGCATCTGACCAGTGGTCATATTAGTACTTCTTCTTTCAAAAATGGGTGGGGGGAAGTGTTAAGGTGAGATGGTGTAGTTAGTTCTTCGTTGGCATGTGACGAAAGTTATGGATTGTTATGGCATGTGAAGAAAGTGCGCACTGGCTCCCTGGAATGGCCCCACATCAGGGTGTCAGCTGGGAGGTACTTTCTTGCTGACGGAGACAGTGTACACCACACATCTGTACTGAAAAAAATACGGGGTTTCATTTCCCCTGTGTAGTTGCAGTTACTTTCAATGTAAGATCATAAAACTCTTAATCAGAAGAAACCAACTCCAAACTATTGTAGAAATTATAATCATGTCTGTTACATAGTTAACTATACAAATTAATTAATCATAGGCAGTCCCGGGACAATTTTTAAGTTTGACTGACTCCAACATGAGTTCAGATATTAGTTTAAGTATACAGTGCAGGTAGGCACAGCTTCTACGTTGTATAGAACTTACATGTATGAACCACCTGCATGTATGGAGTACTGAAGCGAATACGTCACGTGCACAAAATGTGTGTGAAAGACATATAGCGCATGATTCAGACCGCAAACAAACATGCGCGCGTACTCCGTTCGTTTGCACTACACTTTCTGGTTGTAAATGACATCACACTTCGGTACTCCATGGCATACTCAGAGTAAGCAAGCGTGCAACCGAGAAATTAAAGTATGTGGATCAATTAACACAATTAAGATACACGTGCATACATGTATAGCCTAGTCAAGGGCGGATCCAGGGGGGGGGCCAAAGGGGGCCATGGCCCCCCCAAAACGAAACCAATTTTTTTTTTTTTTTATATGTGACATCGCAAAAAAGGCAGGCAATGAGTACACCACCATCTTTTCCTCAAAAAAACATTGGTTAAAGTGGTCAGAAATTGCCTCAGATCGCACCACAGAGCATCTAGAATCCAAAAAATTTTTGGACCCACTTTTTTGGAGGACCACAATTTTTTTTGGCCCCCCCCCCCCAAAATTGTGTTCTGGATCCGCCCTTGAGCCTACTTCTTACACTTTATTCAGTAACCTTATAGGATTCATTAATAGCAGATTTTATATTCTTTTTTGTTTCAAGTATATTAGAGTTGCCCTTTTATTTAACCTTCGTAGATGAATTGTTCCAGGTGCAATTCTGAAGCCTATATATTTCTTGGGGGGGGCCCTAGCAGGGTGGATCCAGAATTTATTCATATTTTACTGGCTCAAGAAGTCATCTCTCTCAGAAAGTCACTGTGCTTCGTTGACAGGTTGCTGATTCGCACCTTATCCCCACTCTTCTCTGGGCTTGTACACTTTTCATTCCATAGAGCTACATGTACTTGGATCTCTCCTGTAGTATCTTTGACTTTGATAATACAGACACTTTGACTCCCTTTCACCTGTCTTGGTAATTCATCCTAAATAAACACAAAATTGAAATAATGTTGATCTATTTTCATCACAAAATAACTCACAATATGTAAAAACACTCAATGCCATTAAGTTAGCTTGCTTATCCAGCCATTCTAAACCTATTATTTTTACAATGTTTCTGTTTTTATATCTTTTATTGAACTTTTTATCATTACAATCCTTTACTTCAAAGATTACTTCAAAAAACATCACAAACAAAAGTTATACAATTAGGTTTTTACTGTAGCGTGTCGATCGGGGGTGTTCACAAACCAATCAATGACACTTCAGGGGCATTGGTCGGCACGTTGACGTTACATAGCGCCCTCAGTTGGCCGGTCGTCTCGGACGTTACAATACTCTTAACAACAAAATTTGAAATTAATTTTGCAAACGAATATCTTTTTATTACGCGTGTAAAAACAATATAGCAATGTCCATGTATGCTACTATGCTCACTTTTTTTCACAGTTACATGTACATCATGTACCGGTAGGCCTATCCTTTGGTGACATCACAAAATGTTAGTGTACCCTCTAGCAGAAGGTTGTTATAGATGTTTAAGATTAAAGTTGATGTGACGTCATCATGACGTCATTACGTCACATGTGTGACGTCATTATTCAAAGCTCACTGAGAATGTAATCACATATTTAAATTCCACCGTTTAAAAAAAAACAGAAAAGTCCACATATCCTTCGTGGATGGAAACTATAGGCTTACTTTACATATCACATATATGTCACAAAAAGTTGCCAAAACAGCCCTGTGTTTGTCCACAAACATAAGTCTAGTTTACAACATGTTTTGTGCAGTTTTGCATTCAAGTGTATTTGTCCAAGAAATGTTTACAACAACAAAAGTAGTGTTCAATGATGGAATCAAAATTTTAAGCTTAATACGCCTTCAATACAATAGTAATATTATAATAGCTATTGAAATTATTACATACTGTAGGCCTACCTTCTGAAAATCCCCCACATGCTTGGGTGGTTGTTCAACTCCTCTTCAGTAAACTGCTTGCAGCATGGTTGCCCTTTGAACAGTTTACAAGGACATTGTCCCTCTTGTTAAAAAAACTTCTGTGCCATCATACGTTTGCGTGCTCCACAGCATCATTCAAATTATCCTCATCTGCAGGCCTGTCAATGACCTCCTGATTGTGTTGTAAAATTGCTGAAGGTACGGTATTGCAAAGCTTTAGCTATAAATTTGTCTTCTTCCGTATCCATTTTGGAAAGATTCCCATACCTGGCCATCACTAATTGTTTCCTTCAGTGACCTATCAGCCATCAGAAAGTGATATCCTAAAAAGTCAATTTTAGCAGGGAACATATTGAAGTATTTACTGAGAAAACACTTAAAAAGATGATGAATTGGCTGAACTATTTCTGGGGCTGGGCGGAGATCTTTGAGTTCATACACAAGACACTTTCTGAATTTTTTTCTGTGTTATGGGATGTCTTCCAATGTCACTCATTAACAATGGAGTTGTACAATTTATTTACAACAGCAATGTCAACAAAACGAGAGAATACAGTTTGTTGCCATGTCCTTGTCTTGTTAAGGACCTTGTAGTTGATCTGATAAGTCTACTTCCCCCATTAATGTATTAAAAAAAAATACCGCTGGATGCACTGGAATATCCTTGCATTCAAATTCTCCAGTTACTGTGTTCTTGACTTTCCGTTGCACAATTTCTCTGCCACAAGCTTGATGTATTGTTGATGACATAGTATCCTTCCATTTTACAAACAGCAGTCTTCCGCTATTAGTTCTTATCCATTTAATTGTTCCTCGCTCCTCCTTTCATCCGTGTGGTTGCGAAAGCAAAATTGTGCTGGTTGTTAAGCAAAGCTAATCTCATAACGTACTTAGATGCTGTAACAGAGCAGTGAAATTTGTGAACTCCCCAAAATATGTCCTTTTGAACGTTGTGTTTCTCAAAAAATATGCTCAGTATGATTGAAATGTTAAATTATAACAGAAGAAGAAATTCGTAAATTCGTGACAGAGAAAATCGCCATCATCAATACCAGAAAATCAATACTGGTTACTGGTATAGCTGACCTTAAAAGTCGGGAAGTGTGTTACAACTTTCAAAAATGCACATAGCCAGGCCTATTTTTTCCAGTTTCAACGAAAAGTAATGAACGTATCACAACGATATTTAGCACATGTACATGTATGTTTGGATCATTATAAGTGAAATAAACACTGAAAGTTACATAAAGATCTGGTCTTCTAAACGGGAAACATTTCTTGTCAAAGATTTTGCCAGCCTGCATGAACATGTCTGTGTGCATGTAGTTTCACTAAAGTGTTACATAAGCTTTAGAAATTGCAACCACACGGCTGCTTTGGTAGCATAGCGTTTATTTTAGTTTTGGGAAATCCTCTCCTGTTCTCGAACAGTTCCACATGCTCCTTTTTCTCTTTCAACAGATTTTAAGGAACAAAATAAGACTTGTGTAAACATTGTCTGTGTGCACCCTGTACCCATGCTGTAAGTACATGTACATGTCCATAAGTTGCATGACAGATGCTGTAAGTAAGACCATTGTCAGATGCATTTTGCAATTTCCCAGTGTAAATTTGGTAGTTACATGTAAAGCCATTTGTAGAGTCTACCCCACTAGCGGCAGACTCTACATATTTTTCCGCTGGGGCCCCCAAACTTGTTGTACATGTAGGTCCTATAACAGTGTAGGCCTACTCTTCAAAAAGGGCACCCCCAATTATTGATGAATGAGGTTTAGCCTGTTGTTTAAATCTTTATTCCTTGTTCCTCAGTACTTAAGTGAGGAATAACAGTCTAGAAATTGTCTGTCTTCATCTGCCAAATAACTTTACATACATTTTCATGTTTATTTTTGTTTTTATAATCTAACAAGTAGAAAACAACGGCTCTGGGCTGAGTGCATCGAGGTACAGCTTGACTGAAGTCGACTGAAAAATACTAAAAACCAAGTTTTTCAACTATTGTCTTTAAGTACATGAATATCAAACATACCATAGCATCAGCCCCCGTTTCCTCCAAGAAGCAGACTAAATTCTTCATGAATTTTACCTTCCTTGGTGTCACATCTGAAAGTAATCAAAATTAACATCTGAGAGGGAAAAATATACCAAAAGAAAACATACCAATGTCATTGCTCGAAGATGTAAATGCAGAGATTGTACTGCAATTGTTCAGCACAGCACCAGAAGGCAGCACATGTATTATGGGTTTGGGAGATATTACCATATCCATATGCAACAAATTACTTTTATGCTCATGCAGGCCAACTTTGCAAAAAATTGTTAGTAAGGATGTGTTGATTGTAGTCCACACCCCAGATAAATAGAAGACCCAGTCACTCACTGACTGAACAGAATACTTAGATGGGAAACCGATGGGAATCCCTGTGCCATTTGTCTGAGCCATAGAAGGCCCATGTAGCATCTCTGGGGTCGCATCGTTTAGATGGCACGGAGGGACCGTGTGCTGGTACATGTACAGTTTATATTAATTTAAAGAACCCAACTGCACGTATCGTGAAAGAGGGGATTACCCCCAGCATCTCTGGTTGGCAGCAAGATGTGCTGCAGTGCTTTGTATATCTATGAAAAAGCACTCTATAAATATGTATACACATGTAATTATTATTAATACATGCTTACTCAGAGCAGGCCCAGGGCTTGACTTGTTCTCTCCCAACATTTCCTGAGGCTGCATGTTTCTCTCCTTGGACTCCGCCAGCTCATTCTTCAGCTCGTTTATCTGTCTACGCAGATCTACATTCTCTCCCAGGCATTCCTGGTACACTGTAGGCCTGGTACGAGTTGTTTCTTCCCAGGAGCTGGGTAAAATACCCATCAGGCCGGTACTCGGGGAAAATGTACGATGGGTATGTGGGCGTTGGCTGCGGAAGTGCAGACCAATTTGTGTAATTGTTCTGCAAATACACATCATACACATCAAAAAATCATACAGGTTAGTAGATCAAGAGTAATAAACATTAAAGACACCCACATCAGATTAAACAAGTTGACAGCTTGATGATCATCTTCCCTACCTGTGGTGGTGGTTGTTGTTGTGGCAGTGGTGGAGTGGTGACTCTTGGCACTAGTAAGTTCTCTGAGGTTGGGCGACAGGCAGAGGCAGTTGCCTGCTCATCGCTGCAGGGAAGCTGTATGAATGCAATACACATACACATAAAAACGAAACTGATATGTGAAAGCCTCAGCAAGGTATTTTTAAAAATTCAAAAGCTGGCTATAACAAGTTTCCCTCTTGATAGTGGACAGCTTGAAGCTAGGCTCTAATATAATATGTGAAAATGTTATTTTTATTCTATATGGTAACACATGTTTGACAAGAATAAAATTGTATGGGGGAAAAAGTTGAAAGCTGGATTTCAAAGATTCTGACAAACAAAGGTCACAATGACGTCACTCGTTAGACTGAGTATTGTCTGACCCCTGCACTCATCCCGAAACTTTGCCATGCAGCAAGTAACTAGACGTCTGGGTACGCACTCTTTGTGAATTCTAACATATGGCGTATTCGGGTCATTGCATACATTATATGATATCAATCAAATTGTTCTCATCGCATCAGCTGCTTGCCAAAAAATATGATTTTTTTCATTTCGTAGCAGGACTTGGAATCAGTAACTATTCTTCCTTCTAAATTTCAATAAATCTCACCCTAAAGCTATTAAACGGAGCCTAGCTTTAATAATCGTCTTTCGTACCTGTGGTGGTTGTTGTTGTTGTGGCAGTGGTGGGGTGGTGACTCTTGGCACTAGAAAGTTCTCTGAGGTTGGGCGACAGGTAGAGGCAGTTGCCTGCTCATCGCTGCAGGGAAGCTGTATGAATGCAATACACATACACATGAAAATGAAACTGGTTTGATTTGTGAAAATCTCAGCAAGGTTACACTTTCAAAATGTAAAACAAAATCCAAAGCTGGGTCAAACATGTAAAATAAGGCCTGTATTCTATTTAAGGTCTGAAGCAGTGAACGTAATCAAAATCACATAGCGAAATAATTTAGTACACAGAATGTCAAGACTATGCAAATTTCTTTTCGTAATACTTAGTACTGTCTTGATATTTTGACATTTTTTTCATGGATACAACAATCTTGGCTATAAATAATGGCACAAAATGCAACTGTATTTGTTTGCGTCCCTATCTGCCACTGTCTGCACCTCAACAATAATTATTAAAAGAGATGGTGAATGCATGCTTAATTTTATTTTCAGTAGGGCCTATCTCTTATAATTATTTTTCTTAGTAAAACATTATACTTACTTGTGCATGAAAAGAAACGATTTGCGGCAGACGTGTGTTCCGTCAACTAGGTACGTCACTCGGCTCCTCTATCTTCTATCTTCTATTCTATCTGTCTGACGTGCCCGCTTAGAACATAGAGTTTTCTGAGTTCTTTTTATAGTTGAGCTGATTCGTCCCATTATGAACATCTTTCGCTCACGCTTCGTCATCTCTGCATCAGACATCTGTGCACGCAGTTGCAAGATGTAGGCTGGCTCAAACTGATTGGTGCAAGGGTTGTTCTTGTCTGTGTTTCTTGGGCATGTACACTTGCTAAAGTTATTAATTTTGGCGAACTCTTCGTCGTTGTCTGGAGAGGTCCAGTCATCAGTGCCTTCAATATCAATGATTTGCTGGGCAAGATCAGGTACAAGGCCAACAGCACCATCATCATGGTCATGATGGTCTACGTCTGCCTCCTCCTCCGCGGGCTCAACTCCCCCATTTCCCCCGTCGCCGGCGTCAACTTTCTCTTCTTCAACTTCAGATTCCAATGTAGGCCGATCATCAATGTCCATGGGTTCCGGTTCAGACAAATCCGAGTACAGATCATCATTCTCATCATCATCATCTTCATCAGAAGAAATAGTATCCACGAAATATTTGGTCAGAAGATCTGACAAATCCGCGCTGTCCCTTCCCGACAAGCCAAGGACGAGCGCTTCGTTTAACGCGGTCTTCACTGACCTGACCCCCGACGACGCTCCCTTGTACCCCGCCGAATCGGGCTCCTTTCGTGACATTGTTGTCGTAAAATATCACAAATGCGTTTAATAAGTAATACTGTGAAGAATTAGGATAATAACTCAATCCAAAAGGCATGAAAATCTATGTCAAACACGACACACACAAAATATTTCTAACTCTCACTGCCACGTTGACGTTACATGTGCAGCATATCCATAGCAGCATCCCTCACCAAAGTGAATGCCTTCACTAAGTAGTCGATAAGTAGTCAAATAAGCAGTCATTATAGGCAGTCTAACAAGCATTTTTTATGTAGTCATTTTTTGGTCTTCATGCGTTTCATACAGGGCTTCGAAGGCGTAATAGGTCTTCGAAGCCCTATAGTCATTCACTAAGCCTTCCCACTGACGAAATATGTAAATGAGCTAAGCCTTCATTTTACGCTAAGCAGTCGTAGAGGCTGCTTAAAGCTCTATATTTGAGCAGTTGACCACTTCTATGAAGGCTTAATATAAGCAGTCAACTGTCTAAATGAAGCTCTATATTTAAACAGCTGACTGCTTCTATGAAGGCTTATTAAGCAGTTGACTGTCTAAATGAAGCTCTGTATTTAAGCAGTTGACCACTTCTTTGAAGGCTTTCAAGCAGTTCACCGTCTAAATGAAGCTCTGTAGCATGGAGGGCCCAATGTCATATGGCTCTGCTTCGCCGAATTCTGCTTATAGGGCAAGCGCCCATTTTCTGCGCTAGCTGTGTAAGCAAAAACTAGATGCCTAGTAACATGAAGTACACTCAGTTGTATCTGAAAAGTGCATAAGCTTTGCGGATATCAAAGATAACATTAGAGTTAAAAATTCAATTCCAAAAACACTCGTTTATTGCATGCTTGCTATTTTTCAAATTTGACATGACACTCACAAATGACACTGTATTGTACATTTCTAAAATGGCTCAATTTCCTCCTAAAAGCCAGCTTGTATGTATCTTTAAAATTAACGCAGAATTATGTTATAGGCCCAAGGTGATGTCAAAACCATGACTATGCCCGAAGCGAAGCTGAGGGCATAGTCATGGTTTTGACATCACCGAGGGCCTATAATTTTAAAGTGTGCCCCGAATATAAAGCAGTCAATATTTGTTTTATATACCGAATAATATAGATTCTTCTCATCTGATTGGTTAAAATATTTTCTGAACTGACAAGGCCTACAAGTTTTTTACAGCATAGGCCTTGATTTTGAAATGTAGTATAAAAGTGTAATAACTTACAAAAATCATGTCCTCTTCTTCAGTGTTGATCCATCCAAATCAGAGAGTGCAAGTTCCACACAATCTCTTTTACAATACCTGTAATCAACGCTGGCCGTACACTGTGGGTATGATGCGTACATACGAGCGATCTATGAATACGGTGTTGCGACTGTCACGTTATTTTCAGGGCACAGTCGAGATATGACGTCATCTTGATAGAAGAAAGGGGGCCCAGCTGTTTCAATGACTCCACTTTTAACCAGTCAGATGAGCCGTCAAATTGGCTTTTGTCTCTTCAAGTTCTTCGCTGAGCTCCCTTACGGTCCTCAGTAATTTCTGAGACTGCTGTTTTGACTGATTCTTTTGAAGCTCAAGTTCTGTAATTTTCTTATCTCTATGAACCATCCTTCTGTTAATGTTTCTTGTGTCATATATCTGCAGTTTGCCTTCATTGAATCATACTCATTTTGAAATGACCTCAATTTTGCAGTTGCTGCATCATAGTTCTTAGTATATTATGAAAGTTTGTCACTGAGTGGGTCAAACTTAAGTGTCATTTCCTGCAACTCTCGCAGAATTCTATCTCGGTCCTCATTCAAGTTTTCTACTGATGACTTGGAGGGCAGCAATATCTTCTTCCAATTTACGATTCTGTTCTTGAATATGTTATTCTTTTGTTCTACTTCCTGATGCTTTTCTTGCACAATTAATCGCTGAGAAGTTTCTGTAGCGAGCTGATCTCAAACAGAAGAGACAAATTCTGTTGCAGCTACTAAGCACTTTTTTGTGTTCTTAAGTTCCAATTTATGTTGATTGAGTTCTTTTCTCATTTTCTTCTTTCATGGCGTGTCTGCATATTAGTTTCTTCCCTTTTCCGTTCAATCTTGTAAGGCTCGTCCATGAACTCGCTCAATGCCTGCAACTTTGTTGCTTTGTGCTTTGTTCTTTTTCTTTTGTGTCAACAAGGCGCGAGATGGAAATAGCTGTAGAAATGTAATTCTACCACTACACCAATTTTTACCGAATTAAGTAAACTCCTTAGTGATGCGTGTAATGGTGCATTTTGGGGCATTAAAAAAGATCAAATAAGCCTGATTTAAATTTTAAAGATCTGATTTAAATCAAATAAATCTGATTAAAAAAAAATAAAAAATTTAAATCAAAAAAATTGCCAACCCTACCGCACACGTTTGACATGATTTGGGCATTCGTGCACTGTAATGTCGGTAATCTTTGGAAGGCTTACAACCAATGAAAAGGCTGCTAGAGCGAACGAAAAAGTGCGAATCGAACTCAGTGGCTTGAAACGGGCACTGGCTAAAATTGCCGTCCCACGCGTAGTGACCGTAGGTTACACCTCTGGTGCCTGCATTGGCTCAATTGTTACGCATATACATAATACAGAGGAACTACGGGCAGCGCTCTGTGTGCGAACAAAAATGTCACGTGACTGAAAGACCTGATCTTAAGAGACTGTATTACAGTTCTGCATATTCACAGTAGTCAGGTAGATGGTACAGGTCCTGAATGAAAGCATCCATAGGTTCCCCTGGCTGTCGTTTACATGTATGTTAAGCGAGCCCTTTCTGCAATGACATTGCGGCAGCCTTCATAATGTTTACTGTTTATGTAACTCGATACTGCTTTGCTTTGACTGTTGGCGATTGATATGCCAGCTGTGCTCACAAATTGTCAGCTTACTCTGTTCGAATTTGACTGTAGTTGCTTGACATATGATCTAACTGTTGGTGACTATAGCCTGGTTTTAAAGGTTTAGTAGGGGAAGTGGATGGAAATGTTGTGACTGTTTGAATATTAGGAGGGTTAAAGTGGAACGACTAGGGAGAAATTACTGCTTTTTGTTGTTGGCCGTTTTTACTCTTTCCCAACATGACACAAAAGGGAGACAATAAGTTTTCGGATGTCATGAAATCTACCAACATAAAAGGAGCATAAAACTGATCGTTTACTGTGCCACAACATAAGTATGTTCACTTGTTCGTACTACTCATGTAGATGGGAGACTCCACAGGGTACGACAAAAATTGTAATCTGCAGAAAGAATCTGTTACACCAACAACAAAGAAGTAATATTCAAAAAGACTTTAATTGGCTAATAAAAAGAAAAACAATTGTATGTTTACCTTCCATACATGATGGTGAACACAGGGTGGAAGCATGAACAGATATTCTATATCCAAATAGGAAGCATCTAGGTGCTCATCCCAGTTATCCTCCTTGTCAATACAGGTTTTTCATTGGCATTCGAGTGAGGCTATTTAGGAATGTGGGGTTACTAAATTGTTGGCAGTGTCAAAAGTGTCCATGAAAGTGCAGGTCTGTACACAATACATTGATTTAGCTCCAGAAGATCCAGAATCATACTTTTATGTACCTGCGACCTGACAAGGAATTACCCGTACATCAAATAATACCAAACAGTGCAGTCTCTGCTCCTTGCAGTCCTGGATTTCGGTTGATAATTTTGGATTTTGTAAGGTAAGGTAAAATGAGGACAAATTTAAATCAGCTGTTTCCATTTATAGAAATTCTAGATTTGGGTAACAAGAAAGCTGTGACCTTTTCAAAATGGGGAAAAAAGCCTATAACATCCAGATTTTTTGACTGGTGTCAAGTTCAGTTCAATCTTAATCTATCTGGCAAGGTTCAGCTACAGTGACTACTAATAACTCCGTATCTGAATAGGTGGTAAATGGCACATAAGGGAAACTGTACACGAGGGACGGTTAATTATGAATTTATTATCATCTTTTGCCATACATCACGTCTTACCGTTCAAACAATATCCTCAACATTACACTGTGCAGCTGTGTAAAAAAACTGCGCATCCGACCTATATGACACAATTTAAAGGGACAATTTTTAGATGGTTGTTGTAAAAAAGAAATCATCAAAATATCACGTAATTAACGAAAAATGTGAAAAAAACCAAAACGGGGTCAAAGGTCAGCGTTCGATTTTTCATCATTATTTACAGCTTGTATCCATAATCTGAATACATAGTCTTTTTTGTCAAATACTCATGACTAATTGTTTTAATAAAAAAAAGACTTAAATTTGGTTCAGTAATTTACTTTTATACGGCTGGACGTAAAACTAACTCTGAAGATCACGTGACTTATCCGAACCGGTTCGGAAAAGTCACGTGACCTTCGTTTTTTGACAAATGCTTGAAAACGGCCAAATTTGATGGTTTCTTTTAGGAACCGTTCTTCTCCATTTCAGGAAGACCTCTGGAATCATGTTTTAGTCTATTTTGTAGCCCAAATAACCCAACGGAGCCGGTGTGTCCCTTTAATCATGTTGACTGTTCGTTACATATACACAGTTGCTGAAGTCCATGCACACACGCTACACTAATTTAACTTCAATCTCCTCAGGGAGTTTGTACTTCTTTTTTTTATAGCACGAATCTTGTCATTCATCTTGATCACCATACAGTCCCAACTCTTCTCCTCATCGGCAAATGGCATTGGGAAGACCTTGAAAATGTGGGCTGAAAAAGAATCGCAAAGTCCTGAAAATATAATCTTAAACAAGTGTTTGCATGCAGCTAGCATTTCCAAACTTCACACTCGAAAGATCAGCCCACCTTGCAAAATGTGACAATCGTCTCATAATGAGGTGTGCAGATAGATTAAATTGCAAACTTTGTGAGCCTGTTGCAATTTCAATGAAGAACTACATGTAGTACGACAGGCAGCGCTGACATACAAATACAGTGTTGCCACTAGAGGCGCGTCTGCCCTTATGTATTTCCATTACTTTAATGACGCAGGTTATGTCATAGAAATTTGCATAGGCCATCTTCTAGTGGCAACATCATATGTCAGCATCATCTGGTTCCTCATCAAAATCATTGCACACACAGCTACCCCTGAATCCATCGATGAAGAAATGTGCCTAATGGACAATTAAGATTCTGGAAGAGGGATACCGATACCTTTCATTTGACACTACCCCAGAAAACATTAGTGTGTTTTTTTGACATTTTGAAATGTGTTGTGGATGATTTTTGTATACCTTCTGTAAGTACCTGCTAGCAGATTAACACTTATTTACACAAATACTTCTCAGCGCTCTCCTTACATGTATACTGGTTTGGAGTGTTTTTTTTTAGCATCCCTGTTTATCTTTACCGGTGCCATACACCGTGAGAGAGGCACACTCTTCATATGATACAACCAACTCCAACAGAAGAAGCCCAAACTTTTCTGGCTTTGTGGCCAACTTTTCACGCCGTTGCAGCTCATTCTCGGAAATCTGTACTCCCAACGTTGGGTCCCCAAGGAAGAAGCAATAGGAAAACAAGATGAAGATAATTTCTTCTATGATGATGAGTGTCAACAAGACAACTGAAAACTTGATTGACCAGGTTTGAGTACGGCACAATGAAATATAGTGGTGGGTGGCCTATGTTCTTGGCTCTGGTCAAGCACAGAACATTAAACCTGGAAATGGGTCAATGTCAAGTACGCAAAACTTAATTTTCTAGTCAAGTGGCCCGACCCAGAATCTATCTATGAGCCTGCCCCCCGAGTTCAAGGAGAAGTTTCCACTGCTTACATCCATTATTGACTGTTTTGAGATATTCATTGAAATGCCAGGGAACCTTCTTGTACGTCAACAAACATATTCTAACTACAAACAACATAATACTGTGAAAGTTCTCATTTCATGGAGTCCCTTAGGGGCAATCACCTTCTTGTCATTGGCCTGGGGTGGCAGGGTTTCTGATGTGGAGCTGGCGCGTCAGTCTGGGTTTCTTTCGCCCTACAAACACAGACCAGGGGATCAGATTTTAGCGGACCGTGGTTTCACATTGGAGGCAGCTCTGTGCAGCTGTGAATTAATCATCCCATCGTTTACCAAGGGCAAAACCCAGCTATCTGCAAAGGAAGTGGAGACCACACGAGAAAAGTCAGCAATCAGAATTCATGTAGAGCGGGTAATTGACCTTTTGAAGAACAGGTATAGAATTCTTCAGGGAACTTTACCCATCAAAATGATCAAATCTCTGAAGGATGAGGCAGATGATGCTGAGCTCACCAGTATTGATCGCTTACTCACTTTATGTGCTGCATTAGTCAATCTTTGAGGCAGCATAGTTTTCAAGGGATGAATAAATACCAGATTTATTCCATTATCAACTACCAATAGTTCATTTGTCTTAAGATTATATTTGTCACAGGATTTGCATATTACCTACAAGTACACATAGTGCAAAAGGTTAAATAAATCTTGATTCTTCAGCTCCATACAGTTGCCTAAATCCTATAATTTCCTGGTCATCAACTTCCCTATTTGTCGGTTAAATATCAATGTTTCTGGATAATGTATTTTTATTTAACAGTGCATTTTGGAAGGTTTTCTTTGGTGCACTGGGGACACAAATACACGTCTCAGCATTCAGTCAAAACTTTCATCAGTGATCCATTGTTAAAAGCTTTTTTTTTTTCAATTATATTGATTTCATTTGCTGACAGCTCACTTTTAAATTTGAAGTAAGAAATCCATTAATTACATGTATATGACATGAAGGCCATATCACAATCTTTTCTCTGCCAGGCTTTATGCCACTTTAATTAGCCATTAATGCAGGCTGATAATAACATGCAAAGTGATCTGTTTTTCTCCAACTTATCTTTCCCATGAGACAAAGTGTTTGTGACCAACATTGTACATGCATAATGTACATGTAGCTGCAGAGATTGCAAGCAAGTGCAGCATGTGGGCTTACTGTAAACAAGATGGAATCACAGTTTACAGATGCTGCACATGTGATCTCTACATGTAGTTGTGATACTGGTGGCTTTCCATTAAATACAATATTTATATTTATTTGAGAGAACATGTACATTAATAACACTTTGTCTGAGGTTTTCAGTGTTTATTTTAAAATACAAAGGGGAAACTTAATTTTCCATCAACAACTAAACCCTGAAATGAGAAGTTTGGCACAACTAATTGTACCTAAATGTTGAAGCATGCAACAATGTATATCTTTGGATTCATTGAACCTTACTTTTTTTTACTCTTGCATTCCCTACAGTACCATTTGCCTTTAGGTTCCGTTTTTTTTTGGGGGGCGAATGCATTCAAGATGGGCCCACTCGTACTTTCAGTCAACTCCATCACAGCCAACAAGAACTGACACATTGTCCCATTTCTTCATTTCTTTTGACAGTAGGGTCATTCTATAAATCAGGGGTCCAAAAGTGTGACATGAGTGTGACATGAGGTTGCAATAGCACTTTTTGATTTGTACTGACA
Source organism: Patiria pectinifera (assembly GCA_029964075.1). NCBI lineage: Eukaryota > Metazoa > Echinodermata > Asteroidea > Valvatida > Asterinidae > Patiria > Patiria pectinifera. Next base: position 24,557,602 of record CM057150.1, on the reverse strand, counting down.
GGCACAATTATCTGAGAAGCGCACCATCCAAGCCACATTGAGATTCCTCTTCTGAGTGAGGTGGATGGCGACAAGTTTCATGCATGCTTGGACTGTGTCGTAGTTGTGCTCGTTGTCATCAGAGATAAATACAACTGATTCACATACCCGTTGCTCACACCCTTCCCTCTCACATTTGTAAGAGTTTACAACAGGATGGACGGTAGCCTGGTTGCGCGTCCAATAAGCTGATTGGATTTCATCTTGGAAGTAGCATGTGTAATTCTCTGCGAAATCCCAAACATTCAGTACCCAGTTGTCAGGAAGATTGGTTTTGATGTTGCTGTACTGCTTGGCCTGCCAGTGCCAGTTGAACACGTGAAGTGCATGGGTATCGATCTCTTCCCTCAGCTCATTTATCAGATCTTGCAGCGTTCCATTTTTGACCACAAGCTTTACAACCGTTTGGCTCTTTTTCATAGTGTTTTCCAGCAATACCCACTTTCTCCAAGATATTGGTCGTGATCTCTGCTGATCTGACATTGGGTGTAGATGATTATCCAGATGTTCCATGCCACAATCTTTGCAGGCTCGCTTGATACAACCCAGTTGATGAAAAGATGCACCCTCTCCTTTATTACATAGTGTAAGGCGTAGTGTTGCTTCAGCATCTGTTAACTTCAATGCCCTATGACCATCTGCTTCCAGTCTCTGGTCCATTGCAACTACTTTCAGCCGGACATTTTCACATGTTTCGCACAGGCAACCTCGATATGCAGCTTGTCTTTGTGAACGGATGTGCTTGGGCTTGAGTTTGAAAAAAATATGCGGTTTGCTTAGCTTTCATAGAATTTACGAACGGATGTAACCGTTTCTGGAGAGACAGTTGGACGTCCGGCACGTCTTTTATTTCTGTTTGTTATTTGTTTCCGGTTTATTTTGAACCTTCTGCTAGCGTAGCGTTGCAGTCTGCTTGTTTTCAGGGAGTGCAAACTCAGATTGGGCATGTTTGGATGACCATGCTTCATCCGGCTCTTTAGTTGCCTACACTGTCAACAAAAGTTAGTCAATTTGACTAATTTAAGTTAGTCCAGCACGGTGCCTCATATGACCAATTTAAATTAGTCAAACACATTGGGTGACACACTTTAATTAGTCAAAATCGACTAGTTTACATTAGTCTTGTGACTAATTTCAATGGTGCCTCATACGACTCACCTGTTAGTCATCTGACCTTTTTAGTTAGTCAGTGAAATCACTGACCAATCTGATTAGTCAGATGACTAAGAACTGGAACTACACACACAGGTTTTTTTCCCCAAAAGTGGTTTATTTTGAATTTAAAGAAACTGACGAACATGTTTACAAACGGCAAAAGTCTAAAAACATTACAATAAAATGGTCACCACCGATTGTGTAAAATGAGAGATAATTTGAACAATGAAGACAAGGTACAGTCAAACACTGATAAGAACAAGAATACAACATCCTGCTTATATAAAGGAAAAGTTTCTGTCTCAATTCTTTGTTTTTCTTTGTTTTTAATACTGTTAATACAAGGTATCTGCTATAACAAGGAATTTTGTAAAGTCTCAATGACCTCGTTATATCAGTGTTCCACTGTAGTTTTAACTCGTGTCAATAAACACATGTACATGTTCTTTGGGTTCACATTTTTGATACAAAAATGCCAAATAAAATGCTTTGTGCTTCACAATTTTATCTGTGATTTGCTTCATTGGCTGTTAACAGTTTTCCTTAAAATGCCAGCCAAAAAAAGGAAAAAGAATTTATTTACTTATAAGTTTAGTACATGTATTAGCACCATAAAACAGCACACCGACAGTATTAGGCAAGAGTGCAAGAAAATGTGGGAAAGCAAATACATGTATCTGGCAAAATAATACATGTAAACAATGGCAAAATGTGGCAAAATATATTAGAGAATGCGAGATGATATTTAGCACAATGTAATCTTTGCTTTTTAAAATTCAAGTAATGTTTAAATTGTTCAACCTTTTTTCACAATGCTATTCTAAGCCTTCATAAAACATTTGATACATTGTTTTAATGAAACAAGTATTTAAACCCTTAACAAAATAAAAAAAGATATAGGCTTCTCTTACAGTTGCTTTATCCCTAACCTTCCAAACTCAATCATCAACTTCCAAGTTTTAGTTTTCTCAATTTTCCAAACAGCTACAGAAACTTGTGTCTGATGACAATTTAAGATAACATTTTGCACAATGTAAATCTTTTGGTTCCAGAGCTTATTTAATGTTTTTGATTTTATGTTTTGGCCATCATCTCACATTGGTTTTTAATGAAACCATTTTAAAACTTTACAAAATAAAGATATGCTTCTCTTGGAGTTGCTTCGTCCCTAACCTTCCAAAAATCTGTCAGTGTCTTACATGTTCAGGCATTACTAAAGTCATTGATTAAAACCTATACAAAAATCACAAGAGTTTAGGCTTCTCTAACAGTTGCTTTGTCCCTATAACATTCGAAAATCCACCACCATCCACTTCCATGTTCTAGTTTGTCCCCCGTTTTTCAGACAGCAACGTAAAGTTGTATGTTTGAGCAAGCTCAATGGCCAAAAAGATTTTTACATGTGGGCAATTCCACGGTAACGGAATGATCACAATGGCATCGTGTACTCTGCATTTCCACGTGAAAAGACCAGGGATTTGGGCATAATGACTCACGAAAAAGGCTTCGCTATGTTATTTACATGTCTTTGTGACTTTTAGGCTGCGGTTTTTTATGGACTGGCCGAACAAAACAGTATTAGGCAAGATAAGTGCAAGAAAATGTGAGAAGGCACATACATGTATCTGGCAAAATAATGCATGTATACAATGGCAAAATATATTAGAGAATGTGAGATGACATTTAGCACAATGTAATCTTTGCTTTTTAAAATTCAAGTAATGTTTAACTTTAACAAAGACAAGTTATTTACACGTCTTTGTGACTGTTAGGCTGCGTTTTTTTTTTGGACTGGCCGAACAAAAGTTTGAGTCAAACGTTTGTGCAATGTTTTTTATGCTTCTTTATGACTGTTTTGGCTGCATTTTCTATGGACTGGCGGACTAAAAGCTAACCGGAGGTACAGGTGCATAAACGTCGAGAGTTACAGAGGAATTTTGGACATGAGAGCCTATTCTTTTGGTGGGAATTAAGTAGGTCTTCGAGATAAACGGAATTCGGACTTCACCAACTTTTGAGTTATCGAGATTTTACTGTAACTCAATTTCAACTTTTTGTGACATAATACCCTTTTTTGTGGATCGGGTCACATATTCGTCCAGTTAGAATCCTTCTTGAAAAGCTGAATGCAAACCAGTTCAGTGTTTCTTGAGAAGCTGATTCAGCTTGTCAAGAAGGGTTATAACTGGACGATCAACCTTGGCACTATCCGGATGTTGAGGATGACTTTCTGGAAGAAATTCAACGTTTTTCTCAACACTCCAGGATAGGCCAGGTTAAAAACATAGAAACAAGCAACATAACAGGAAAACGCAGACATAAATGTATCCGTGTGCGCCACCTCAATGCCATCCACGACAATGGAGAAGTGTTGGCACTGCTCCAGACTACTCTCGTCCCCCGTTATGTGCGGATGACCATCTTCCTGCAGATAAAAAGACAATTGGGAATTGTTTTCAATATATTGTCATGGCTGGATTAACTAAATTGCAAGTATATGTTCTTGACACTAATGTTAGAGGTTCATGAAAGAAAGCCACTGACAAGCCTTTGCCCCACTGGATCAGACTTATACAGGTTTTGTTTGCGTTAAACGAATTTAGTTTGACCCGTTTGTGCAAATAAGTGGGGAGGCACATTGAAAGACGGATATTACGATGACGTGAAACCAGCATGTAGTTTGTGAAAACTCAACACTATGGTATGTGCACATGTAAATAGATGCATGTGTACATGTATTTTGTTCATTTTGATTTGGCCATCATATTGTCCATTACATTGATTGGAAAGCCAGCACATCAACACTTTATTTTATATAGAAAAACCTTTTGTGTGTAATTACTTACAGGCTCTTGTCCAAGGAGGACAAGGCATCCAACCTTCTCCTTGAGCAGACTTGGCACTGTAAGCACTGCTGCGACATGGGTAGCACCTAAGGACAGACAATCAATTTGCTTTTTAAGAGTTGAAGAACAGTATGTTCATAGTATGTTCACTTCAGTATTTGTTTAGATAAACAGATGACAGTAAAGTGTTTTTTTCCAACATAAAACAAACTACGTATAGACTTGAATCCAAGCAGTACCATGATTGCTATTGCACCATGTAGTAAGATATTTGATAAGCACTATTGTTTAGGTAAGTATAATAAGGTAATGCAGGTAGCCCTGCGTGCACTGATAGCACATATGGTTCAAGTCTGACAAATTTGGACAATTTAAATTCATTTTCTCTAACATATCAATACTGCAGTATTGAAAGTTTTTTTCTAGCTGATGAGTTCGCATCTAAAACGGTTTACATTATTTGTAAAAATGTATAGACATCAAAGTTAAAACGCACATTTTGTGTGAAGAATTATTAAAACCGATGGTCCTTAAAATGTCCTGAAACTCCTTGCTTCCTACCTTCACGAGAATCCTCATCTCGTTGAAGTGGAATCATATCCTGGGCTTGCTTACAGATGTCTTCCAAATTATGATGAGTCTTGCACAGCTGAAGTACAGCCTTGCTATACTTTCGGAGGCCATCTTCAATCAGCTCTGCGATGCCTTCTTTACTCCCGTGGACTCGCTTGAACTCTGATAGTATCTGTTACACACACAGACAAAAATGTACACGAAAAAAACATTAAAGACTGTATTGCCAAAAGTACTCATGGTATGGAATATATGTTGCTACTGAACATAAGCACCAGTGCCAATTTCTTTACACTCCTAGATGAGTGGATCTGTCATTGACTGCTATAATGTAGGGCTGTGCCAAATTTGTCCAATACAGAAATATTCAATCATCATAAATCAGACAGTCTAAAAGCTTGCTTGGCCTTGTGAGGATGAAGCAAAATGATTTGCTTTGCAGTTTTTAGAAGATGCCTTTTTATTCATTTTGTCAGATTGCATTTTGTCAAAAGCATATTACATACATTGGTCCATTGTGTTCCACTGTAATAGGCTATTGCCATAAATGTATCACACTTGAAGCTGTAATTCAAGATCTATTGTCATCCAACCATAATAGGTGGATAAAATTAAGCAAACATTCAATCACATCCAATTTTGAATATCCACACACGAATAAAAAAACTATTTACAATCCAAAGCAGTACCATATTTCAAGCACTACTTTCTGCAAATATTGGATACTGCACCTTATATTATGTATACTGAAACGAACCTCTTCTTCCTCGAACAGCCACGGATAGGCCACCTTCACCTCAGCCAGGGAAGCTGTACCTTTCGTCACCAGAGCCCGCCGGTCTGCAAATGTAGCATCCATTGCCACATTGATTCGCTCATAGTTTGGCTTCTTCTTAGTTGTTTCCGTCTTCAGCCACTCTGTATGAATGCGTATTGAGGCATCGTCCTCTGATAAGGGGTGCTGAGGCAGATAGTTCTCCATTCCCCACACCGGTGATCCTCGTTTCTGGCTGGTTTGGGCGGTATCATTAGTAGCAGCTGGGCGCTTCCTCTTCCTTAGTAACACCTGCTCCACATCTTTGTCTTCTCGTTTCCTCGAGTTCGCAAACTTATATTGAAGACGATTCTTCCAAAGAGCCTGCCAGAATTTTGAAACGAGAACAAAAGCAAGCGGATTAGATATATGCACAAAAAGATAGGGATGAGCTGAGTTCAATCAAATGTTTCCATTACAACTTTTAAGTAAAGAAATGCCGACCATAGAGCAGTCAAGCATGGCTTGATTGATCCGTAAATAAAATGGTTCAATTTGTGGTACCGTAGTTTTAATGGTCAGCAGTTAAACTATTTATTGCGCTTGGCATTTTCTTTTCACCACACGTCCAAAAAATGTTCCGGGGGCATTTTCACATGTACACGTACCTTTGCATTGTCCATAGACAAATTTGGCTGATGACACAGCTTTGGATATCTGTTAAACAACAGATCGACGATCACCATGTACTGGGCAGATGTGGGATAGCTGAAACATAATGGCAAATAAAACATTCCATGACACACATGTTCTCCTGAAATAAAATAATGTTTGAGGCCTGTTCTAGACACTGTGCTACTGTGTTGAAGTTTGGCACGGCTTTTACAACAGAGTCATGGCACTGCTGTTCGGAATGACGATAGTGCAACTGGCCAGTCAAGCATAGAGATGGTGCTGTGCCCAACTCAATTTGCAAGCCAAATGGTTCTAAAAGCCGTTCCATTGCTGTGCCAAGTTAAAAATGCCGAATTAATAAAGTTCAGCACGACAGTTGCACAACGTCTACAACAGGCAGTTTTCATTTATGGTTATGACAATTGTTAGCTTTTTAAAAAGCACAATGTAACACAAGTATCTGTACAAAAAACATGCTTACAAAGTATACTTCGTCACACTGTCATAGATAGAGTCAAGCAGAGCTGATCTCTGTCCTTATTTTAAGGTCTGCCCTGTGAGTAGGTTATCGTGAAGGCCGAGTGGAAGTTTTGGGAGACGATAAGCAGAAATCCAGGAACTGCTATTTCTGAAGTGGGGAGAGGCGGAAGGACTACATGTACTTTCTGAAGTTGATGCTGAAGTGGATGCTCTTGGATTACTCACATCATCAAGGCTGTCACACTCACCCGAGCTGATAGAAGGAAAAGAAAATAAATTAATACTGTACTACCTAAATAATAAATTTTGTGACCTACAGAGCAGAGTAAAAGAGATTCCTTCCTTTCAAAATGACGTGGAACATCTTCAAAGTCAGGCAAGTCCAGCAAGATCCATACCTCCCCCCCCCCACAAGTTTTTTTTTTATAACAATAACAAAAAAAATTAAAAAACACTAAGCAAACATAAAACAAAAAGAAATAAATTGCTTCACAATTGTATCTCCCTGGAAATGTAAGAATGAAAAAGACAAGAAAAACAAGTAAAGAAAAAAAGGGTTAAGTGGAAGAAATTGCTAATATGCATTACAAAGACTCTTCGGAATTGACTCCTCCCTGTTGAACGAGCTACTGCAAAGAAAATAACAAAATAACGAAGAGTTACTGTTGGAATACTTACAGTGATTGCCTGGACGGTGGAGATGAGGAGCACATGGAGGCGGTAGGTGTGGGGGTGTCACTTTTCAGCGTTACCACCATCGCTTTGCTGTTTGTCTCCACTTCATCCTGGTCCTCCAGATCCATCCATTCGTCAAACCCCTTATCCCACACTTGCAAAACTGCCTCATCCAGGCTGAAGATGCCTAGGGCCTTCTCGCGTAGTGTTCTTCCTGTTACTTTTTCCCCTTCATCTCCTGTAAACTCGACCTTTATCTTGTGGCAGCCGTGAATTAGCAAATACCTACACGAGGAATGACAAGTTTTGAAAGCTTGACGGTATTGGCAAAAAGTCAGATCAGGGTATTTGTAACCAGTGTAATTGTTGAAGGAGTGGAGAGACATGTGTGTATTTGGGTTGCGATTATGTGATTAAGTCATTGGGTTGACAGGGGAAGATTATAGAAAGGTGAAATTTGAAAGCTGTATTTAAAGAATTGCTTACTTTAAAACTTTTGGGTAGGGAGGAAAGGAATTTGTTGAAAAATGTGAGAGTGAACAGTGAAAGACATTGAGACTAAAGGGCTAGTGCTGAAATATGTGATGGCGAATGACAACAAGCTTCCGTCTTTCTGTAGAATACACACCGAGTGGGTAATAATCTAGAAGTTGTGATGTTCTCTTCAAAACATAAGTGTCTGTTAATGAAACAGAATATGCATGAAGGTGGTGAATGTATGTTTTTGTATCTGCAGTGTTACATACCAGATATATATCTCTTCCTACATGACATCAAAGATCAATGACAGCAAACCTGACAAGGCCCTCTGGTGTAATACCAACAACTACTGCAAATCCTGTCCTATACCATGTACCACCACACTGAGCTTTGTTAACTGTGTACACTGTTTCATCGTCTCCAAGGAGTGGCTGCAGCAACTCTTGAATGTGTTTTTGCATGATTCGAATCGGGGTGAGCTTTCCATGAGAATGTTCAATAGCATTCTTGACAAGGTAATCTTCTTTTGCTCTGATCCACGCCTGAAAGTATTCATGTCTGGTAGCTAGGGTCTTGCACATATTTATTCTGTTTTTGGTGCGATGTGAAAGCTCTTTGAAGTACATATGCTTGCCTTCAAAGCGTAGCGTCCAGCAATGAACGAGGGGCCCGAACCTCAACATCAATTGTGGATAATGAACAATGTAATGCAACTTTGATTTCATTGATCCCAATGGAAACTCGGTAAAGTGGCTGGATAGAAATGACTCAATACGATCAGCAAGGAACTCGCATAACGGTGCATCAATGTGTGATGAGGTACAGATCTCAACAACATCCTGAAGCAGTAAAAGAACCTCCCAGACCCTGTCTCCAACTGGAACCTTGAAGCCAACCATGAGTGGCAAAAGCCGCAAAAAACACCAGGACTGTACAGCCTTCTGTTTCACTCTGAAATTTGCTATCGGGGTTGCCATTTTTGAAGGCTTGTTTGTTTTATCTGCACCCTCATAAGGAAAAGTTTCAACTTGTTGATTCAGAAAATCTAATGTGAAAAAACCCTCTTGCACACAGTGCACAATTACCTTTTCCATCACATCAGGCACAATTCCTTCAAACAAATCATGTGCAACATCAGGTGGCAAACCTGTAGTAACATGAAAATACAGCAGGTCATTTAGAGGGCAGTTTCTTTTTATGCCATAAACACTCGCCATGTCCGGCACCCGTTGAGCTAAATCTACTTGCAGGGTGTAGGAATCTTTGGTTCTTGGATCGAGATTGGTATCTCGAAAGTGGTCCTTAAAAGAATCTGTTGTGACTGAACAGAATCTGCAAGGGCGTTGGACATTAAAACTTTCCTGGTAACCACCAATGCCATGGGCACCGAGGTTGTCAGCTACAACCATAGAAAGAGAGCCTTTGAAGTTGTACACATTTCCATCTTTTTTCAATGTTAATGCCATCACATTCGAGAACTTTCAGATCAGCAATTAAGGGATTAAGAACTGCTGGATAGCCAACTTCCTTCAATACCTCACTTGGGCATAACATAACCAGCTGCACAGAATGGAGTCTTGACCGGAGTTTGGGGGCTATATTACCCAGGCAATAATAAAAGGCCGAAAACTTCAGTTGTTTAACTCTATTTCCAATGGGATTGGCAACTGTAAAATCATCATGGTACAACTGCAACTGCAGAGTATGGTAGGGCTGTGAGAATAAAGGATTGTTTTCATACAGCATTCCATCGCAGTAGTCACTAAGGAAACCTTCCTGCTGATGTCCTTGAATAACTTCAGCAAAAACATCATCGACTTTTAAAAGAGCACCAAGTGTTTCCAAAATACTCACATACTGCATAGTTTTCAATTTTCCATTGGCATATCTTCCAAGAACATGCTCAATTGGTTCGACAAAAGAAAACTTCTGCTTGACCAAGGAATTCAGATGATGGGTGTTTCTGAAATGTTGAAAGGATTGTTCAAGTTCCGTCGTTTCAAAGAGCTCTTGCAATTCAAGTGCATCAGGGTGACCATTTAAAGCAACTTTGACTTGCTTATGAAGATCTTCCCGCACCAAGCCTATCAAATCTTGAACTTCGTCAGCAACATAACTGCATGTTTGGTCGCAAACTTTGAATTTCTCTCTAAGTCCAAGAATGAATGTTGTCACTTCTCGCTCTGCATCAAAAGAGAAGTTTTCATCTCCGTCTTCTACAATTTCTTCAAAATCATTCTGTTCATCGTCACTCTCATCAGAGACATATTCATCTTCTTGCACATTTTCTGCAGGTTGCTCGTTTTGTTGAAGTTTGCCATATGTTGCCCAAAATACACTGTGCTTCTTTCGGACATGAATTTGGAATACTCTAACATTTCTAAAAGTTTTGTGACAGCCTTCTATGTTGCATGTAATGACTGACTGGGGGTCACTATGAAAATATCTGTAATGATTCAACAACTTGGAGAACTTCTTTGTAGAAAAATCACAACGGCAGCAAGGGAAAGTCGGCATGATAAAACCAAACTGCTGTGACAAAGAATTTAAGGAATGTATGTTTATGTAATGTAATGTGTGGGATCTGTTTTGTAAGTGTAACGCTTTAGCACAACCCTTTTGTCAAAAAAATGTTCTGAAACAAGTTTCCAGTGACAGTATATTTATGAGTATAAAAATGAACAAACTGCACTGCAAGATGCGGGTTGGTAATACAGAGAGAATTCAGGGCACATGCAACAAAAATACAAGTAACCTGTAGATAAATGAAGACCAAAAACAACACAGGGATTAAAAAAGGAAACACTTCATGCAATGACACTCATTTCAAACAGATTTTACTTCAATATCCCCACTTTTAACCCCATGCACAAACCCTATGGATCTCATCTAAAAATAAAATTCGTAAGAAATATTTGTTTACAATCTTCGAGCTTCCCACGCTAAAACTATGATTTCTCATCAGAATTTCACTTTTTGGTGGTTGATAAGCTGTAATACAGCTAGTAATAATAACAAATATCAATCATGTCACTGAGGAAAATATAGTGGGCATGGTGGGGGTACTAGTATTACAGTAAAATCTTACCTAACGTAACTGTAAGAAAGTTGGGGGAACTCACTTTCAAACCACACGTAAAGTGACGACTTACATGTGTACATAAGTACATGTATACGCGGTAACTGGGAGCCGCCATCTTTGTTTTCTCTTGGTCCAAAATTAATTCACCAGCAGACACAAACAGTCATGACATTGACCCTGTGCCTGTTGGGCCAGGGCAACTTTTTAGGTGGGTTTGTGTTTGAGAAAGTGGAATTCCGAAACATGATAATGCTAGAACTTAGTAGAACTATGGTAGACCATGGAGGTAGGAAACATTATTTTAAGTAATCAATTTAAATAAAAACGCATTAACGGATCGGACATTCTCTCCGTTGTTGCCCCCGTGCCCATTGCACAACACCGGGGCGCCTTGGTACGATCAGAAAGTCACGCAGCTCTTCAAATACGCTGGTTACCCCTGTACTTTGTGTATTGCTGAGTGTGTGAATTACAGAGAACCAGTTGTGAATTGGGCTTGGTTATGCGCGCTTTTGTGCGCAATCCGGTGTCAGAAACAAGGTAATAGGAGGACGCAACTTTTATGCAAATGAGACGCCGGCGTGCGCCGGCACCGCACCAGACTAGCGAGGTGAAAAAAAAGTCTTGCTGACGCAAAATGCCATACGAACGTGTAGTAATTTCACAGTGTGAGCACATTTTCATGAGACTTAAAAACACACAAATCGTGAAGCAAAATTGTGTACCTTTTAACAGAAATCTTGTCATACTTCTATCTCAGTTACATTTCAGTCAAATGACAATTTGATGTGTAAAGACAAAGAAAAACCACCCCAAAATTCAGCTTGTGTGATTTGTTTTGTGCACATCGCATTTTCTTTTTAATTTTCACCTCGGCAACTGGTACCCGCATGCTTACGAAAGTCAATGAACGTTCAAGTTGTGTCCCCCTATAAGCTACAAATATATTTGTTAAACTCCTCATGATTTTGATTTCAAGTTGACTGTACCGTATTGGAAAGAGTTTTGCCGTTAGGCACCAGACCGGGATTATTGACGAAGTCGAAGTGGCCTGCAAGTCATGCCAGCATTGCGTGGCAGGCGTGGCAGGCATGGCATGGCATGGCAGCATGGCATGCAGGCCATCCATGATGTGCCGAATACGTTCGGTGTAATCCCGGTTATGCCCGTTGTGGCTAAACTATATACACAAAACTTCTGACACTAAAACTTCGGTGGGACAAAAATCCAAAGATAAACTCACCTGCACGAAGATTCCATACTATTAGTAAGTACGAGCACCGACTTCAGTGATTGACACAGCTAGCTCCAGTGTGAATATAAAATGGCGATCGCAAAAAACGGAATTGCCGCGCGCGGCGTGTGACGTGTTTTGATGGTACCCGTCAGTGTTTTGCACACAATGTGATGTGTATATATCGGGAACCACGCGGAGTGTTATATAATTGTGAGTCTTCGTCAAAAGACTAAACACCTTTAGTCAAAACGGTTCCCCAAACCCGGTATTTCATTCACCATAAAATCAGTCGAAGCAGGCGCGGTTCTACGGGGGGGCTAGGGGGGGCTGTAGCCCCCCCCTAAATTTTGTCTAGCCCCCCCAAAATAAATTCCGTAAAAAAAAAAAATTGCATTAGCAAACAGAAGGATTGTGATGTACATGCGAACGGTCTCCCCCTAAAGAAATAGTCGTGACAAGGGTGCATTAGTTAGTGAATGATTTTAGGATTTTATTGGCGCTCCCCATTTACAATATGGCATGAGCCCCCCTTCCCCCCCCCCCCCCCCCCCCCCCCTCCCCCTCCCCCTATTGATTTTCGGAAGCCTAAGTGTCTGGAAAAAATAACCGGGTTACATTCCAGCACGCCTCCCTGAAAAAAAATTCTGGATCCACCGTGCTAGCCCCCCCAAAATATTGGTTCTAGAACCGCGCCTGAGTCAAAGTTACCGATTTTCAAATAAAAGCTAAACATTTATGGTAATTTAGCAGGGGGAATAATGTGTCGAAAATTAAAGATCTTTTTTGTCTTTATTTTTGCGTACAAACAAGGCTAATTTCAAGTAATAATCATCAAACATGATGTTACTTTAGAGAAAAATGGTGTTTTATTTTTGTCCGAGTGACTAATTGAAATTAGTCACAGATTCCGCATTGACCAATCTATGTTAGTTATCGATGACTATAAGTAAGTCTTGCGTTCAGAAACTTAGTCATTCTGTGATGACTAATTTTTGTTAGTCATTTTGACTAATTAATCAGCATGATTGACTAACTTTTGTTGACAGTGTATGCCACTGTTATTGCCTCAATTATTTAACTTTTTTTTTCTGTAATGGCATGTTGATACATTTATTGGACAGTTTTAGCAAAGCATAGTTGGGCCACATTTTTGCAAGTAATCACAAAGAAAGACTATTTTTCTAGCAACTTTAAGATTGATAAGAAAAATACAATTTAAATTTCTATTTATATTCAAACCTTGCGCTTTCGCCGTCGCCTTCTTTTCTTCATACGCTTCTGAGCCAAGTGTCTACCCTTGGCTTGCCTCCGGGATGCCATGTAGGGAGAATCTGGTTTTGGCAAAGCAATGCGACTCCCAAATTCCCTGGACCGATGGCTAGTTGATTCATGCACTTCAGTGTATGCAATGTTTCCCATTGCACCGAGTGGCTTGTCGACAGCGGTTGATTTAGGCTTGAATGGAGCTAGCCCAAGTATCTTGAACTCCTCACCCTGGATATTAATGTTGATTCGCCTCATCTTTTTCTTTACCGATGAAACAGATGGCATTTTCATTCGCCTTGCTTGGCTTGCACATCCAATGTCCTTTGGGGGAGGAACCGTAGTTGGTTTGGGCTTCTTCAGCCGCATTGGTCTTCGTACCAGCCTTCGCAGCTCCGGAGGCACAAACCTTCTAACGGAATTTGTGTGGTTGCAGGAGCATTTTCCAGGAGTCGGCAAAAACATCCTGGCATGTCTCTCCAGATGGCCCTAAACTACCTCACCAAATAGGGAGTTCCCTTCCCAATTCAAGTGTAAGCCATCTCTGGCAAAATGCCAACACTGAAACTCATCGCTGCTGTCAAAGAAGTGACAGTCAAGCTTCTTAGAGATGTTCCCCAACTGAATATTGTGATATACACGTGAATCATTTAAGCTTTCACTGTCCTGCCGAGGAAGAATTGCACTGCACATCAGCTTAGCAGTTGGAAAGCGCTCACGCACAGTGGCGATGAGTTCCCGGAATTGTCGCAGGTTGCTGTACAGGAAGCCCCACTCCAAATCATTTGTCCCGACATGAACTACAACAATGTCAGGCGTAGTTGTGTATACATGCATGTCACGAAGCAGATGCTTTCTAAGGCCCGAAATTGTAGCACCACGATGAGTGATGACCTGCACATCAACAAAGTTGGAAGTGATGTTTTCTTTGAGGTGCTTCGTTAAAGAATCTCCGAGTATGAGAGCTTTGGCCTTTTGTACAGGCTCCAAAAATTATGGCTGTGGTGGCGCTGGCTGTGGTGGGATTGGCCATGGTGGTGGACGGCCTGACCTATAAACAAATAATGGAAGATAAAACAGTTTAATATCGCAAATTGCCTTCCCACGCATAGTGACTGCAGGACCTCCGATCTCTCCATTGGCTCAACGTGTCATGCATATACGTAATGCAGAGGGACTACGGGCAGCGCTCTGTGTGCGAATGAAAATGTCACGTGACTTAAAGGCCTAATCTTATGAGACTGCCTTTCAGTTCTGCGTATTCACAGTAGTCAGCTAGATGGTACAGGTCCTGAATGAAAGCATTGATACAATGTAGGTTCCCCTGGCTGCTGCTTACATGTGTGTTAAAGCAAGCCATTTCTGCAATGACATTACGGCGGCCTTCATAATGTTTACTGTTTATGTAACTCGATACTGCTTCGCTTTGACTGTTGGCGATTGATATGCCAGCTGTGCCACAAAAAATTATGTTCACTTGTTGATACTACTGGATGGGCGACTCCACAGGCTTTGACAAACAAAATTTAATCAGCAGAAAGAATCTGTTACACAAACAACAAAGAAGTAATATAATCAAAAAGACTTTAATTGGCTAATAAAAAGAAAACCAATTGTAAATTTACCTTCCATACATGATGGTGACTATAGGGTGGAAGCATGAACTGTTGTTCTATATCCCAAATAGGAAGCATCTAGGTGCTCATCCCAGTTATTCGCGTTGTCATTGACAACTTTGGCCAGACACTGTTGCAGTGTCTGATTGAACCTTTCGTCCAATCCATTCATCTGTGGGTGGTAATCTGACGTCATTCTGTGTTCTGCTCCAGTTAGCTGAAAGAGCTGCTCATTCACTTTGTTAACACATTTGCTCACTGGTCTGTAATGATGGTCGTGATACACCCAAACCTTAACACAAAGGAGGATGAACTTTTTGCAACAGTTAAAACAGTTTAAAAAAAAAAATACATAACAAGACAACAAGTTTTTTGGAGACCTTAAGCTTTTGTTTTCCCCTGAGAAAAAAATACAGTTTACAGTGGTCAAGCTGCGCTGTACACGCAAAAGATGCTTGAATGTTTGGGATTCCCAGCGGTTAATGTCACAGGCCACATGGGCTATAGCAAATCTGTTGATGAGTGAAATGGCCTCTTACTCTTTCATACAGCAGTTGTGATATTTGATGGCTGAAACTGCACTCTAGCTCTTTAGCTGAACATGAACAACAACTGTCGGCCTATTAAACAAAACCCGCCCGTGTTGCAAAATAGGACATGAGATGAATGCACATCTACGGCATAATGGTCTTGTACAGAAACAGTGCCACTGCCCGACCTGATTTGTTGGGAACTGCCTTGTTACCGGCCACTTGGAGAAATAAAATTATTATATTATAATTATAATCAAGTTTGATTAAATATTTATTTCCTTTTGGGGTTTCTCTGAGAGGGCCAATCTAACCTGTGCGCAATCAATTAAGAAATGACATGACTGTACACTCCATGTGTGTGTTCCAAAAAAACAATAACAGTTGGTCTTTGGTGAGGGTGGGTTCTGCACGCTGGCATGCTTCACAACGTTTCATAAACTCCCTAACATCTGCTTGGATGCAATAAGGCCAAAAAACACATCTATGCAAAATTCTCGCACGTTTTATCTCGTCTCAGATTGCCACCTACATGTAGGTGGTTTGTGTTGGTAAAAAAATTTAAAATGTGTTTAAAAAAAATGGTTAAATTGTCTCAAATCAAGTTGGCCAACGGTTGAGTTGTTTGACATTCAATTTTTCCTAATATAAAGAAGCCCTGAATCGTCCCGCATTTCCAACATAAACATTTCTCAATAAGTCCCAAAAAACATGTACATTGCTTTTATGCTGCAACAAGCAGAAGTTGTCGAAGGACCGGTTCATGGTCAAATATACAAGGTCAATAACAATGTTTCATCGTGCAGCTATTAGTAGTAAGTATGATCATTACCACGTAGCTTGGACTTGTATTGTTTTCATATATATTAATCAGTAAAAATGTAACAGCCCCCCCCCCTTACTCTGACAGGGAAAACTATGGGAATTATATAAATAATAATTCCCCACCCACCCACTCCCCACATTGATCTTCGGAGGCCTTGTGGCCGGATTAAAATCCTTAACAAT
The DNA here is from genome assembly GCA_029964075.1 of Patiria pectinifera. Classification (NCBI taxonomy): domain Eukaryota; kingdom Metazoa; phylum Echinodermata; class Asteroidea; order Valvatida; family Asterinidae; genus Patiria; species Patiria pectinifera. Next base: position 24,541,189 of record CM057150.1, on the reverse strand, counting down.
ACATTTCAGAACTGATTTGCATATAATCCCCTTTCAAAATATCCAAACCCCCCCTCCCCAATATGTGCTGATTATGCATCCCAAATTTTACACCACAGCTAAAGATGCATGCCCTAAGAGCCAAAAGAAATAAATAATGTTCGTTTTTATTCTCCTAAGAAATATTAAATCTGTATGATTTGCTTTCAACCCCCCCAAAATTAAGTTTTTCTTCATAAAAATGAGCTTGCTATCCCCTGTATTTCAGTACATCCACGTGTTCATGTACATGTACACCAATTTCAACCCAAACTTTAACAGGGACCTCTATTGGAATTTTCTTTAAATTCTTACTATAAATCAAACAATGATACTACGTGCTACTTAAACTTCAACAACAATAATGCTTAAAGTTACTTCGAGCACGTACATGTGTATACGTGTACTTTATAAAACACACTTGGTGTACGAGTTCTACTTGTACGCTGGACACAAGAAAAGAATTGCCTCCACCCTCCCTCCTGCAGGCACCTTTGCACTGACACACATTGTCCGTGTGTCTTTCTTACTGTCAAAAATGACTTAAACAGAATGATTGCTGCTCTCCTTAGCTTTGGATGGTGGTGCACTCTTGGATTTCTTCCCTGGCAATCCTACCACTGCTTTGCTGATGCCTGATGTCGATGGCGTGTCCTCTGGTGTGAGCTTCCATTCTGTTGGCGTGTTGTTGGCTGGAGCTGTATCTCTAGTTGGGATCCTTGATTCCCTTGCCGATGCAACAAAGCTAGGTCAAATCTGGCCCTTGAAATGCCATTTTCTACTATCTCCAGCTGTGGAAATGAAGAGCTGTTTGCCTTTTTCTGGATAGTTTGCATAATGGCCCATTTTTAAGAGTGCCCCCTATTTTGGAAGATGGTACCAGCGCCCATTTGATTTGATTTTATGGATGCCAATTGTCTGGTGGAAAAACATGATGTGCCCCCCAAAAAATGCTGGATATGCTGCTGCACCGATGGAAGATGCCTTTTACTAAGCAAGTGCCCCTTTTCATTGATGCCCGTGACGACTACTATAGGTCTTCAAAGTCATGAAATAAAAAACAAGGGAATCCTAAATACCTTGGATGGCCTCTTCTTGTTTCCTCCCAAGGGCAGTCCTGTTGTCATCCTTCTTGTTCACCTGTAAGCCAAGCCCACAGGAGTTGGAAAGTGTGGACTTGTCAAAGACAAGGCCGATGACACCATTCAGTAGGAACCCTGCTGCTTCGTTAGCTGGTTTGCTCTGAGCCTTCATCTCGAACATGTACAGTTTTCCACCATCAACAAACACGCCATCAAACCTCAATGAATCATCAGGATCCACCATCAGGGGTCTCTGCAAATGAAAGAAATGAAATGGAAAGAAATCCAAGCTCAAAGCACTGCAGTGTATACATAAGTAAATATATCTATCCATGGTATTAGGGCATGTTCGTAACCTAAAGAGGTCACGTAGGAGGATATATTTTGTAAAAATAGCTGGACTTTTAAGGAAATGCAGGGTCATGGCATCTCATTCATAAGTGGGACAAACATTACATGCAGATCGACTCAAAACTTAGAAATTGTACATTGTATTATTTTTTTGGTTAGTTGTTACAAAAATAATTGGGACACAATAGGTCACTCACGTAACTGGACAAACAAAATGGTCATTTTCAAACCCTATTTTTCGATCAACTTGTCCACAGAAAACTCCTCCTCCTGTATGGTGTGCCCCTGAAAGTTCGCAAGGTGTGTCTCCATATTGGCCTTCAGTCCTTGGCTAGACGTCCCATCAGGAAAAAACAGCAGAGTAATCTTCTGTTGCAGGTTACTTTGAGTCATCTTAAGTTTGGAAACATTTATTTCAATGATGTCATTCATTACAATTATGTACAATCATGTATAAATTAAGAAAGGTCAGTAGTAATATATATGACAGTTATGTACACAGTGATTACTAATAAGTGTAATATTAAATGACAACAGTTAGGTATATGTCTTCTGTGAGTGCACTTGGGAATATTCTTTTGTTTTGTAATGAAGCCATCCAACTTGAATCGCTCACTTTGGCTTGGTTTTGGCTTCTTGCTCTTGGAGGACAGAGGCACTTGCAATAAATTGGAAACGTTAATTCGTGTCATATCTTCATAAAGTGTCATAAAATCAATTTACATGGTATAGTTCGGCAAAGCAAGGTAAGGCAAAAAAGTACATCTATAGTAAGACAAGATTATAAAATTTGTCATAAAAGATGTCAATGTGTTGACTTCATGAATGAGTTATCATATTAAATGTGACACATCATTACGGGGGCATAGCAAGGCAATTATATTGGGTGGTAATTCTTGAAAAGGACACTTGCCACACCCGTGCAATCCGTGGCCTCCGTAAAATCAAATAGTGGAGGGGCACATACATTCATTTGTTTGTTTTTTTGGGGCTTGTAAAAAAGTTCCAGAAATGAGACTGGACATAAGCAACCAGCAGATAAAAATTTAACGTAAAAGAAAATTGATAGACGGGTAATTTTTAATTGTGAAGTTTATCTGAACTGTCGATAAGTGTATAATCTGGAAATAAATACGTGTCTTTGTCATTGCTACAACATTAATAATTTGACGAAAGGTTGTGGAATCTTGCCTCAATAAAGTACCTGAACTATACCCCCCAAAAATTGACTTGTTGGACCCCCCCCCCCCCTGCATACATGACACAATGCAGTGCCCCCTCCCCGCATAGACATTCTGTTGTACAGTGGTAGGTTGCAGCAGTTGTTTTGGAATGGAAAAAAAACCTGGAAGGATTGCTCTGCATACCCACGTAATGGCTTGAACACCCTTCTGTCTTGCAATCCCCCTCCCCCCTTCATTCGTATGTACTTAATTGACGGCCATTCATAATAAGTATTAAACTTATGTACAAATTAACTGGAGTGACACTGCGTGATCCCTACAAATCTTGAGTTCATGTTCATGTATTTAGAGAAGACGATTGCGACGAGCCAGTTTGATGAGTGGTTCATCGTCATCTGTAGAGTCTGCAGTTGAATATGGATCTCTAGATGAAGCTGAATCCTCAGAATCGTCCGAATCTGTCTCTGCTGGTTCGGGCAGCTTGGGAGGTGGCGGTGGGCAAGTGATGTCCTGCGTGATGTCACTACAAAACTCTCGGATGTGCTTGTGCAGATACTCCATACGGGCAGAGGACAAACCTTGGATTGCGAGAGGCTCAGGCAAAACCCTCGGTGGTTGGTTACATGCATCCAGAAGAAGTTAGAATTCCTCCTCGTCACTCTCTGCATGCAGCTTGAAGAATACTTTTCCAGGGTGATCATGACAGGGTACCACTTCCTCCAAGTCAGCCAAGCAACTGACCATGCTTCTCCGGTACCTCTGCTTCACTAAACCAAAACACCAATCCGGTGCAAATTTGGTATGTCCGGCGATCATGAAGTTAACAGTGATGGATTTATGGAGGCCCATTATTGCTCTCCAGGCTAAATACCACATCACGTACTTGTTCTTATTTTGTCCTCTACAGTTGTCACAATGTAGGTGAACCTCTTCTTCACCAAGTCCAAAGTTCTCAAAAAAGTCATGCATGTAGCTTACATTTTGTACGATGGCATTTGACCCCTTACCAACAGACACGCCTTCATCTATCAGGTAGTTTGCCTGTTGAGGGATCGCTTCACAGCATAGCCCAAATATCCCGCACTTCCTTGGGCAAAGAAAATACATGGGCCCAGGCTGAAGGGGGTCACTGGGGTAGTGGACCTGCTGTGCGAAGTCAAATGCGTAATGCATTTGACCAGGTCTGCTGCAGGCATCATTGCGGCCGAGCTGCTCACCCTCGTTGACTTCTCTCCTCGCTTCCTCCACCATTTTTCGGTACAAATTTCTCTCTATGGAGACTAGGCGCAGATGCTTCTCCTGACATTGTAGGCGTTGCAGCTTTTGGTTTTCCGGCAAATTGGTGCTGCGGTAGACACTACTGTTGTTTCGCTGGCACTGCCAGCAAAGGTCGTTCATCGGCTTCGTTGTAAGGATGAATGGCGTGTATCGCCTCCACAGCTTTGTAAATGTGGATCGCCTCACAACCCTGTATTCTGGTTCTCCTGTGAAAATAAAGTAAAATTGTTTATCATGAATATAAACAAAATTCAACCTCAAACTTTTAAAAATTATTTTGCCAAAGATTTAGTGTAATGTCTTTTTATTTAATTATTAATACATGTATTTCTCCAAATAAAAATTCAAAGTTTAAACTAGAGGTTGTAGGAACAACCACACGGTGTTGGGCTATGGATTACCAAAAACTTTGCCACACACATCAACTCAAAATATGCATGTTTAAATCCATGTTTGACTTTTTCAACATGCCGCCAGAGGGCGCTCTAACATTTGATGACGTCACCTGTAAAATTTTTGTACAGTACTGCCTAGGCCGACACTCACATCGTTGAAAGCAAGTTCGCATCTCCTGCCAATTTCAAATAATAAGACACTTCTGGTTTCGACCGGAAGGAAGGGTCACATGATTTTGCACTTAATACCAAAAATGAAGACCCTGCAATATTGTATCGATTGCCATAAAAAACAAAAATCAAATCTGTAGCAGTTGATTTTTATTGATTTTCAAAGATTAAATCTAGAAATCTTTGATTGCTTGTCATACGATACTTGATGACGTCATTATGACGTCATTACCAGAAAGTTCAAGAGCTATTTTAACTGTGCTATATACAGCCAAATCTTGATTATTTCTATCACGGTATATTTTCTAGCAATTTTTGAAGGTTTTAAGGTCTTTTTATTGTAACTTCCGGTCTGATGACGTAATCATTTTTTTTTCGCGCACAGGTGTTGTCTGCATTATGGTCATCTTGTACATTAATTTTGAAGCGATTACCACAAACTTCGCCACAGACATCAAGTGAAAATGCGTTTTTGACGTTTTTTAACCTGCCGCTAGAGGGCGCTCCAACTCTTCATGGCGTCACCCATTATTTTTTTTGAAAGGTCAATCCAGGCAGACACTTAAATCGTTAAAAGCAAGTTCATATCTTTTTCCACTTTTAAATTATTAGGCACTTCCGGTTTCGACCGGAAGGAAGGGTCACGTGATTTTACGTGCACAAGATAAAATGAAGATCATGTATTACCATAATGATTCCCGCAAATGTCAGGTTCCGGTCTCTCACGGTTGATTTGATATGGAATTTCAAAGATTAAATTGATTAAACTTTGAAGTGACGTCACGTGACCCGCGATGACGTCATGATTACGTTATTGCAAAAAAGCACATCTGCAGTAGGTTGTGCATTCATGTATTGACAATTGAAGTTCATATATGTTTCCATTTTTCCAAACAGTTCTGGAGAAGGATGTGCCTTGGAGAATAATAACAACAAGAATATTGAACTCATAGAATAACAGTAGGTGTTGGGCTCAAGGCCCAACACCTAATAAAACAAAAAGCAAATAACAACAAAACCAACCAAGTTGTCCGTAAAACTACATGTGAACATGTATAAACACACATAATCAAAATTGTACCTGCTACACGACGATGATCATTAGCTGACTCAAGCTGAGATCTGTACTGGCGCCATATTGAGCCAAATCAGAGAGTGCAAGTTCCACACAATCTCTTTTACAATACCTGTAATCAACGCTGGCCGTACACTGTGGGTATGATGCGTACATACGAGCGATCTATGAATATGGTGTTGCGACTGTCACGTTATTTTCAGGGCACAGTCGAGATATGACGTCATCTTGATAGAAGAAAGGGGGCCCAGCTGTTTCAATGACTCCACTTTTAACCAGTCAGATGAGAGGAATCTATACATGAGGTATATAATAACACTCCAAGACCCCACCACGGAGTGATATTTGCGAATAATCATAGGGTTAGGATCACACTGGAATCTACTTTAACATGGGTAAATACATTGTACGTATTCAGTAGAAGCCTGATTGGTGATACATGCACATAGCCCATTTATCTGTGTAAGTCGGCAAAACGACGACTTAATACAGCACATGTCGTCATACACGTAAGTCGCCAGAAATTGGGAGGTCCCGAGAGTGCCGACTTAACCAAGGTTTACTGTATGTTTTCTATTGACAAGGGACTGCGAGAAATGCGCCGACTTGTGCAAAATGACGACTTACAATTGTCGGCTTTGACATAAGAATCTCCATTGCAAATACATTAGAGCGAATTGGGACTTCGTTCAGACTGCCGACTTGAGGTTTACTGTATTATCAAAGTTCAATTTATATTTTGGGGTTAGCGCGGCGACTGTTTGTAATTTTATTTGTGATGCATCTTTTCAAAGTGTTGTCATCAGGAACTTCCCATTGCTCCCTTGCGGTCTTTGACTTGACAAAATCTGTGAGAATCAATAAGAGAAAGAAAGGGGATGCAAACTTTCAATTTATGTTTTTGGGATAACTAAAAATATCGTGACTAATTTTGTTTAGAAAAAAATCTAGACTGTTAAAACTTAAGTTTTTCCTTAGAGTAACAAACACTATATATACATGTAGCCCAATATATATTGACGGTTTAGTAAGTGACCTGACTATTGTATCAAGAAGTGTTAACACTTTAAAATAGTAATTCAGTTTGTTATACGTTCTCAAGTACAGGTGAATTTTGTGAGCAACTTCGTTTTGCTACGCTACATGTTGAAAAGGGATTTTTGGTCCTGTCTGATTAAATTTCCATTTAGGATCTTTTTTTTTTTAATTTGTCTTTGACAATAAGAAGCACTAATCTTGAAATTACTTAATACCGTAGAAATTTCTAATCTGCTGGTGCTGTTTCACACATTAAATATTTTTTTCCAGTTTGAGAGTACCTACTGTATTGACCTTATCTTGGCTTTTGATAAAACTTACCCAGCACAGCTGCAATTTTGATGGGATCTAGAGGCTCCTTGTTGCTGCCTTTGTCCCGTCTTAGCCCCATCCCACTAGATTTGGCCAATTCCTCCTTGCTAAAAACAAGGTCCAGGGCCTCATTGATTAACTTGTGGGCCTTGTTAGCCGATCTTGAGGCTCTCTGTATCATGGTCCGATATCCGACCTTGCTCACTAGGACACTGGCATATTTGTGGGGGTCGGTGGGGTCATTGACCAGCATTCTCTGTAAGGCATAATTAACATTAACATTAACGTTAAGACATGTTACCTTCAGTTCTGTACAAAAATCAACCTTTGAAGGCTGGTTAATGTGAATGCGAGTTGAATGTTATTGCGTCAACAAAGTGAAAACAGTGCCATTATTGCCAACGTCACAAAAGTTTGCTTTACATTCGCTTTCAATATAAACCAGCGAGAATGAAAAGGTTGGTATGCCTTATTAAAAGCACAGTACCAATTTAACCCATGATATTTTTTTTTTTGACAATTACAACAGATCATCCCAGAAGGATTTAAACTGAGGTTTAGACCAAATGATATACAATGACATGTGTATAGGGTGGGTTACCTTTGTCCCCAAAATAATGTGAGAAGCAGTACAGTAAAACATTGATTTGTGGTACTGCCAAATCACATCACATCACGTGCTTACTTACATATATTATACTTCATTTCTGCTTGAGTATTGTGGTGACATTAGATCTTTTACGCGTTTGAGCCATACGCAACTGCCCTAAAATGTGTGTATATGCACTATGGATTATGTAGGTTGTGTGCACAACTCAATGAAAAAACGCATGCGCATCACAACCAAACTTGCCTCCTGAATGCCCATACTGATGATGGTATTGCTGAATGATGAGCTCGGTCACTCGGTGTTTATTTGGCATGATCCATGTGTGTTTAACTTGGTGTGGTGTGTTGGCATTCGTCAGGCGTCCACCAACACATAACACTCAGCTGTTTGAGGTTATATATGGGGGACAACCTTTGAAGGTGATTTGACTTTAGGTACTCCTCGAACGCAGTGTGCTGAGTGTGGCGGACAGTTACAGCTTTGGTATCTTGGAGTTCCTTAACTGACAGAGACTTGCCAGCTAGGGTGTTTGTGTCAGTCAGCTTGAGAGCTCCCATGCGCAGCAACTGTTTCACATGGAGGACCCAAGGCCACTGCTCTCTTCAGAGCATACCATGATGAGTAGCGGCTAAGTTAGTCATCCATAGGTTCGGACATTGGTGTGGTGTTGGTATTGGTGGTGTATACCTGTGGTTCCTTCTTAACTTCAGCATCCTCTTGGAGCTGGAGGGACTGTCTGGTTTCTCCTTTAGGTTGGTATCAAATCCAAAGGTGTCTGTCTCGATCTTCGAAAGTACTCCCAATGCTCGATCTGAAGAAAGTAGTTCCTTGTCTACGTCCATGGACGTGACAGCCTTTGCACACTCGGCCTGGGGTAGTGACTGCAACACGGCGCGAGAGTTACTTAACCACTTGGTCAGTCGGAATCCTCCACCGGCTAGCAACTCGCATAACTGACTGACTAGTTGAGTGGCTTAATCTTTGGAAGAAACGGACTTGAGGCAGTCGTCAACATAGAAGTTTGATCTATGATCTCAATGGCAGCGGTGTCATACAACGCATGGTAATCTTGTGCTACACGCTTTAAGGTGAAGTTAGCGCAACTTGGACTCCAAACTCCTCCAAACAAGTGAGCCGTCATCTGGTACATCAGTGGTTGGGACTCAATATCATCTCCCTTCCACCAAAGGAAGCGAAGGGCGTTTTGGTCAGCCATGGACACACGAACATGATGAAACATGCCTTCAATGTCGGCCCTGAGAGCTATGCGTTCTTGTCGGAAACGCAGAAGAACTCCGATCAGCTTGTTCGTCAGGTCAGGTCCTTGATAGACGGTATCATTTAGTGAAGTACCTTGGTACCAGGCGGCACAGTCATATACAATGCGTACCTTGTCTGGTTTATGCGGTTTGATCACAGGATCACAGTCGTCAACAAAGAAGTTTGATCTATGGTCTCAATGGCAGCGGTGTCATACAACGCATGGTAGTCTTGTGCTACACGCTTTAAGGTAAAGTTAGCACAACTTTGACTCCAAACTCCTCCGAATAAGTGAGCTGTCATCCGGTACATCATTGTTTGGGACTCAATATCGTCTCCCTTCCACCAAAGGAAATGAAGGGCGTCTCGGTCTGCCATGGACACACGAACCTGATGAAACATGCCTTCAATGTCGGTCCTGAGAGCTATGCGTTCTTGTCGGAAACGCAGAAGAACTCCGATCAGCTTGTTCGTCAGGTCAGGTCCTTGATAGACGGTATCATTTAGTGAAGTACCTTGGTACCGGGCGGCACAGTCATATACAATGCGTACCTTGTCTGGTTTATGCGGGTTGATCACAGGATGATGTGTGTTACATTTTCTGCTCAACTAGCTGCTTTGGAATCTCACTCTTTGGTCATTCACTCGTGATTTATCAAGTTAAGACATCAAGATCAAGTCATCAAGCAAGTATCAAGTCCTCAACTTGAAGTATCAAGTATCATCAAGGTTTAATCTGAAAAATACAACAAACAAATGGTCTCCTTTTACACAAAATACATTAAACAGAATACATTACATGACAAAGAATACATTAACGTGTCCACTAACATAAAACATTAATTTTCTGTGCCGAAACGGTATATCATTACAATTCCAATGAGCACAATCTGAAACGTAAACACTTTCAATATACCTACACGCACGTACATGTACGTTTTATATAAAAACCGTTACAAATCCACTCAATAAAGTTACACAAAAAACACACTTACAACTCTGCCGAGCTATGAACATTCCATAAACAGCTACAGAAATGTACTGTAATTCCGATGTCTCCAAAACTAGCAATCAAATAACGCAATCGTGCAATTATTGACAGATTTCCCTGGAAGTGTATCTGGTCGATTAGTTTGACCGCCGCCAAGTTTGACATTCAGTCCTCCCAAGCAAGCGCGTATGCCCATACATATGTGCAGTCATGAAAGTACATAAACATTCTGGAACCTGCTACATGCACAGCCTGCAACGGGTAACGAACCACGTTATTGACCTTTGACCCTATGGCGCGCGAAACAATGTATATACAGTTACTAAGCGACAACTTTGGCATACGTTACAATGTGGGAGGTACCAGACACAGCCATCTTTTCAGTCAATGTCCTCTGCAGGAACTGGATCTGCATATCCCTTCTGAAGGAGATCATGGATGCCGCTAATGTACTTGTACATGGTCTAAGCGAGATAATGAGGATAAAATATTTTCTAAACCTAGAGATGACTAAATGGTATTGATTAAAAATGAAATAATTAGAAAAGGTAAAAAATTCACAACTTCCGCTACAATTTGTCAAATCAAATCAGTCAAATCTGTCGTACCAGTATAACGTCAAAAATCCTGCTAGTTTTCCCACGATCAACAACATTCCTCTGTCTCATCATGGAGCTATAAAACACAGAGTTTTATAGCTCCATGGTCTCATGGATGTCCACCTCAGACTCTTGAATAACCCAGCTTCCTTTACTGCCTTGTTTTGACATCTACAGAGGCAACTGCACTAGAACAGGCCACACAAAAAAACAGTCTGATAGTGATTTGTAGAAGTGTGCATGCAAACACAGACTGACTGCATCCACATTTGGGAAAGTTAAGCAAGCAGTGGTAAAGAGGGAGCAAAAAGATTAATGTTAGAGAAAAAGTTGATCCAAAACCATCTCAATATGTGCAAAACATGTTTAACCATGGACTGGGGTGTGGTGGTTAATGAACATAATGTCTGGCTTGCTGCAACACCTGACAATAAATTGTGTACCCGAGTGAGAAGTCACCCTTTGATATAGTAGAAATGAAGTCCCCTGCCCATCCATAATACAAATATGTAACCGTAGCCTAGGCCATGTACAAATGATCATGTCACATGTAGGCTAATTTGTAGGCCCTTGTGATCGTCATACGTCATTTGATTACGACCATGATTTATCAAGATGACCATCATGAGCATGATTGAGTGAACATGTTCCCGAGCTTCTGTTTCGGTTCCCGATATCAATTTATGTCATGGCTATCATATATAGGCCTAGAGCCAAGCCTTAACTTAGCAAGTTAAGTAGGATCAAATGCATTTTGTTTTGGCACTTGATATTTAACCGGTGCTGGCTTTTAAAATTAACGATACTTTTTTTTTCTGGATAGGCACTGACCTGAACATGCGTAGTGACTAGTATTGGGGGGACTTAGAAATTTTGGGGAAAAAATGTTGCAAACCAGTGAGTTTGATGGCCTTGAGACATCATCTTACATTAAAAAAAACTTGTTCATTTTTCTCTCATGGCTACGCGTGCGCAGTCGTTTTGCAAAGACTGATAAAAAATATCATTGGGCGATTCTGTCTGACTTCGCTTGTGTCGTACATTATGACATCAGCAGCCATCTCAAATTTTTTTTTTTTTCATTGTTGAATGATTGCAGATGTTGACCTTGAAGCACAACTGCCATCGCAGCCATTTCAGGAACCACCGGTGAACTGGTGTTCTTTGGAGCCGGAGGCATGAGGGTTCCTGCAATGATCTTCAAGAAGAGGACACATGGTACGAGGCTGCAGGTTTTTCTGAACCTATCGAGGACCCATCCTCTGAATGGTACGACGCTCCTGATGATTGGAACAATGACTCTGACATTTCATCACAAATGAGAGACACATTTGCTGACGAAGACTCCTCAGAGTCTGAAGATGGTTTGTTGTATGATGGTGCACCAATCACATTAGCTGAAAGCATGCTGCTTATTCTTACTCTTGTATTAAGACACAGCTTGACTGGCAGCTGCCTTGTAGATATATTGACACTTGTATCTCTCCACTGTCAAAAGCCAAATTTATGTAGAACTTCACTTCATCTATTTCGCCAGTACTTTTCCAATTTGTCCATGCCACTCAAAGTTCATAAATTTTGTTCTAAATGCTACTTCATTCTAGATGATGTGAAAGACGAATGCCCATCCTGTAGAAGCATTATTGCAAATGATTTGAAGTCCGTTTCTTATTTCATTGAAATACCATTGCTAACACAGCTTGAGAATCTGTTTAAACGAAAAGACTTCTGTGAAGGCATCAAGTACAGATTTCATAGGAAGAAGAAAAATGAGGGAAATATAGAAGACATATATGATGGTGGCATTTATAAAACACTTTCATCTCCAGGACAATTTCTTTGTAGTAAGAACAACATTTCATTTATGTGGTACACAGATGGAATTTCAGTTTTTAAGTCATCTCGGTTTTCTTTGTGGCCTGTGTATTTTGTGGTCAATGAATTGTTTCCCAAGAAACGTTTGCTCAAAGAAAACCTGTTAATTGCAGGCCTGTGGTATGGTGAGACCAAACCATGCATGGGAACTTTCCTTAAACCATTTCATTCATCTCTAAAGAACATTTACGATGGAGTTGCTGTACATAATTTTTATAATGAAGAAATCCAAGTGCGAGGAGTTTTACTATGTGGTACATGCGATATGCCTGCAAAGTGTATGGTTCTAAACATGACCCAATTCAATGGTCTGTATGGGTGTCCAAGGTGTACCCAACCAGGAGAGGTTATTAATGTTGGAAGGGGACATGCTAGAGTATTTCCTGCTAATATGAATGATTTTGATGGCCCTAAAAGAACACACGAGCAAACTCTTAAAGCAGCAGAGGAAGCATTCCAAAGCAAGCGCACAATTTTAGGAATTAAAGGGCCGTCATGGTTTTTATACAACATGCCTGATATTGTTCACGGAACGGCAATCGACTGGATGCACCAGGTTTTATTGGGAATTGTGAGGAGATTATTACATCTTTGGTTTGATAGTAGTCAATCCAGTGAGCCATATTCTATTTCCAATCTTGTTGATAAAGTTGATACAAGACTGCGTCAAATAAGACCACCAAATTTTATATCAAGAGCCCCTAGGAGCATCAAAGATCACCTCAAATACTGGAAAGCGTCAGAATGCAGATCTTGGTTGTTTTACTATTCATTGCCAGTATTGTATGGGTTATTAGCCGATGTCTACTTTCAGCACTATTTACTACTGGTTGAAGCCATATACTTGTTGAATGGGGATTCAGTGTCTCCAGAAATAGTTAATCATTGTGAACTGGTGCTAAAACATTTCTGTATGATGCATGCTACACTTTATTCGCAGAGGGAAATGACATCTAACATTCACCAGCTCCTACATTTATGTGATGTTGTCCGAGATCTTGGACCATTATGGGTATACTCGTGTTTCACCTTCGAATCCTTAAATGGTGAATTAGCATCTCTCTTTCATGGCACACAAAAAGTTGATTTGCAGATAGCGAGTAACATTTGTACATTCTTGAAAATACCTCATCTTTTATCAAATCTCAAAGTTGGATCACCTGTTTCCGAGTTTTATTTATCAATGAGAAATAAAATTTCACTTCCGAATAAAGGTGAACAGATATGTCAAGGTACCGGTACTTTTACAGTGGGAACGCTAAAGAAGTACTTGTTGAACCAAGAGGAGAAACATGCATTACGTCAGTTGCTTGGTCATGGTAGCTCAGTTGTATTGAATAGATGTTTTGTATTTGCTCGTATTCTAATGTAGCAATTATCAAAACAAATGCAAATGAGATGTTGTAGGCTGGTATTTTGGACATATTTGGTTAACATTTCATATTGTACCATCTTGAAGAAAAGTGCCAACAAAGGACATGCTTAAAAACACCCTGACCCCACAGTTCCATGGTTCAACAAATTTGTTGAAATCGCGGACTGATGTGACTGCTTTGTTTAAAATGCAGTTACATCAATTACGCAATTTAAATGAATTTGCTGAACCATGGAACCGTGGTCCTGTTTACATTTTAGCAAGTGTTCTTTGCTGGTGCTTTTTTTAAAAATGGTACAATGGATGTGTATAAAATTTTCACCAAGTACATGTATGTTCAAAATGCCAGCCTGTAACATCTGATATGCACTTTTGATAATTGCTTCATGTTTTTAATGGTTTCTTTAATTTGGGCCCAGATCATTTTGACTAGCCCTATAATGATATATGCATCAATTTGTGTCCTGTATACATTTGACAAAAATGTGGTCAATAAATGAGCACATTCAAGTGCACATTTGTGGAAGTTTATACTTGTTGCCAAGTTTCCCATTGGTTTTGTTGGTTTAAAACATTAATTGCTACGACAACCTTTGCGAGTAAATTCATAAACATACTGTAAATTAGTCTCGTAAAATATCCCTTGCACTGACTTTCTTCATGACTGGTTTAAAATGACTTTGCACTTGGCTTTTAGTCATATGATGCACGCAAGTTTCTTTGTCACCGTGTACATGCATGTATTCACACTTGCAATGGGGGGGGGGGGCTCTAAGCAACAAGCATTATAAAGAATATTTGCAGGCTTGCAAATACATGCATATGTATAGGCATTTAAAATTATGAAATAAGCCTGTACATTGCACAAATTTGCCGTTATAGCTTCCTTCTACTTGCGCTAGCATGTCGCAAGCTTGGAAGTACACATGCAGGCATAGCTGCAAGCGTTCTAGTACATGTGCAAGCTTGCCGCAAGCTTGCAAGTACAACTGCAAGCTTGCCGCAAGCGTTCAGGTACACGTGCAAGCTTACCGCAAGCGTTCAGGTACACGTGCAAGCTTGCCGCAAGCTTCCAAGTACTTGCGCAAGCTTGTAGCAAGCTCCACATAAAATGTGCAAGCTTGCCAAACATTCGTGCGAGCATCACACGTTTGCGGCAAGCTTGCCGCAAGCGTTCAGTTACACGTGCAAGCTTGCCGCAAGCTTCCAAGTACTTGCGCAAGCTTGCGGCAAGCTCCACATAAAATGTGCAAGCTTGCCAAACATTCGTGCGAGCATCACACGTTTGCGGCAAGCTTGCCGCAAGCTTGCAAGCTTGTAATGTGCTTGCAGCTAGATCGCGTGCAAACGTGCAATCTCATTCAAGCTTGCGGCAAGCTTCGCAATCTAGTTACCAGCTAAATACTAGCTTGCGGCAAGCTTGCGGCAAGCTAACTTTTCCGTAAGGGAGCTGCCCCCAGATCTAAAAAGAGGCCAGTGATCCAACTTTTCAGACCTCAGTTCAAGAGGGGGTAAAATTTACAAGTACTTAACTTTTAAATCGACGAAACCTGCCCGTCATCTTCTTCACCGGCGACCCTCATCTTCTTCCTCATGGACCTGCACGGGACACACGAACAAAAAGACAGGAAAAAGATCCTGCCCCCAGATCTGAAAAAAGGACAGTGATCCAACTTTTTAGACCCGAGTTTAAGAGGGGGTAAAATTTACAACTACTTAACTTTTAAATCGACGA